>VZRZ01006671.1:1254331-1405459 GCA_013398175.1 Climacteris rufus
AAGGGAAGGGAAGGGAAGGGAAGGGAAGGGAAGGGAAGGGAAGGGAAGGATTTTGACAGAAACTGATTCTTCATATGAAAGTTCTTTGGGAAAAGAGCACCTGAGATGGACCACGTTCATAGTTAAGGCCAGAAATAGACTGAGGTGACCCAGGCTTTCACACCTGTAAAGCAATTCAGGAGATTCAATCTTTGTTTTTTGTGACACAGCATTTCTTTTTCTTTTCTTTTTTTTTTTTTTTTCCCTTCTCCTTTTCTCTGGCCTGGCTGTTTAAATTTGGAGTTTATATGATCATGTACTATTTTCCAGCTGATTATTCCTTATGTCACTGTTAGGAGTTTGCAAAAAAACCCAATATTCACACTTTTTCCTCTGGATCAAACAAGCATGAAACACTTCAAGAAGTGTTATAAGTGTGCAGGAATGTATTTACCAGAATGTTTCAAGTTAGACTCCAGTACCCTAAACACAAGTTTTGTAGACCCAAATGTTTCAGAAATGTCCTTTAAAGAGATAGGAAGAACATTTCTAAGATTGCAGCTTGCAGCAAGGTCATTCTCGGGGATATTGTACTCATCTCAAATCCTACTTTCCTGCAACAGAACTGCTGTGTTCTTTTAAAATCACTCACTGATGTTAACTAATGGCATTCTCTTCTTTCTGAGGAATGTCCAGTAGCATTGAGCGTATAAGCAAAACTCATGAAATGCAGTCTGACATTATGCAATAGGTCTAATTGTCCATCTGTCCTGCAAAGGTGCTGTTGCTATTGCTCGTTTTGCTGGTAATCTTGTAGCTGTGACTTATTTTTCCTAAAATTTCATTGGTTTCCTGAAAGATAAGAGCTGTGGGACTTCCGATTTATACCAAGTTGAAAACTATTTGCACACATTTCTTGCCAATTGATTAATGTACTAACTTCTGGAGTTAAGATTACCGCTTTAATTTGAACATGCACTTGCTTTTGATAAAATAATTTTTGAAAAAAATTTAAGATAAAATCCAATGAAAAACTCGAAGAGAGGACAATTTCCACAATAATACTTAAGCACATGCCCAAAGAAGGGGTTAAGCTTTAGGTGCTAAGTGAGAATGTTTTTATATAAATGATTGATAAATCATGACATGCTTATCTACTTGAGAAGGATGACACTGATGCACTCAGCAGAATGCTACAGGCCCATGATATTAATTGTAATTAGATACCTCTGAAATACAAACAGTAGTGTATTTCTCCAAGAAAAAAACCTGATTATTTTAAAGTTTCTGCAAGGTTTTCTTTGTAGTGTTTCAAACTTTTGTAGTGTTGGTGTGATGCTGATGCCATAAACATTCAGCATATTAAAAGGCCTGGGGAGGAATAAATGCTAAGGATATATAGAAGCGGTAAAACTATCCCATAAGAACTTATAAAGGTTTGGTGCAGATTGATTAATTCATGCATTAAAAATGATGGTTTACTGGAATGTTACTTTCCTAAAGGTGTAAAAGATCTGAATTTATTGTAAGACAGTTTAACACAGTCTGGCTTTTCTTCCAAGAATTAGTCAAGTGACACAACAGAGTCAGTACTTCTCATTATGCTTTTGTACACCACCAGGAAAACATGTACTTTCAACATAGATTGCTTCTATTTTAAATGAAAGAGAAAAGTAAGCACATGGAGAAAAATGAAAAGACAGAAAATTCCCACAAATAGAAATGCCCATTGTCAGACTCAAAAGTTCTCCATATTGTAGTCTGTAGCTGCTGTTGCATTTTGCTTTAAAGATGTAAGTGGCAGAGAAGAGGATGAGCCTTTTTGTGACAGCATTATTCACTGAGAGACTTTCACCTGCCCCAAGAACCGCATTCCTTTCCCCTCTCACACAAACCTTGCATTTTTCAGTCTGCAGTAATGACAAAGAGCTGATGCCATATATAGGTCATACAACCTGCTGGGCAACAATGCAGAATTTAACTGGCCTCTCAAGACTGGAATTCTTGTTATGTGATTGCAGGCTTTGGGGACACTTCCAGAGCATCAACCAGGCTCAGGTGCTTCTGAGAACAAAAACATAAGCAATCGATGTCTGTGAGGTCTATCAACACAAGAGCTGCTGAAGGTATCCTTGGTTTCCGGGTAACGATGAATAGCAGTTTCTGTAGAATTTTGTGAGACCTACAGATGTAAGGGATGACATTATGAGAAAATTGCAAGTTACAGAGAGTACATTCTCTTTTCTCTCCAGTTTTCTCATTCTCTTCTGTTGCTATGCTCTCTGTGAAAAGTTAGCTGCTGTTACATTTGGAAACGTTACTTTTGATTTAGTTGCATTTGTCTCAACAACTTAATCTGTAAGGTAAATATCAGCTGTTTGGGAAGGAGAACTTATCCATGAATAGTAAAGTTTTCCTAGCCTGTAGAGAGATATATGTATTTTCTACAGTAGCTACTACCTTTGTGTTTCCTTTTGGCACATAGGAAAGAATGATATTTTCCTACAGACACATTCTGAGTTATGAAACAGTTTTACCACCTGTTTTAATATTACGCCCCATAGCTATTTCTTACTGTATTCTCATAATAGCTTCCCATAGAGTTATTGAAGAATTTTTTTTCTGGATTCTTCTCCTGTTGTCAGATTTAGAGGTAAAATCATTTTATACTCCTGCTCTGTCTGTGCTCTTGGGATAATTGTAGTCAGCAGATACAAACTTCTGGTAGTACAAGTCTATTTGTACCCCTTATTTCCTTCTTTTTAAGTGTTGTTTGTTGTTTGATTTTATTCTTAATCTCACTCATTTCACAAATGTGGTCAGTAAACTCCTGCTGTTACGTTCATGTTCTTTGCTGTCTGGTGGCATGGAGGAGTCTGGTGTCTGCAAATTCAGATAGGCTCTTGAACAAAGAAGACATTGGAGAAATATCCGACAGCTGTGGTGGTTCTTGTTCAAAGCCATTTGAATGCAGTTATGCTACCTCTTTAATTGCAATCTTGCAGTCTCTCTCTCCACTTCTCATCTGCCATGCTAGTTGCTATGCAATTGTCTCCAAAATGAAATAATTGCATCTATTTAATCCTGTCTCTTAGAAACCTGACTTTCCTGGGCTGAAAAGGAGGATGTGGAAGCTCCAGGTTGCCTTCTGCCACCCTGAAAGGCTGCTGTCAGACCCACCTGCACTTCCTGGGTGGGGAGGAGGATGCCAGGTCAGGGAATAGGGGCATGCAGAGGATGTGCCCAGCTGCTGCCAGCACCGGCTGCTCCCCTGCACACCACGGCAGAGCAGCGTCACTGCTCTGCATCTGTCAGATAAATCAAGCACCTGGTGTAAATCCAGGCATGTGAGGCCAGGTCTGCCCCTGCCTGTACTTCTTGGGGAAAAAGCAAATGGATCAAAATGTGACAAAACTGACTACCGCTAATACGTACTATTACTGTTAGTACTTACAGAGCACCAACAGAATATATACAATATGTCTTTGTCTAATTAAAAGAAACATATTGAGAGGTATTTGGCACAATTAATATCACATACTTTTTTAAATAAAGGTCTCCTTGAATAAAGAAAAAGGGTAATTTTCTTCTTGTAACACTATACGTCTGCTTTTATTTGACGTAAATCATCAGTGTGGGGAAAGTAAAAGAAAGATAACTTTGAGTTTCTTTCATGTTGTGCTATTTATAGTCAGCTAGGATACTTCAGTACTTACAGTCACTCTCTAAGAACCAAGCTGGCACTGAGGAATAGAACGAATAATTCAGTTTTATTTGCTGTTCTCTCCACGTGTGTCTCCAAACCTTTGCAACTTTGGGAACTTCTAGTCCTCAGACCTGTGCAGTGTCTGGATCTACCATCTTTCAAGCAAGAGCTCACAAAATTTCTTCTGATTTGCTCCATAAATATAGGCAAACCAGATTATAGGAGTGTGGCTTCCTTCAATGATTTGCAAATGCAATTACCTTGAAGCTATAAATATCTGTCAATATGGTACTCAGGCAGAAAGCAGGATCAGTCTGCCCAATTTTTCTTAAAAACCTTGCTTATGCTATGTTTTCTAGACTGTATAAATTGCACAAATAAAATAAGAAAACATTATTTTTTAAATTATTTTAAAATCTATTCATTCTTTGAAACTTTTCCTAGAATGTTCCTACAATGAGAAAGGAAATAGTTAATGCTGTATGGAATAGAATTTTTAATATGAAAATATTTTACCATCTCAAGTTTTTTATTTCTGGAATTCAGTACTTCCTAAATTATTTCCAGTTTAATAATAATATTAGCTGCTTTAACTGTAATATCTTTTTTTTTGTCCAGAACAGTGTTCTTATGTCATTTATGGACAATAACTGCCAGTACAGGAACCCAATTCATGGATGAGAAAGAGGAAATTATTTGTTCTGTTTTCATGGTTAAAATTACAATTTTTTAAATGTATATTAAGGAGTGACATTTTTTCCATTCTGTGTTTTTACAATATTGAAGATTTATTAGAAGAATTTTCTATACCTTGATTTTTTGCAATTGTTATCTACATTAATCTGCATTATAATCACTTCCTTATATCTGTTTTGTGTTTTCAGCTTGAGCCTAGACTGGAAATTGCCATATTGGTGTGTTAAATTAAGAATTTCCTTTCACTTGTTTCCTTTCTTGGAATACCATAAATATCCTAGTCCTATTCTATCCATCTTGATCCTTGAGCAATAAAAAACAGCTTAGTTAGACATTCCTAACCTTATCCAAATATTTTCTTAACAGACTCCCCCACTTTATCACTTACTGTTTACAATGAGTGCTATAACTCTTTCCTCACATGATTTAGGCCACATTTTTCAAGCCTATGAGTCTTACATTAGGCATATTGGTCTATGTGCCCAGAGCAGTTGTTTAAAAATTGAGCCTCAGCCCAAATGTCTAAACACAGGCAGCTGCATTCTAATGTTAAGTTCAAAAATTATACTACTGGGGACTTGTCCTTGTAGGTCATTCAGAAGTCAGCGGTAATTAAGTGGGCTGTGCTAGCACCATGTTTGTCTTAGCAATGGAGGTGGGTTGGAGTTTCAAAATTTCACCTGCAAATTTGTTCTTGTGCAGTCTGATTTCTGTTTAATGCATCTAATAGACTGTATAATGATAGGAAAATATCTGCATGTCTGAAAAACAGATTTTAGTCTTCTAAATCATCTTGCAATGGAGTTTTCAATGTTTGAATGATTTATGATTATGTATAACATGTGCACTTCTTTTGAAATGCAAGCCACCAAGAAAGGAATGAGAGAATTAAAGAAACAAAATGTATTCCTTATGAAAAACAGTAAAGTTTCTCACAAGTGTATTCATGCAAGCAACTTTTAAGAGAGATCTTAATTATCATTGTGTCTGCCACCTCTTACTATATTTTATTCAGTGCAGAGTTGCCTTTTTTTATCCTCAAGGGAGTTAACATCTTCATTTTCCCAATGATAAAAACAACAACATTATTTGTACGTTTTATGATACTGCAGTCTTTCCATCTGTCCTGGGTGTCACTGTCTGTATTCATGCACCATCACATAATGAGGCGTGTTTTAGGAGTTAAATCCCTCTTTTCCCTTCATTATGCATGTGGCATGCAATGCAATTTACTACATAACAGATGTCATAGCTAAGTACCCAGGCTCATGTCATGATTCATTCATTTGAAGACAATATGTTGCTACAAAGGAGAGCTTTTCAAAATCTAGGCAAAATTTTGTGTTTGCCTGAGCACTCCAGATTTTATGCTGTACTCTGCAGAGTTGAATAGGCTAAAACATCAAGTATAAATAGACTTACAGGGCCTAGAATCCAGATTGAAAACTTGACATTTGAGTATTCGTCTATTTCTTTGGTTTTTTAACTTCCTCACCTAAAAGAATAATCCTAAATTGCAGTGATTTTCTTTCAAATTTTATCTTGATTTTTATCTTGGTACTTCTGCAAACTCCTATAAAAATAAAATATACTGTTCAAAATACACCCATGGAACAACTCTGAGGTTCTTAAAAGATGAGAGTTTGATGTCCAGACAAATTTGGTGGAACATTATTATACTGCCTTTCTAAAGCTAGAATAATTCATGGCAGGCAGCATTTTACATAAGATTGTCACTAAACATGGTCTAGGGGAAAAGGCAGACAGTAATAAGTTAGGCATCAATGAGAGTTTATCTGAATGTGAGAAGGTACATTTACAAATGAGGTAACTCAAATAATTTTTAGAGTTGGAAATGTGATAGTCCTATATATACAGCAAAATTTTAAAGTTTTTCTCTGGACAATGCATAATTAAACGGTGAGAATCCAGTCCTTCTGATGGATGCTCAGAATTTATGCTGATTGGAACTTCAAATGTATGCAACAAAACCCCTCACTTTATAAAACTTTGTTTGTTTGTTTATTTATATTAGTAAAACCGATATTATTTCTGTGCAGACACTCAGTAGGAGGACGTGTCTCATATAGGTATCTCCAAATGGTATCACTCACCAGACTTCAGTCTTCAGTGAGGGTCTGAAAACTGCAGTTGTCTCACTCAAGTGGATAGCAAATCTTTGGGAAAAGTGAAAATCTAAACCATCTTTTAAAATTAACTTTTATTCTGATATTTAAGAAATATCCAATAAACGAAATTATTTGAAATCCATAGTGAGTTTGTTCATATGATATCCCCCTGGCTCCTGTGAGGAACAATGCAAAACCAGTAGAGTTTCTCACTGGGAGTTGTTTGAAATCCTCTCTTGAGAACACAGAAATTGATTTCCCATCTGCATTTGAGGATGCCTGATGGGAGATATTTTGCTTATGGTTGTGCTGTTGACAGCCTTCTGCAGTAATGTCTAATAATAGGTTGTGGTGTTGGCCAATATGTAGTTTGAGTGAGAATGGGTACAAATTCTAAAAAAATCTTGTATATCAGATGTGGTTCTGATTATGTAGACTTTATTAATATGAATAAAGATTTTCAATAATCTTCTTCAGAAAACAGATGGAATGACGTTCAGTATAAAATTTTCACACTGTGTATATAACATTATCTAGAAAAACCTTTTGTATCAGTATTACTGATCTACTGAACCTCCAAATTCCTTTGTGAAAAATTACTATCCTGTTTCATTACGATAGTTTTGATGCTGTGTTCAAGACAGATTAGGAGGATACCTTGAGGGCTTGTTTATTTTCAGTATTTGTATTATAATGTTTCCAAATAGATTCCTGACGTGCTCACTCCATGATTTTCTACTTTGCTTTATCTGCACTTAAAGTAAAACATGTCCAGGGAATGTGACAATAATGAAAGTCTGCAGATAACACAGGAGGAAAAAAATTATCTCTTCTCACCTTTCCCATTCAAGTTGTAGTGGAGATTTTAAGCACAGCCGATAAAGAAGTGAATTTCAGCTTTATGGAGAGCTCTGGCCTGCTAGTGTTGCACTTCACTGCAACAGGAGGTGATGTGAAGATGGAGAATTTCTCAGTTTCCCTTTGGAGGAAGGCTGGGGGTGATGGCTGCATGGGACTGCACTGCCAGCCAGCTTGCCTGATGAGCACGAAAGTGTGATGGCAGAAGGTATTCCAATTCCACCACACTGTTTAGATTTTTTTTCCCTGGGGAGGACCTAAACAGAGCTTACTGCTCAAACCCTCATTTTCCTACCCATCTTGGAGTTCCATCTAAGACGATTCTTGAAACAGATTAATGTCCTTAGTGCTAGGGTATTCTAAAAGAGATTTCTTCTCTGCTAGTTGACCTTTTCTTTTCAAGGTCTGGTGTGTTTCAGTGCAAAGATAATGAATAAACTACAGTTCCCAAAGCTTCATTAGTATTTGCAGCCGTGATTTTAGCAACCTCTACTAATTGTACAGGTAAATCGATCCTTTTAATTGGTGTGTAACACTAGTACAGAAAGCATATTAATGCTTTAGTAGTTATAAATAGATATGTCAAATGAGGTGATAGACATTGCTTTGGGGGTTTTGTTTTTTGTTGTGTTTGTTTGTTTTTTTTTGTGATACATAAATGTACCTCCCTTCAGGCTGTACTCCAATTTATTCTGTGTGTATCAGGCAAGGAATATTACTCCAGATGGAGTCATATGTCCACGTATGTCCATTTGTAACATTCTCAAAAGAAGCTAGATGGCCAAAATAGGCTTAGAATTTCATTCAGTTCAGCAAAGAGCATGAACAAAATTTGGAAGATTTTTGTTACAAGGATTCAGCTGTACCTTCTTGTGAACTAATTGTAGTTTAAATTGAACAGTTTCAAAAAGTAGTTCTTCGTTCGGGGTTCTTCATAAAGGTGATTTTCACTTTTTTTTGGTAAAAGAAAGCACACTTTTTTACTTGAAAAGAAATGTGTAAAAGATAATCTAGCCCAGAAAAAAAAAAAATCAGAATGATCTAAAAGGGATATACGGTTGCCTTATTTTAGGCTTAATTTCTTTTGCTAACGGAAAGTTACTTTTTTTGGCATAAAATCTTGGTGGCACACGAAGACCTTTGTCTTTAGTTCCAGGGTTCTGCCAAGAAAGTTGGCAGAAGTTATAGGAAGATGGAAGCTGCAGTTATAAGAAAGAAAAACACTGAAGAAGAATAACATATTGAGATTAAAATTTTTTTAATCCATTCTAAAGCAGTACTGCAAAGCTGTACCAAGCATTGTTGTTACCAGACAATAGAATGTAGGTAGAAAGCAATTTCCCACTTCAGACACCCACTATGTGCCTTTGGCAGTAGAAATTAAATATCAGAGTCTCAGAACTAGAATATTTAAAAAGTATTTTGTTGGCTTTTGCGTGTTATTTGTTACTCTCAGCTACCCATCGCTTCAGGCTATCTGTCACACTGTTGGTGTATCTTCCTCTTTTAAAGCAGGGAAATTGCAAAAGCAGCATATGAGTGTACATCCAGCTGTATGATAAAGTACAGTTGTAATTTTTGATGGAACATCATTTTACTGCACTTGCAGGGTTGCTGTGTTAAAAGGAGGATGTTTTGAGAGATAATTGATTCTTACTTATACATACAGATAATATTTTTCTTGCTGGATTTTGTATTTCAGGCATATAGACAGTGCCTCTGAATTCGTAGTCACTGTTGCCTTTAATTTTTCTGTCAATTGCTGTCATTTCACTAACTCTGGAACAATTCCTCAATTTGTTACTCCACTCATGTGCACAGGGTCTGCAGCACAATGACTTGCAGTCTCAGGGGTGAAGAGATGCATAGCACAGCAGCACTGAGCTGCCATTTGAGGGCAATTTGACAAGGTGGAGAAGGCTCTTTGAAGATGTGATGACTGTGATTGTCTGATATCTTCCTTGGAGCTGTACTACACACCTCCAGGAATCCCACATGCCTGTCCCCCCAGCAAAGGCAGTTTGGAAAGGGAACTGTCACTGTTATGCCATGGAAACTGTGAAGCCATGACATAGCAGGGGTGTGAGTGCATGAGGGTGAGGAGGGTGCAGAAGTGTGGGTGGGTGAGAGGATCACAAGAGTCATGAATTTTATGGCTACATAATCCTTGCTCTGTGTGCATTTATTAGCCTTACCTGCCTATAGATCCTGGGTTTTGTTTCCTCGTCCTGTTTCTGCAGGAGCCAGAGATCTACAGTCTGTGCTAGTCATGGAAATGCGAGAATTTTCTGAGCTCTGTCTGAGGGCAGGCAGCAGAACATTACAAATACAGTCTTACACGTTTGTGATATAAAATCCCACACTTTTTTTGTGTGTGATAGATGACTAAGTTAAAACCAATAAAAATTGGAACATTTCCTAATCAAGGAATTCTCAGTTTTCCATGTTAATTGCTGTGTTGGTTATGTATCTTAAAATTTCTCCTTTATCAATATGTAATTTTTCATAAACAATGAACAATGGTCATATTTTTTAACTGACTTTTTTTTAAAGCTTACTGAATTTTAACCCTTTTTTCAGGTTGGATACTTCAAGAAACACTGTTTTCTTTCAAAAATTAATATGTAATAGGAAAGCCTGCTAATGTACTTACTTTGTAAGTTTACACTAGGACTGAAAACAACATTATATGATCATTCTACTTACCATGTTGATTAAGTTCCCGCTGTTTTTGGATGGTCTTTTCTTTTGTTTGTGAAGGGTACAAGATCCTGTATAGCAGGGAGCTATTTATAATACAGGAAGAATAATTTAAAAAATATTTACAAAGGGAGCTTCTTTTCTAAAAACAAAGAAGTGAGTGGGTTATCAATAGCCTGGAATATGTGGGAGTTGTGATATCTGAGTGTGTGTGGATTTGTTTTGCTGTGTTTTTATTTTTGTCTTTGTTTTTTTCCTGCCAGGAGCTTATATTATTGTGCCTTATACCAGACGTTTTCAGTGCAGTGTAAAGACAATTATTGTATACAATCTACATCAAATAAATACATTCAGCATGTTGTTCTCAGTGAAAAACTACAGAGATGTTCCTCCATAAAACTCACAAATTTATGTCTGTGAGGAAAGAGAGGAAAAACCTCTCTGCAAGGTCCTCTTGGTTCCCTTAAGAACCAACTTATTTGGAAATACATAAATCAGAGAAATATTGTATAGGTAGAGCTATAGTATGGTGGTTCTGAAAATAATGAGGGGTTGTCGCTACCTTTATTAATAATGACACATTGGTTTTAAAGTCATATATGTTTTTGTGTGTGTGCGTGCATGTGCACTTGTATAAAAAGACAGACACATAGAAAACACATGAACACATATAAATGTATTACAAAATATTTCACATTTGAGTACAATAAACAATAAATTACTATGTGGCATGTAATACAAGAATGTCCTGTTCATGAAGTCATAAATCTCTATCCCATTTCTCCTACACCATCAAAGAAAATGATGTGACAGTATTGGACGAAATCTCTGTATTTGCAGTCCATTTGTTCCTCATGAACACAAAAAACCCCGAACACTGCAAAACTCAAAAAAAACCCAAATCAAAGATCTAACAAACAAAAACTCCAGACGATGACCCAACCCTAGAATAGAGTGAGTTTCTTTTCCTTAAGATTGCAGTGGTCTGGCTGATGCAGACATCCTGCTTCCCATGCTGTCCCTACTAGGTAAATATAAGTCCCTTCTCTCTGTGTCACAGGTTTCATAAACTGTAGTTTAGGTGCACACTGAAAATTACATCTGTGAGATTTTTAGTTTTTCAACTCCAGCGTGATTGTCATCATAAGAGTCAAGATAATAGTGTCTCTTCAACTGTCCATGTTTTTGGATCCCTCTCTCTCTCTCGCTCATTATTGATCCTTTTGTATACCTCTGTGGTTTTGTGTGTGTTTACATGTGAAGTAAAGGCTCTGTAATAGGGAAATTGGTATCTTTTAGCAATAAAAAGAATATCCATGTACCTGGAAAGAAAAACGGGGAAGCTGTTAAAATGTCTGGGATACATGTATGAGGAAAGGTTTGTGAAACAACAAATGAGAAAACTTCCTTTTGGAAAATAAGGAAAGTTTAATTCCTTAAAAAAACTGAAGAGGGTGAATGTATGTTCTGCTTTAACCCAGTCTGTTTAATCTTTTGTTGAGATGCTCCCAGATAATGAGCTTGATAGTAAGGTACATCAAACATTTAAACCTGTCTATTTACTTACTTGTCATGAACACTTTGCAAAAGGGCAGGGCTTTCTTAGTCTTGTATTAGCAGAGAAAGGCATCTCTCTCTTTTCCTCTTCCCTTTCCCTTTCCCCTTCCCCTTCCTCTTCCTTTTTATTTTTTTTTTCTTTCTCTGTCTTCCTCTAAATCTGCTATTTAGCACAGCTGCTGACAATACGTCTCTTAAGGTGTTTTTGAGCAACACTGTTGACTGATGATGACTTCATTCCTTAAAGGGATAAAGAAAGAAACTTTTATTATGAAAATAGTAATGTCTCCCCAAAACCTAGACCTCCCCCCCAAAATTTGTCATCTCTTTACTTCAATTATGACTTCAGCTAAAAAAATCCCAACACACTAAACAAGAAACAAAATGACCCCCAACAAATGAAGTTATCCTAAACCCTGTGAAGTCTCCAAAACCTAAGCTTATTGTAATACTACATATTGAATTTAGAAAACACTGAATTCAGCTCTAATCTTTATCTGACTTTTTCCTACAGTTTTCTGACTGACAATCCGACAATATTTGCTTGATCTCCAACTTGCTTAGTAGTAGACACATTCGATTCTTTGAGTACACATTAAATGAAGAATCATATTGAATGATGATTTGGGAAAAGAGAAAATGGCTTGAATGCTGTGTGCTGAAGAAAAAAAAAGAGGGGAAATAATAATGAACAGCTAAAATAACTAATTTCTGCTCTTCAGGTAGGAAAAGAAAGGGAAATATACGTTGATGATCATTGCCTTTTTCATATTTTTCTCCGCTTCATTCTGGAATTACCTCCACTCACTTATTTTTCTCCTGTTAAAAACCAGACAAGAGAAATGATAACTAAAAGCACAAAGAACAGAGGTAGGAAAAGCACAAATGATTAAAAACATGGAGAGAAACAAAGGCAGGTTCTGCTATATATTTTCACATATGATAGAAAATCTGTTGATAAAGCTTCAAAAAGAAATTTTTTCTGAAAAGAGAGTTCCTTTCAAAGTCCTGCAGCTAGTCATACATTGACAGAATGCAACAGACAGGTCTGTGAGGCTGTAATGTGATAAGACAGTCTTAACTGACTGCCATCTGTCTTCCTTGTGAACTTTTTTGAACTGCTAATTCATCTGATTGAATATCAGAGTGCTCCATGCAGTGCAGAGTTTGTTAATATGGGCTTCCCTCTGTTGCACAGTTAGGAAGATATTTATTATTGTTAAGTCTTACATAAGCAATTGACTGCTGGTTGTTAACAAAAATCTTGTTTGCAAAATGACAGATTGGGAAAATGTGTCTGAAAATTAAGGAGAAGGCAGTGCTGCAATGCAATACATTCAGGTAACACTGAATGCTTTCTGGGATGTTTCCAGCAATGTTTTCTGGGCTATGAAATTTGCATGATCCAATGTGAAAATATGCTATTGTTGTCAGCATGATTTGTATAGGTAGATGCATCTATTTTCAAATATGTCCAGGCACTTTTTAGTCATAAATGGGTGGTATGTGTGGTTCAGAAACACTTTCAAATGCAATGAGATCTGACATAATTGCCTTGCAGCCAAAACTCTAACCACTCTTCCACAGTGAGCTGATACCTGCTCATGTAGGAAAAAACATGGCAGTAGTAGTTGTTAGATTGCCTCTCATTTCTTCATGACCTGCAGCTTTAACTGGCTGGGGAAATGAAAGGTGGCCATGCCCCCACTATGAGGCAAAATCCACAGAAGGCACAAATATCTGTGCTGCCAGGAGACGGCTTGGAGGGCCTGCGTGTAAATTGCATTTTTTACATATTTGCCACAATCAGAGAGAGTGCTGCTGAAATCTCTACCAGCACAAGTGACAAAGGGTGGTAGGCAGAGCTCCAGAATTGTCCACAAGGGACTTCCCAGTGCCCTTGAGCCTTGCTCTGAAACAGTTTGGGTTTAATATCAGGCCACAGATGGGTGGATGTCTTCACATAGCTTTGGAAAAGAGGAAAGTCAGATGAAAAATAGACCATCGCCTAATTTTTTGCTTTTACACATGTTTCTTGGAAGAAAAAGAATTATGTTGATGAAATTTCCATTCCACTTTGTAATTCTGTTTAAGTGGGAGATAGTGAGAGCATTTTATTTTCTTTTTCTGAATCTGGACAAAATTAACAAAAACATTAAAACCAAGTTGAAGATCAAGTTTGATGCCTAAGATTGTGTCTCATCTAGTTTTATTGATGTGTAATGATGGTGAATTGACTTTGGTTGGCTATCAGATGCCTGTACCCAGATGTTCTCTTCCTCCCCCTCCTCAATGGGACAGGGAAGCAGCAGTAACATAGAAAAGTTTGTGTGTAAAGACACGAAGATCATTCATCAACTACTGTCATGGGCAAACTAGGCAAACCAGGAGAAAATAGTTTATTGCTGATTAAAAGAGATTTAAAGGGTGAAAAATGAAAGGGGATGAGGAATGGGGCTTGGGGAATGGGAACTGTGGTCCATCCATAACAGATCTTCTCTCTTGCTTCTCTTCCGCAGCATGGGTCCTCCCGACAGACTGCAGGAGAATCTCTGCCTGGAACAGCTCCTCCCCTCCTTCTTCTCTGACATTAGTGTCTGCAGGGCTGCTTCTCACACTTGTTTTTTGTCACCTCTCTTGTATGCTGTCTGCCAGTATTTTTTTCCCTTTCCTAATGCACTTTCCCAGAGACAGCATCACCTTGGCTGCAGGGCTCAGCCATGCTCTGTAGCAGGTCGGTCAGAGCAGCAGGAATCAACTGGGTCCAGCCCAGGGCAGCCCCAGCCTCTTCTCTGCAGGCAATCCTGCCAGAACTGGGAAACTGCACCCAGCACAGAAATAGGTACCAGGTTTGCACTGAAATGTGCTGGGCCTGGAGTATGAGTATCAATGCTTGACGTTTGCCATTAATTAATGACAATGATCAAAACCCCCAAATTGACAAAATATGTTTGCTCATGGATAAAGAACATTGTTTTTTGAGGGGCAAAGAGATGAGCTTTTTTCAAATTGTATGTAGACATCTCTGAGTAAGTGCACGTGCTCTTTCACACCGTAGAGAGACAGATTGTGCTGAGATACTGAGGGGGCGTGAAGTAACTCTAAGAAAAACCTCAGCTGCAGAGGATGATGCACTTTTTTGCAGCTTTTACAGGGCAAGGACAAAGGATTGGAGTTCTGTTCTAGTATGGGGAAAGAAAATGGATTTTTTGAAAAAATCTGTTTTCAGTGAGAGGTGATTGAAAGATTAGAATTGCATGCTACTTGAAATGCTAATTTAACCTTAGAGTTAAGGTAAAAAAAAAAGTAATTAGTGCTCTGAACATATTCAGCAGTGGATCAGGAAGAAATCAGTTATGTTTCATATTACTGCTCGCTAACAAATCAGAGATTTTCTTTTTAATTGGAAATCTAAGGCTAAATTTTGTTAGTGAAAAAAGAAGAAAATTTACAAGTAAAATCAGCATTTTGGTTTAGATTCTTGGTTTTATCTTGCTCTTCTGCATATCTAAGAAGGGAAGTAGTTCCACTGTTTTCAATGACGTACACAAATGAGTAGTGTTTGCAAACTGAGTTGATGGTCCTATGTTCTTTATATTCTTTCCAGCCATAGTTTTATCCCTTTTGGACACAGCAGTTTTTTCATAAGAAGATGGAGTAGACTGCATGCCAGATTAGCATTTTACAATCTTTGACTCATACCCTGCTTCAGCTGCTGCCGTTGGCAAAACGTTTTTTGAATGAAATGAGACTAGTATCTGATTTTTTTTTGATTGATTTGTGAACATTATGCCCTTAACAGATTGCTTTTCTTTAAAGTCTCTGCTAGAATGACTTAAGGGGAGGAAATTACAGAGAGAATGATATTTTTTCTCCCTCTTAGAAAGAGCAGTAGACCAGCTTCCAGCTCCAGAGAGTACACAGGTAAACTAAACCATTCATATATTGTGGTTCCTGTTTTCATCAGCTCACAGTTTCTTGTGAGTTCAAGCATTCTGATGGCAGAGTTTACATCAAAAACATTCCAGTGCAGTTGAGCCTTTGGACTGTTTCCCTGCTGTTGTCTACAGTTTAAAAATGGGGCCATAGAAAACAAAAGTGTGGGAGTGTTTGGCTTTTATAAAGATCTCTGAGGAAGAGATATGCTTATCATTTCAGTAATCCTTTATGTGGAGTGGCAAATGCTTCATTCTCTGTCAGATACATCACCTATCATCATTAAATAAAAACAAAAAATCAAACCACTGTGCTGAAGTGATAAGATATTTCTAGAATAAAGAATCATGCATGAATAGAAATGTATGGTTTGTATAATTTAAAATGCGCTTTTACATATTTCACTTCATGGATGATTTGTAGGAGCTGTCATACATCAGGTGTTGGTCAAATGACATGCAAATATCAGAGTATTAAAACAGATCTTGGCTTGGCTTGTAGTTTGTGCCAGGATTTTTTTTATTCCTAGGGAAAGAAATTACCCTCTTGCTCCTTCTGGGAATAATAATGTACGGTTGCAGCAGAACTGGCAGAATTACTACTGTAATTTCTACTGGAACTACTACTGTAATCTCTATTACCTTGTATTTGCTGGTATTGCTCACGATGTATCAGGTAGTGTGCCACATAAAAGTACTTTTTCCACTCAGCCCAAAAGAAATGTGAACCCTGGGGAACACATAATTAAAAGGACAAGCTCCCAGTAATGACACAATAATTTTGTGTCTTGTCAATTTGTGCATATATTTTCATGTAGCTTTGGATTTATATTTGTGTAGAAGGACAGGTGTTCAGATCAATACACATAAAAAAATATTCTTGTAGGTAGCTCTTCAGAGCTTGAGAGATGTATGTCTTAGAGAGGTCACTCCACAAATGTTCTAAACAGAAGTTGTTCACTTATTGAACCAGAAATGTATTGTACCAGCCCTGAAAAATGGAAAAAAACAGAGGAGTGGATTTTCAGACTTTAAATTTTCATCAGAACTACTTTTACATAACCTTACAGATGGTGCAAAAAAGGATTGGCCATTGTTACTGCTAGGCATTAATTTCTGGGAAATACGTATTTAAATAGCTCCTATTTTAGAACAATTGAGAGATCAGAGGACTTTAAACAGCTTCCACTTCAGATTAAGATGTCAGCAGTAGCAAAGTTAGGAATGTGTGATGTGAAATATTCCATATGCTACACTGAAATAATCACAATTGAAAACCATTACATAATAAGAGCTGCCTTGGCTGAGGTTGACTGACAGTGCTTACTATTCAATTAAGAAGCATGTTATTGGGCTCAGATGGTGATGCAAATCTGAAAGAAAGCTTAATTTGTTTGACCTTTGTAACCCACCAGCTTTGATTTTATTTGAGACTGTGCCTAATGCATTTTATGTATCCAAGGAACACATTATTTCATCATAAGAAGGAGATTTCCAGTTGTTACTTTAAAACCCTACTTAAGTTTTGTTAGCATAATGATTTATTAATAATAATAATAAAAAAAGGAAACAGGCTTAGAGAACCTTTAACCTTCATTTAATCTTTTTTTTTATTTGCTAACCTAAACAGGAACTAATCATTGGTGCAAAGGATTAACAGACACAGGAGACCAGATTATACATTTTTAAGTTTTGCTTTTGAGTCTTGAGGGAATCCTATAGTGTGGAATTGGATTAACCTTTCTGACACTTTTTATAATAACCCAAAAGCTAGAGTATAAGGCTTATTCTCCTGACAATCAGCATGGTTGCTTTGCTTACTGTGTAGAGTCTATATTCGTCTGTGTCAAGATGTATGTTATCAAACACAAAGTGAACAATGAGGAATATTCAGAGTTTGCAGTGAATATTCATCCTTTCTCTGTAAATTAGTCACAGTTTTTGTAAATGATGTACAGGTACCAAAAGATATTAGTAGTAGCAATAATGATAGGATAAGAGTGATCTCTCATGCTTTGACAATGAACTTTGTTTAATCAGCTTTGTGACTGACCTATCTGAGTGAATATGGTTGCTTATAAATTTCATTCTTTCTCTGGTGGGTCCAGGTTTCCTCACTTCCCCTCAAAGTAAATGGCACTTACTTGTCTGGAACTCACTTTTAAAATGTATTCTTATTCCATTTTAAAAGGTCAAGACACTTCAGAGCAGTTGCACTTGTGGTGAATCTGAAGTCTGGGACATGAGTTTACAGAGGCTATGTGAAGAGTTTCACTCTTGTTGTGATACCTTCATCCATTAAGTTGGTAGAACAAAGATGGAAAGAAGTAAGATTGAAGATTGCATTCCCCAGAGCAACCAGATTTTGCTGGTGTAATTAAAACAGCTGTATACCAAATTTACCCCAAACATGCCACTTCTTTTTCCTTCTGGAAACCTTATCTGGGTAAAAAAACACAACAAAAAAAAGGGGAATTATAGTATTCCTGAAACCTGAACAAATTTGGCATAGCTTTCATGGTTGTCACCATCAAGCTTTGAGCATAATCTGTCTTGTCCTGAGTGGGAGTTATCAAAAAGGCGTGCAAGTAAGCTGCTTATGCTCAGATAGGCTGAGACCATAATTTTCCAGCCCTTGCTGCAATAGAGTGGTGCAAATAGTTTAGAACACAGCCCTATTCTCCTTGAGTATTCACCTCCAGTTTAAATCAATATGAATAGTTCCTATTTTATAAGCTCCTCTTTAAAACAGCAACAATCCTGTAGGAAAAGAAAAAAAAAAAAGGTTTGTAAGAGGGCATAGTTGTAGTATATTTATATATTTAAAAAAATATAATGGGAATTCTGCATGGAACAGTACTGTGAATTTTTAAGCTGATTTTTCACATTTAGAGTGTTATTTTTGTTTATGTATTGCCAGTCTAGAACGGTTAAATTCAGCTCTCCCTATAGATCATCTTAGGCATTATTGCTGTTGAAATGCAGAAATATAGACATTTACCCTAGGGATAGAAAGAGGTCCATACGCTGTCTCTCACTCATTTTCTTTGTCATTCATTCGTCATTTGTTTTTCATGTTTTCTCTTACTCTCTTGCTCTTCTCTCTTTCTCAGACACAGTAAAGTTTTTTAGGGTGTGGTGGCAAAAAATACTATACTATACTACACTGTACTGTACTGTATTTTACTATACTATAAACTATAAATACTCTTACTATACTATAAATTACTTTTGCACAATCACTAATCTAATTTTTGGGGATAGTCAATAACTTTGAAATAGTTATAGCATCTCACACTAAAGATTTTTCCCGTTCTGCTTAATTCTGCCCACAACACCTCATCGGTGCCAGGACTTGACCTGGGAAGTGGGAAAAGGCCTACTAAAGGTGTGGATATTATGAATTTAATTTTCCTTGTCACTGTGGAGCTTTGTGTTGCATTTTTGTTATTGTTCAATTAACGTATTTTCCATCTTTTTTACATAATTTCTAATTTTTTTCAATTTTTGGTGTGTTTTTTTGATATTTCTCATGTTTGTTAAAGACTACATCTCTTAAAAGTGGATGGAAAAATGATATAAAAAGAGCAGTGGACTGTTATAACAGGGAAACTAATATTTCAAGCTATTTTCAGAAATCTTTGATGGTGCAGATAAAGGAAATGGCTACATGGGAATCAATGACAATTAACTAGGTAATGCCTAGAATTGTTTTTCACTAATTTTCTCAATACAAAGCATAAACATTCCCACATGTATGCTCTAATAAATGCATCTGAAGGAGCTTTATGCTTCCTGGTGACATTTTATAAACCCACAATTCATGAAGAAATTTTAAAAAATCTCTTTACCCAAAAATAGCATTTGTCTGTCTGGGACATGAAAAAATGCATTCAGGTGTCAAAAGCCAGTTTATCAGCTTATTTCTGTGTGCCATTAATTGCACAGTGTCTGGTGGAAAGCTGCAATATTAGCCCAAGAAAGCCATTCTCATTGCAAGGCAGACATTTCAAATGACATTTAACAGAATTTCCCAGTGTATTTATTAAACTCAGCTAAAAAGCCTGCTTTGCATATTATGGATTTTTGTTCGTGGGAACAAAGAGAAGTGTTTCATATTAGTAAACTCTGGAAGAAAGGCTACTTTCTTCTGTCAGAAAGGGGGTAAAAATGTACTTAGATTGACATCTTAATGAGTAAGTTACACTTCAATTAACATCTCTTTCTAGTTCACCATACCTTCCTTGTAGTGACAGTGTCAAGACAAACCACAGCATTTGCTTCTGAAAGGAAATTCTATCTTCAGATTGCTCTTGAAGTGACACAGAAATACGCACAAGAAAGCTCTGCTAAGACCAGTAAGATCTTAACAAAAGTGTTGCATAATGTTACATGTACAAGTTTTAAGTTCAGTGAGTTTTGTTTATAAAATATTTATGAAGAAACGAAAGAATAAAAAGCACTAGCAGCTTCCAAGGAGAGTTTATACAGACAGAACTCCCACTGTTTCCAGTGGGGATTTTCCCTGCTTGTGGCCTTATCTAATAGCCATTGATATTAATGGGAGTCATTCCTTTGATTTTAATGGGCTTTGGATCATGGATTTTGGTTCTAATAGGGCCTGGGCTGTATTTAGAAGGAGTCATACATGTTTTATATAGGAATAAATGTTCAGCCAAATTTGTTTACCGACTTATTTTCAAATATCAGTCTTCATAATAGCTGCCTGTGCTTGAGCACACTGTTCAGGTAAATGAAAGGACTGTTCCCCTCCATCTCTTGTCAGTTCTGGGAAAATAAAGAAACAAAACACATTAGCATTTTTGTAGGTATGTCTTTCTGGAAACATTTTTTGCTAATTTTCTCTAATTCAATAGAGTTTACATAGAGCTAACTGTAGCGGTATTTGGTGGGATTTACTGTAGCTTTAATGAATTAGAGATGGATCAAAAAGCTCCTCTGATCTGTTAGATAGTCTACTGACTACTGATTTATAAAGATTTTCATTACCTTCTCAGCTAATCCACTAAGTTGACTATCCATTTCAATCAGAATCCAGGTGGATTTCAGTCCATAACAAAGCTATTCTGAACACACCAAAGCATTCAAATACTGTATTAGCTGAGGCCTGAAGAGAAATTAAATCTAAAGTGAGTCCTCCCAGCCCAACACCAACAATGGATTGAATTAGCGAAAATCCCATACCAATACTGTGGAGAAATGAAAGCTTTCAGGGGTTTTGTTTCGGTTGGGTAGTTTGGAAAAATTTGAAACTTTTCATACTAATTTGAAATATTTGACTGCATCACCAGCTCTGTTGAGCTAGCCATGAGTAGTGTTTCATGAATATATGAATACCTTATACATTGAAGATTCCTGAAAAATAAAATAACTTTGACATGTGCAAAGCCCATCTCCAGACTCCATGAGACTATTCAGTGTATGCTGCAAGGTGATAATCAAAGTGCAATTGCCATGAAAATGAGAAACTCTCTTCTCTATGAGGTTCATGGAAAACTGTTAACTACCAGTTAGTAGTAACATGATATGCCAAAGGCACCTGTTGTGTTGTGTTCTGTTAGGAAGCACTTTGTGCAGAAATAAAAATGTAAGCCAGATCCTTGGTCCATTCTGTTTCAGAACTGAGAACAGCTGAATGCTTGGCATATAAGCCAAGGATATTTTAACAGCATGTGTCCATAACAGTGTTCAGCATTTAGTCTAAGGTGTCTACAAGGCAATGTCCTTTGCTTTGTGGCATTTAAGCACACATTGAAAATAAAAACAACTAATAGTACTATATTGTTATGATTTTGTGGCTAAGTCAGATTTCTATTTGTTTGAAAATTATCTTCTCTTATGGGAAATAGAAATAGCTGAGAATAGGTATATTTTAAGGGGGAATCTTCACAAGCTTGTCATTGTTTGTAAATTTCATTACATGCAATATTGGCTAATGCCGGATCATCCATGTGCTTAGAAACATTTAATATCTGTTTTCATATATCTTTGTATCAAGATGGTAAATCATCAGACTCACAACATGAGGCATAATAACACCAGAGAAAGTTTTTCTTCTGAGAAAGAATGGGTAGGGATTAGAACGCGATAGTAATACCTTTTTAGAATACATTGTTCTTATGGCTTGTTCAAGGCTTAGCTTTCATTGTGTAATCAAGCCTGTGAGCTTGATTAGTGCTATTAACAGTTCTTGGCTACTCTTCCACCTGTCATAAGACACAGAAGTGTCCTGAAATGGACTCCCCATTTTCCTGTTAAAATTGGTGCATTGAAAAGTTTCTATTCTCATGTGCTTGTAACATGTACTGGTACTTCTGGAAACGTGTATTTTAAAGTTTTAGTAATGAAGTAAAATTGTGATGACAGAGTTTATCTTCCTCAAGAGGTTCACCACTAAAGAAGGGATTCTTATGCCTCTCTAGCACATTGAAAACAGTTCTAAAAATACTATGTAGTATGAAGGACTAAACAAAGTGACCATGCCAACTACTATCCTACCAAGATCTGCTGAGATACAGAACAGACATGAAGAAACAGGCCAGCTGGGACCATAAGGAAATACGGCCAGTGTGTCCCAGACTTCTCAATTTGACTGGTAAAGTGAACAAATCAAATGAATACAGATGCTGAGATTTCCTACTTAGTTCTCAGTAGAAGTCCCTGTTACAAATGAAAACTCAGCTTATTTTGAGCAAGGCAAATACTGAACTTTGTTTGTATTGGCAGAAGGAGAAATTATTATGTGGTATAACTCAAATGTGAGTTGACTACTGTGTCTGCAGTTCTCAGTGTCAAAAGAGGACAGTCTCATGCAGGTTCATTCTGATCAAAACAAGAAACTGTTAAGCTGCTGGATTTTCCTATTCCCCTAACTTCATTGTCTGCAAGGAAAGCAGCATGGGTGATGTGGGAAGGATCTTGCTTCAACCAAAATTTTTTGCTTCTCTGTGATCATTCAGGTTTGCACATAACACAGAAACTGGTCCTTAGCCTTCCTGTATTTTAATTTCATTGTATATAAAATGCAAATAATCACTGTTCAAAATATCCTGAGTTCAAAGAGACTTTATAAAGGAAAACACAGGGAAGATATGATACTCATTATGTTAATGGAAAAGAAACTTGTGTAAAGAAGTGAGGAACTTGATTTTCCTTATAAAAATAATGAATTGAGTATCTATTAGGAGACATCAAAAGAATCTGGGAGTTTTCTTTCATCATTCAGACCTTGCTGGCTACCATCTCCTGTTCATAGCCATACTAAAAGCCTATTCAAAAGCTACACTGAAGGAGCAAATTCACGCTGGCAGCTGAAAACCTCTTTTGAATTTGTGAGTCTGACTTTCTTCTGTCCCCCAAAATTGTTGAAGTGAAGGAAAGAAATTGATGCTCATTGTGAATCTTGCCCAGTACCTTCTCAGTCTCCTTGATGAATCCCATTATCTGGAAAGCGACCTTTACAGTTCATATCTCTTTTGCGTCTAATGCAGTTATTCTCCATTCCATTATAATGAAAGTATTACATGGATAACTATTGAGCATTATCTTCCAGAAGAGAACTAATTTGGGAAAGAATTAAGTACTTTAACATGAAACCTGATTTCTTTTTTTTTTTTTTAACCTTATAGATACTTGAGAGTTAGTGCTTAGTAAGTTCACAGACACAGTAAATACACTGAACTACTTACTTACCATAACAGGTATTTTCCATTTCATAATTTATAGACAGCTGAATCAATTCCTGTCTTGAATTACAATACTTGGATGAGTAGTTTGTGCTGCTGTCTGCAAATAGACCTATTTGACTTTTTGAAGTATATAACTGCAGGTTATATCCATATACACATTTTCCTCAGCTGTGTGCCCCTTGACAAGCCATTTGAGAACATTGTCAAAGAAACCAGTTCCTGCTGTAATTATTAACTTTATACCTGTTTTAGTTTCAGATTGTTTTGAAGTAGCTATGCAGTCTAGTGTAATTTGATCTGTGAAGAGCTGTGAATCAGGTAAAACTTGTGTTCTGCAGGTTTGTCTTACTAGAGCTGCTAAGCTTGAATTTGACTTCAGTTGGTTGGCTTAGGACAGAGGAGTCTGTGTCTTTTTTTCCCCACATGATTTACTCCTCTCTAACAATAATTAATAATGTCCTGTAATTTCTAGGGTGGTATGGGCCATTTCCAATTGACATAAATATACATGATAGCATGAGCCTTACACAGAAGGTGCAATTATGTCAAGCCAGATGACACGAGATCCTCTCATGCAGTGAATGCTATAGATTGTACTTTGCTGAATAATCATGTCCCCATTCTTTTTCTCCTTGAATAGAGCTTGGAAAAAAGCAAAATATAACTGTGTCAGATTTTAGTATTTAATTAAAAAAAGTAATCAATTTATGCCCTCGTTGTGATTTTCCCATTTTAAGCACTATTAATTACTGAAATGGTAGCATTACCCACCCAAGAGTTTGGATTTCTCAGAAGGTGATGAAAGAAGTCAAGAAATAGATGTCAATAGGCAATAAGTCAATATGGCCTCTGCTCTTTTTTTTCTGCTAATGCAGTAAAATAGATAAGGAAACAAAAATAACAATGGTTCAGATTTAATGGAAATAAACCAAATAAAACAGTGTAGACAGCCACTCAATAGGAAACAAGACTGTGCAAGACACTACATGTTTGAAGAGTTTTATTTCACTGTAGTTTGTAAAAGGCAGCAGCATAATCACATTCGATATACTGACTTGTCTGCTTGGAAAAAAATGCTGAATTCTGCCAGGTTTTTGCTTATAATTTTCTTTAGAGAATCACTTTGTTTGTTGATGAAGCATGTTGGATCTTCCAATCTGCTGCTATGGCTAATTTCAAAAGTTGGAAAAAAAATTCACCAAGCCTTCTGTCAGACTGTCAAACTTTTGCTTCCAGTAACAAAACCATGAAAGAAAAGAAGCATCTAGTGGATGTTAGTAAAGTACCTATAAATGGTAATTTCTGAATTGTAAGGGTGTACAAATAATTAATATTTTTGGCAATGCAACCAAGTATTAAAACAAAATTATTTGGGTTTGTTTTGTCAAAATGTTCCATTCAATATGAAAGTAAACATATCTTTTGCAGACATTTGGAAAGAAAAGGAAATTAAATAGTAGTTTTAAAATACTGTTAGAAAATTTCAGGATCATTTCTTCTGGAGGCCCTGTCTTTAGGGCTCTTAGCCAGGTTGTTGGAGAGCCAAGTTCCTTCTGCCTGAGCAGACTTAACTCCCTAAAGAATGCTCCTGCAGTCAGGCCATTGCATAGTCTGTGCCAAGGGTGCTCTCTGTCTCTTGTTGATTTTCTCTTTGGCATAAACAATAAACCCATAAGATACCAGCAGTCCTCTCCGAAGTAATATTTTCCCCACTGAAAAAACAGGAGGAGAAGAATGACTGAAAGAGATGTTCTCTCTGTGGTAAATTATGTTCTGAGCAGGGCTCTCATTTCAGGAAGTAGAGACGAGAGCTGAGTGTTACCCTGGCAGCTCAGGCTCTTTTCAGCACAGTAAAAAGCTTGGATCAGGTCATCTCAGCTCAATGAGGAGAATGAATTTTGGTAGCACCTCACCAGCAAAGGCCTAAACCACTGAATTACTCTACCAATGAGGCAGGCAATACTGCTTTTCCTTCAGGATGCTTGTTTCCCTGCTCACTTCTTTTTCTCAGCTAAAACAGGCTGATGAATTTATAAAGATACTGTTGGGTCCGAAATCTATTGTTTAGTGCCTGACTTAGCAGAAAAACAAAACTTGTCAGGGACCAGAGGAGATCATGTGGTGCTCTTCAATGTTTGTATCTTCTCTTTCCACACAAGAATTTTTCAGATTCTCCCTATTGTCTCCTTGACTCCATAACAAGGAATATGTGACAGAGCACAGCTGGGAACTACAAATGTTGTCATCTCTGCAGCCTTCTGCTATATCCTACTACCTGTCCCAGGATATGGCTTTTCCACTCCCAGTATTAAGGTCCGTGATTGCAAGACAATGACAGTCATTACCTTCCTGCCATTCCCACCAGCCTTGCATTTCCTCTCTGATGTGTTCTTACACACCTGTCGCTAGAGAGCAAGCAAGGAGACACACAGCCAGTCCAGTTAAAGCAGCAGCAGTGGTAGCAGCCAGCTTCATTATTCTATTCCTCTTTATATATGGTAAGAACCTGTCAGGTGACCAAACACCCCCCGGGGTAATAGGCTGAAGCCTCATAACACCCAGTTGCTGTGGTGGTGCCTTCCTTCAGGGGGGCTCGGACCCCGCCTGTTGCTCAGGCACTGGCTATACAGTGGTTGAGTGACACTGGATCCGAGGAGGCTCAGGTCACCCCTTAGACATCCCCTGGGGTGGAGAGAAGCACAAACCCAGCCTCCCTTTCCAGAGACTTCTTCGCAGTTCAGCAGTTTATTGGTCAGTTATTCGGCAATCTTTAATAATTGGTTGTTATTACTATGTCCCACCCTGTAAACCCCGCGTTATTGGATGTTAGTGTTTTCCACGCCCTGTTTCCTGTGCCTAAAAGCTTGTGTTTAGCGCGTGATTCAGCAGATTTCTGTTTTCTCTTGGACTATAATAAACCATCTACACCCCCGCCAGAAATCTCCCTCTCCTTTTCTTCGTGCTCCGGACCGCCCTGCACTCAGCGAGCTCCTATCTGCACCTACTGAGGGCAGGCTGCCTAGCCTGGGACAGCACCATTGGGATATCTGCTTACAGCGCGAGAGGTTCTGGCGAGCCCACATTCTGGGCCACTGGTTCCCGTGCGAGGGCTTGATCCCGGCTGCGATCGGATCGCTCCAGACCCTCTGAATAAGCGGCGCTCCCAGCCCCGAGGTTCCATCGAGCTATCCCGAGGCAGGGCTGAGCAGGACGCGACGCTGCAAGTTCCAAAACACACTCGATGTGAATCAAAACATCTCAGGACAAACAACAGATGTCCAAGCGCTATCTGCTTGTTTCACATAGTTCATATGGGAAAGAAGAATTTCTCAAAAGACTGTCAGCCACACATGCCCATATTTTTACAGTACCAGAGAGCAAGAACTATGGCAGGACTCTGGGCAGCACAAGAAGAAATGGGAAGGATGCTGTGTTTTTCTGTTGGTGAAGCATCTTGCAGACACTTCAGGACATATGTTTTCGCTGGAGGTAAATTGATCCTTAATTGTAACTCAGTTACATAATAAAGGATTAAAATTAGTTTTAATTCTTCTCCTAAGTCTGGTTAAATTTTGGTCAGTTCTAGCACATACTTTGTCTTTTGTTCTATTTCACATATAAAATAAGGGAAATGATAAAAAGGCAAGTATTGGAGTCATTGGAAGGAGACCCTGAAAAATTCTGTTGCAACTTGTTCTCCCTTCATATGCAAAGGATAAAAATGTTCTTTCAGGGATACTTTTAGTGAAGAAAGGATATTTTTTGTTTTCTACATTGAAATGACTTCCACATCTTCATGAACCCTGAATAATTTAATGATCCTAAGAATATTTTAAAAACTATCTCTCTCCTCTCTATTATAACCTTTTGTTCCTTTCCATTTTCATTCAATTTCTCATTCTTCTTTCCTTGCCCTTTTATTCTTCAGAGAGAAAACTATTTTTGCAGTCTTCAGGGAGAAATTCTCTTCCAATCAATACAAAATGTGCATGTAGAGTCTCCAAGATTTAGTTAGCAGTCAGCGGTTAAGTTCACCTAAGTGCCTATAGGTAGGCATGGCAGAACGGTTATTCCCTCTGCACCGTCCCCTGCCTTGTTTCTCCAAAGCAACTTAATCCACTAAGAAGTAAAGTATTTGAAAAATACATAAAATAGAAGTTATCCTGTTGCACTGGTTAATTTTCATATAGTATTCTGTGACCCTCTCAATCACTTCTCAAGCATTCTCTTGATTCTGTGTATTCCCTTCTTTCTGAAGGTTTATTTTGCCTTTTCCCAAAGAAGTTGGAACACCTCTTTGCTGTTTCTGCTCTTAGGGTTCTTTGTGCTTAAGGAAAGCAAGCAGGTTTTTTCTCACATGATCCAAATGTAGGCTATGTGAGGGGTTTCAGATTAATTGTGATTTTCATCTATTTTTTCAATTCAAAATGAGAAAGTTTTAAGAAATAGAGGAGTAGCTGAGAAACAGTTGAGATATTGAGGTTGATGAAGTCCAGAAGAGATTGTACAAACTTCATAAAAATAGGAAAATGTCTTTGTAATAGGACTTAGGCCTGCTACCATGCACAAAAGGAAGTTATGGATGTGGCAATTTGTTGATTTTTTTTTTTGGCCCCAAGGCACAGAAATGTTTAAAATTATTAAAAAACCAAGTACTGAACTTTCTCACAAATACCTGTTCTAAGCTACTGCAGATATTGACCTAGAGACTGTGATACGAAATTGAAATCTAGCTGAAGTGTGGTTTAATGAAGATAGCGACCTGATATTTTTGAACAGAAAATGATCGGATACTGTTCTTTGTCTTGTTAATGTAGTTGAATACTTTCTAGAAAAGGTTTTTCTATTTTTGTTGTGGTGAACCTAATGATAAATTTTTCCATTTACAAGAACAGAGGGGAGTTTCTTAGATGGAGAGAGGTGTTTTAACTCTGTTATACTCAGTACAAGAGAAGACTTGTAGACACTGAGAAGCTGGACCAGTAAATTAATCACATTTTCAGAAGAGAACAAGTAACTAACCCAGAGTCTGGTCAAAATATTGCCTTTTAAAAGATCTTTGCAGTAAGAAAACTTTCTTAAGGTGGAAAGAATGACCTGAAAGAGTTATGAAGCCATCAATTGCGCCTGAAATAGACTCTTGTAAAGCAAATGGTTGGAATTAAATGAGCAGATAGGTGAGTTATCTAAATGATCTCTAAATGATTTTTAAATGAGGCCTAGGGCTTTTAACTTGGAATTAGAATGAAGGAGCTGACCTGTCCGTTGGGTTGTATGTAAGAAATTAGAGAGTGCTTGTGCTGTGGAGTCACAGTTATTTGTGGCAAAGAGATTGTGTAGATTTTTTAGAATCACAACAGTTTGAACTCCACGTACCAAACCTGACACATACCAGTGACCATCAAACCCACAGTACTACTGCATTCCAAGTGTAACATATATAAGGAGAGTTGATGATACCTAAGTAGATGTGTAGCATATGCCTAGGGGAAAAAAGAACATTTGATTTTTGTGTGGAGAAACCTATGAGGTAAACTAGACAAGATGCAACTGGCAGTATAATACATAGGTAACTTTTACATTACCCATGGCAAGGTTTAAGATGTAACACGACAACTTCTGCTTGCAGCTTTTTTCAAAGTCCAGATCAAACAGATACTATAGTTGCCCAAATTTATGCTAAAATTCCAGTAGAAAACAGTTTAAAATGAAATTTACCTAGGTTAAGAAGGGAATTCCTTGAATATATTTAATTTTTTTTCAATTGAAATAAGGTACAAAGACTCTGCTTCTTCTGCAGTAGGGAGAAAAAGACTAGAAACTTGGTCGCCAGTAAGATATGACTATTACAAGACACAAAGTAAATATAGAAAAGCAGAAAAGTATATTGAAACTTTCTAGACAAATCTTTCCTCTCTGGGTACATGATAAATTACATTTTCTGAAGTTTGAAAATCTGTGATGACATAGTATAGACACAGAATTTCATATCTGAATTGTCTTGGGGTTTTCTTGCTAAGATTAGTTTGGAGTTCTGTATTTATGAAAAAAATTCAAAATCTTCATTCTTAGAGTGAACTTTAAGACTAATAAAACCTGTTGCAGAATTAGTCCACCTACCCAACAGAATTTATCTGAAAGTGAGTTCATCAGCTGGAAAAGCCAATACTGAGGAACGAGGTGTTTAGCTATTGAATGTCAGATAGATAAGACTCAGAACTGATGCCTAATATTTATTGCTGTTTGATGCCTGTAGTAAGGCAGTGAATAGTACAGAGTAGATTTAGTAAGGAGTAGCAAGACAGTCTGTGGCAAGAGACAGAGTGACACACCTGACGAGTTTTTATATATTCCTTGCTTCCAATATGTTCTTGCTCTTATTGAAGTGAAATAGTCCAGGAACTGGAAGGAGCAAATGGAGACTGAAAAGGAGGCAGGGACATGGTACAAAACTACATTGACACTCACAATGAGGAGGACTAAGTAGAACTTTATTGGAGAATAGTATTGTTTGAAGTTTGCGGTTCTGCTCCTTGGGTTTACCTCATTCTCACTTTGAATACCTGGATCTCAGTTCAGAAATTTGTAATGTTCTTAGGTTTTGTGGGGTTTTTTGGGTTGTTTTTTTTTGTTTGTTGTTTGTTTTGTTTGTTTGCTTTGTTTTGTTCTTTTGTGTGCAGTTTTTAAAATTTTCTTTTTGTTTTTCTTAGGAAATAACTGTAGATTCTTTAGAAACAGCCAACACATTAAGATGGTGTGGTTTTAAATTTTTTACTAGTGCAAATTGAATTCAATGTGCTTATAAAATGTTTCATGCTGTGCAAACTGTTTTTAAGGAAAAGGACATAAGAAATCATTGATTCCACTGTAAAAGGCAAAATTATTGTTTTTTAAATGCCCTTTCCATCCAAAATGTTTGGACTCCTCTTGACTAGAGGATCAAAGTAATTGCAGCATGATGGTTAGAGTAAAGGTTAGAAGAACATATGTGAATGAAAGCAAGCTCTAGGAGTGCTGATGGGATTTACTCTCGCTAATATAATGACTAAGACAGTTGCAGCTGGACCACGTGTCTATTGTGAAAATTATTGAATTATTTGAACACTAATATTCTTAATTTTTTTCTTATTCTATTTCAGTAATTTTGGGTACAGTATTTCTGAGCTACAAGCAGGGAGCAATATTAGTTGTAGCCTTAATATAACAAGGGACATGGCTAGAACTCAGAACTCCTGAATCCCTTTTCCCTATAGATTTGTTAATGCTCTGTACCGAACTTTGCATCTTTTGAGTCCCCTGGGCTGTTTAAACTGTGAACTTGTTATGGCAGATGCAATCAGGATGAGAAGAAAGTAATATAATTTTTAAAAATTAGAAATAGTTGTCTCAATACCCAGATGATAAGACGATAAGTATTTTAGCAAACTGCAAGCACCAGGACTGCAGTCCTTTTCTGAGTTTTCTTTTTCTTGACAGTTATATAGAGAAATGGCTAATGAAAATGTGACAGTCTATTCAGCCTAATAGTATTTGGGTGGAACTTTTGCTCTTCTGACATCTGTAGCTATATGATGAAAACCAACAATTCACAACAACTTTGGTAAACCCACAATGTTAAAATCTATTAGAACTGGAATGAATAAAGCTGGAGGGGAAAACCACAAATCTTTTACAAATTGTTATATCCTTCTACTTGAGAACTTATATTTGTCACTGAATAACTCATTTGAAAACATGGGAGAAGTAGTAGTGAGTTAATGTTTCCTGCACTTTGTAGGGCAAGAAGATTTAAAAAAAAAATTAGACTAAAAGCATATTGTCTGTAGTGTAATTAAACAACCATCTTGTTCAATTTAATTAAAAAATTCTGTTCCTTTGTGCCATGTAACAATAGCACACACATCCAAGGTCCATCTGTAGAGAAAGAAATTACTATAAGATGCATGGTAAATGACTGGATCTTATTATTCAGTAAAACTTATGGAGAAGTATGAGATGCTAACTTGAAAAGCTACCTAAAAACACTGTAAAGGTTTTGACGCTCCAGAATTCTTCAGACCCCAAGTCTGCCTTCTACTTGGAAAATGTACAAAGCTTATTCCTTGTGTCAAGAAGGGCTTTCAATACCTTTCCAAGTACACTCCTGACAATGACATCCTTGATATACTTCCTGGACATGAAATTCTACCATAACTAGTTCTACCTTGTTGCAGTAATGACACAAAAGAAGAGACGGAGACACTTGTTACCAGCAAGGAGGAGAGAGCAGGAAAGGGCCAGCAAGGCCCGCCTTCTTTATTTTATGTACATTTAGAAATTACTATTCATTGGAGGAAATCAGTTCTTCCTCCCTCAATCACAGTGGTCAAAGGAAATGTCCATCAAAGTTCTGTGTTCAGGAGAAAGGAATGTAAATGATAAGATACAGTTACAATAACATGGCTATGTTTACATAGAAAAGTGTGAGAAACTAGCTACAAAAGAATGACAACATCCAGAACTGCAAAAATCAGAGCAACACTACCTCTGTAACAGGTCTGAAGCAGGCAGCTGAGCTGGCCTAGAGAGTATTACTGATTTGTTTAAAGCCATCTAAAATCCTTGTTATGAGTACTGGCTTGCTGTCAGTAGTTGGAGACAAGAACATTTCCAACTTTTTATATCCATCAATTTAGTAGGCTGGTGATCTGGAAGGGAAAGATTCCTTTGTCTGCGTAGAGCCTGTTTATGGCCTCCTTAAGATGTTTTGGGAATTTGCGCGTGCATGGAAGACATGAGACAAATATTTGGACAACCCTAAAAACAGCTTTCACTCTCAGTCACCTACTTTGGCAGTTGGACATAACAAGTTTTTTGTCAGTTTTTTTTGAGTTAGGCCAGGTGTGATCTCCTCTCTGAAGAGCAGATTAATTCTGATAGAAGAGTCCAAAAAAGTCAGCATGAAACTGTGGTGTTTGCAGGTGAGGGCCAAAGATGGCAAAAAAAAGGAGTGAAGTAGGACCTTCTGAGAGCCATTTTTACTTCCCAGGTCTGGATTTTCAGCAAACTCCAGAAGATCTTAAGGGACTAGAGGGCCAGGATGAGAAACCCGAAGGCCAAGAAGCTTTTACAGGTTTTGAAACTTTGGCCCAGATCTCCACCTGGTGTTAATACCACTGAAACCAACGGAATTATGCAAGTATCTGGGACTGCATTTGAGAAAGATTTATAATTGCAGTTTTGAAAATGAGCATGAGTTCACAGAAAGAGAGCATGTCTAGACAAATGGATAACTACAAGCAGCTAGTTATTGTACTGTATTGTAATGTTTACTGTTGCTTGATGTTGTCAGGGTAACTGCTTTAATTAAGTACCTCTGAATTCCCTCTAATCTTTACCTTATTCTCAGCTAGATGAAGATAAACCTTTTATTGTTGTATATGTGTCAATCCTTGAAGGCATACAAGACAAGAAACTGATACCTAAAGCACCCACGAGTGTATCAGTAGTTTCACTGTTTGTTAGAGCTATGCTAGATCTTTGCAAATGTCTGTTAATTTATCCAAAAGAACATGTGCAAAATATGTTAATACATTAAATTGATGACTAATCTAAATAAAAATATGCAGGTGTACTTTCCTGCATTTATCTGCTGTATATTTTATAGTTTTTGTTGTATCTTGTCTCCTACGAAGTTTTTCTTATCACATGTAGCAGACAGAACAAAGTCTGTTACCTTTATAGCAAGATATTGTGTTATTATTATTATTATTATGCTCTATAAATAACTTTAATGGTGAGTTATTTTTGTTGTGGTCCCCCCACCCCTCACTCCCACTCTGTTACAGCTGATTAATTAATTAAATAAATTTTGTTTTCCACATTACTGACATCACATTTTGACTAATCCATTCAGTGGGACTTGCTTTGGTTCTTGACTTCATCTTGCTTTTTATAGTTTTTTTAAAATATGCTCTTTCTCTCTTTCTGCTCTTTGTATAACACATTCAAATATATGCTAGATTAATATTATACAAGTCAAAATATTTATATACATGAAAACTTCACCTCTGATGTAGAGGAAATTTGTTTACTAAGAAGGCAATGGCCAAATTTTGCCAATGTGTTCTACTAAATTACTTTGATTTTTGATCATAAGAGAGTTATGAATAGAAACACTGTTTTTAAATTTTTGTAAAAGTATGTTTTTCCCAGGATAGAATACTATCAGGAAGGAATTTAGACTATGCTTCAAGAGTGATTCTCAAACTCAGTATTTTGATTAACCCAGTGTTAATAGGTTAGTAATGGCTCCATTCTTCTCATATTGTATCACACAGAAGCAATGAGATGAGATGTATGGTACAGCCGGTAAATGGGGATGTTTGACTTACTGAATATTGGCCTGACTGCTAGACTTGTTGACAAAGTTAGGAAATAAAACCTGGGAATTAAATTCCCAAGCCTGATGCAGTATTGAAATATTTTTCTGCTTTAGGTACTCCTAGTGCTTGTGATGAAATGATGTGCTATTAGTGATGATCAAACAAAAACTCATTGTATTTATTTTATGTGGACTTTGAACTTTTGCAGAATGATTGATTCAAGTGTCAGTCAGAGACATTTAGTTTCTGCTCGTGACAGTTGAGAATAGTAGAAGCTCCTATGAGATTTATTTATGTATGTGAAAATCAGAAGTTATGCGGTCCTTCAGAGGAGCAGAGGCTGTGATGACTACATGGACTTCCTAGGGTCTGCCAGATAAACAAATTGAAAACCTGACTGAAAATCTGAAAATTCTGATGGTGCATACCTTCCTGTGATTGTGCCAGGGCTGCTTTGTGGACATGAAAGACAGATGCTGAGTGAGCAGCAGAGCAGGTTATGCACCCTGAAGGACCTGGGTTGCTTCTTGTTGCAGAACTTTTAAACAGCTCTATAAACAGCCAGCAACATCACTGCTGTACAGCAGCAATATATTTGTAGCATCTTGGAATGCCAGTTCACAAGGGTCAGACTGCAGATAATCAGTCTGGGATGTCAGTCTTTGAACAGAAAATAGTCAAGTTTCAATTTTTAGGACATGAGCACTGTAGAATTTCACCTTGAGTGGTGGAGCCATAGGGCTCCACAACTACGTGTGACAGTGTTCTTAGCTTTCTGCCTGTTGATGTCTCTCCATTCTTACTACTGCAGTTTGATAAAAGCTTAAATTTTGTAACAACAAAAGGAATTTTAAAAAAAGTGCAACAAACTGTGTTCACCATTTAAAAGAAGACAAACAGAACACATTTATAATATTAATCATTGAAATAAAACCTTAGTCCATATTTCTGTGTTTTGTTTTTTTTTGGTGTGAATTAAGAACTATATAAATAAAAATGTGATCTTAAAAATTAAATGGGAAAGCAGTGGAGATCTTTGAGATTGGAAAGATTCCCTCTTCTCTATGTAATCATGCACATTTATCTATTTGGTAACCTTCAGTAAGAACTGGTTTTTTTTGACCTTTAGAGTTAGTGCAATTATTGTTTCACTGGGCAGGATATAAGATACCATGTACTACAAATAAATAATTTGCATGGAAATTAATATCTGACTGTTGCCCTGAGTTTTGCAGTTCTTCGATGTTTTCATTCTTCTGTAACAGTTTATCATACGCTCTCTGTAAACATAGCCATGTTTTTCTAACTGTATCCTATTGTTTGCATTCCTTTCTCCTGGGTGGAGAAATTTGATGGATATTTCCTTTGACCAGCGTGATGGAGAGGTGGCTATTTCTCCCTCCAATCCACTGTGGTTTTTAGAGGATATATAAAATAAAGTGCAGGGTCTGGGAGGCCAGTCCTGCCCAGCCTTTTTGGCCCACAGTCTTGGCTCCGATCTCCTTTCAATGTGTCTGTGTCTTTCTTCCGTGTCCCGAGCAACATCTGACTACAGAACCCCTATTTTCTCATTCTAAATATATACACTGCTGCCACCAAAATTAAACTTAGCTATATCAGAAGATAATTTCTGTAAAGGCAGTATAATTTAATAGACATTTAGGTGCAGATAAATACATGCTGTGACTGGAGGTTTCAAAATATTCAGTTGAGAATTAAACTTTCAGGTCTAGAACATCAAATAGAGGTAAACAGTGAAAACTTGTGATTGTTGCAACTTGAGACAAGTTAGTCCTGTTATGATAGACCAAGGTACTATCTGACCATGCGAGGCATTCTATTACTATAAAGGAAAAAAAATCTAGTTAAAGTACCAGCTTTTTTCTATCTCTTTTGTCCATGAGCAGCAATACATGAATTCTAGAGAAAGATTCACACCATAGCCTATTCTCTGTCTTCTCAGAGAACTCTGAAATTTATAATTTTGAAGGTATTATTATCATTATAATTATCTGGAAGATTTACAGTACAAAAATGTAAAATATATCTGAAGACTCAGTTAAGCGATACTGAAATTTTTCTTTAAAATAGAAAATTAAAATGACATAAGCAAATATTTAAAGGAACTTGGTATGCTTAAAAACAGCACCTTTAAAGCTGTATTGGATATTTTAAGTGTGCAAAATTGACCTATTCATATCAAAGTTTGGGTTTGTGTTGGTGTTTTATGTCAGTCTTCTAAAGTATCCTGAGGTTTGGAGCATGCCCAGAGCACAATTTTCTGAGGCACTGCAGAGCAAAGAAATAAATTGGTGACTTTTCTCCTATATGTCACAATACTTGACAATATTTTAAACATTAAGTTAATTTATAATGTAACAGACCCCATGAGTGTTATTAGTCACAGCAGGCTTGGAGATCTGAAACAATGACAGTGGAGATTTTCTTACACCACAACTTTCTGACATTACTAACATGGCAAATGTTTATATAGCTTTCTCCAAATGAAGGGTCATCCTAAAAGAAGCACCATCACTGGAGAAACCCAGAAAGGTCACATAGAACCATATAGTACTACCTGCGTAGAGGAGGTCTTTATAATAAACTACAGTCTCTGTGAAAGACTGCAAATCGCAGCAAAAATATTGCAGTTTGGTTTTTCCCTGACCCCTTTCCTTTCCATCAACTAATATTTGCAAAGAATATGCTCTGGAATTATTCATGCTGTTTATTTCTGCACCCTCTATGTAATTAACAATGCCATTAAAAATAGAGGTAAAGGATTGTGCAGTCGTCTGGGTAGAATTTAGCTAGATTTCATTAGACTGAATGCAGTTATCCTACTGATGGCAGTACAACGAAAAATATAAAATAATCTGTTTGTGAATATGATCTTGCAGAAGTATTTCCTCTCAAATGCTTTTGTTCAGGCTCGAGTAGTTCTTTATTGCATTCACCTATATTAAAGAATTGTCTTTGGAAATAATACAATCAATTCAGGCATGGGTAGATATGTGGGGAAATGCTGAGGGCACCAATACCGTTCTAGGTTTTTTTGCTTACTCTACAACCCCTGATGTTATTTTCCCAACACCAATTGTCTTATTTAGGCCAAGCAGCAAACTTGCAGCTCCTTCTTCCAGAGTTGTAGGAAGGTACGTTTGAGCTGAGTACGTCTTGCTTTCCATTAGTTACAAAGCTATCTGGAAAGTCTACCTCAGAAGAGCAAATCAGATGAATTATGATTTTCAGGTGTAGAGTCAGTGTGTGTACCAGTGACAGGGGAGTTGGAAACTGCAGGTGAAAGAGAAAGGACGGGGAGCGAAAGATGGAACAATTGCAATGGAGGCAACACTGGCTGTGCTACTAAGTGACATCAACACAGAGAGGAACACTGGCCCTATGTAAGTTTAGGCTGCCAATGTATAGAAAAGATTCACAATTTAGAGGATTAAGCTCCTTGAACGGCCTTCTGATGAAAATAGCTGGGGCAACAGGAAAGTTCTAAGAAGAGGTTCAATAAGCCTATGAAAGGGATTAGATGCTGATAGAGGAGTGGAGTTGATGACCCAAGAGATTAATTCATTCCATTGCCCCTTACCCTTCTTTCAAGGGATAGTTTGACTGAAGATTTAGTGCATCACTGAGTCTCACGTTGTTTTGAAGAGTAAATGTCATGTTCAGCCATTAACTCAGTAGATTTTCTTAAAAGTTCTTGTGGAAGAAGTGGTTTGGATGCCTTAAAATGTTCTTGTTATAGTGCAGATTAATCTGATATTGATTAATCACACTTTTTGCACTCATTAGAAAGTTATCAGAGAGAAGACAAGCATGGATAAATTGAAAGAGCTATTTTTACTGTTAATTTCCCACATATATGGAGGAATTAGTTGTATGTACAGGTCTCAAGTGGTCAGAGTAAAGCAAACCCACCAGCTATAAAACCATAGAGTATATTCTTTCCCCTTGTTGTTGTGGCATCATTTTGAATGATATTAGACTGGGAAAACAGTAGTCCTTAGATGTAATATCACTTTGTCTTTGATGTGGGACATCACACTCAACATAAAATATAGGAGTCTGCAAAGCTCCTTGTGTCTCAACTTGTTTTGTCTTTTTAGGAGATACAGAAATGTGTGTTTAAATAGCTTGCAATTATATTGATACTTGCAATTGTCAGGAATAATGGGAAAATTAGATAATTTATTAACCATTTTTTATTCCTCCCATTTTGCAAAGATTACATCAGCCCATTACCCCATCTCATTCCCTATGACTCCACATAATATCTGCAGGGTCTTGATGGAATGTAGTTCCTAATTTAGTCAAACCAGAATGAAATCCTTTCATGCCTCTGAACTCCACAGTGGACAGATGCAGGACAAGGAGGTTTCTAGGGCAAAAGATGTAGTAACAAAATCTCATGTTAATTTGACTGGAGCAATGATACACTTGTGTTTGATTGGAAGCTGAAGATGTGTATCACAGTCTGCTTTATAAAAGCAAGTAATATTCCTGGCTCAGTGAGGTACTTAGTTTCATAATAAGAACAAACATAAGCAATATAAAAAACACTCATTATGTTAAAGCATTGTCACCTTCTGCTACACCCTTGTAGTCTAACATTACCCACTCTTTGAGCAGACTGAATTAAGGTTGGAGTCCCATGTGTCACAGTTTTATATTTCCTTTGTATGGTAATTTACTTCTCAGTTATTACAGTTAGCTGAAACCTATTGGGAATTAGGCACACATATCCCACGGTGGGTGTGGAATGTGGAATTGTCTCCTAGCCCAAATATTTTTACCCTGACTGTTAGGGAAGATAATGAGCAGAATTGGAGGAAAGGACTTTAAAATTGCTTCTAACCAGAAGATGAATACATTGTAACTAAGTTGGTGCATATTTAACTAACTAAAATAGTGTGGTTTTGTCAACAAACTTTCTTTCCAAACTGATCTATTCAGATGTAGACACACACAGATTAAGGGTGTAGGAATTGATGCAGTTGCAACTGCCTTCAATTTGTTAAAAATTACTAACTTGATTGCCATTAATGGAGACAAAAATCCAGAAGTATCTGCTTGACTGAGGCTTTGCATAATTTAGATTTTCTTGTTAATTGTTTCTGCCAACTGTTTATGGCGCAACATTTTTGTCATTTTGAACAGCTGACTTTGTACAGGTTGTCTTTTTGAGAACTTGAAGGTCATTTAATCTTTGCCACAGCTTAGTTTATGCCATAAGAGTAATTTATTTTGTTTTTCATTTTAAAACACACACACACATACAAACATACATGCTGCCTTGCACACTACTAGCTATAATTTTTTTTGATAATTCAGATTGTGATGATTTCACAAGAAGATCTTCAGAATTTATAGTCTTCCTTGACATTCTGCTGAATTTTTTCCAAAGTTTTTTCATCTTTTATTTCTGAACCTTGATTTACTACCATCTTGTTTGTATCACTGTGTGCTATTGTATATCTATTTAAGGATGCTGACCTAGCTGAGCTGTATATGAATGAGCTACTTGTGTTTGCTTAAACAGAACAGCAAAAAGCTTGGTTTAATTTGGTGAACCTTAATTTCTTTGGTTACACACACTACATCATCTTTGTGTGCTTTGGTGAACATAAAGCAGTGATAGAAGATGTTACAGAGTTATCGAGTAATTTTGAACACTTTTGACTAGTTCACCTCTTCTCCTCACCTGTTGGTTGTGAGTAACAAGCCCAAATATTTCGTGAGAAGCACAGACATCTCTCCTGTTGCTGGCACAGATCACCTTATTCACTCACTGCTGCGCCCCAAGGCCAGGACACCCTTTGTTCCACCCATGAGTGAATTTCTGTCCTGGAACAGTCCTGGGAGGAGTCTGTCCAGGGTGTACATCCTTCCTTCTGGGAACTTTGGGTTGTCCCTTGTCTTTGTGTCTCTGCATTCCCCTGGGCTTGTGCAGACATTTGAGGGGCTGATGGCTCCTGTGTAGATGGCCCTGGGATTAACCTGGCAGGTCATTACTAAACGTCCCGCTTGTGCCATTGCCTCTGTGCTACTTGTTGCCATGTAGACCAGCTTTTGTCATATAATGTCACAGTCTGTCCTGTTCATTTCCTGATAGTTTGCCAACCCTAAGCAATCTCTAAGTGTTACAGTTTACTAACCTTTGTAGTTTCAGTCAGAAATTGAGACCAAATTGGTTAAATGTAATACTGAGAGCAACATCTTAAGATGCGGACCATGTGCAGCTTAGCTTCTCCTGCTTTGGAGACAGGAAGCTCCTGAGTGGAAAGTGACAGGCACTGTGGTTGAATGTGACTACTGAAGTTACATGTGTGCATCATTCAATTAAGTACCCATTAAAGAATGCTGGTAAGGGACCAGAACAAAAACCTTTTTTTCCAAGCAAGGCAGGGTTGTTCTCACACAGATGTCAGACCACTTCAGCCTCCATCCAGCTGGGGTCCATTATCCCCACTGCAACAATTTTAAAAACACATAGGAGCAATGGAAGCATTTTTTCCAGTTTGAGTGTCTGTGGAGAGGACTAACTGGTGAATAAAATTGCTCCACAACACTGTGAGGGTTCAAGGCATGCCAGGCCTTTCTGATGGCACCTCTGAATAACCTCTGAGCTAACCAAAGTGGGTTCATGAATGAGTGGAGCTGACAGTAGAATATGTGTTGTCAGTGCAATTACTGGCTGTGATCACTTGGTCTACCATATCTCCTCTTGTCCACTTCTGTGCTTTCTATTTAAATCTTCCCCTTCAGGGTATGACATTCACTGTTTTTACTAATGTCTAGTCAGATTAAACTGATTCAAAAAATGCATGCAAACTAAACGCTTTGATTATGGTCACATTATTTTTTCTTCTCTTTTCTCTCTTTCTTTTTTTTTTTTTCCCAGTTAAAATTGTGTCTTTAGGCAAAAAAAAATTTCAACAGCTACTGTCCCTGTTAAGGCCCTTCTCCACCATCTGTGGCTCTTAGCTTATGCAATCCTGCATTTATACTGCCTGTTCTGCCTCTTTTTTTTGCCAAAAGCCCGCCTCTGCTTTTCTCCAGAGACAGAATGGTGTCTGTAACTGTGTCAAGATCCTCTATGGGTGGCTGAAGCAGAAGAAACTCTGTGAGGCTTTCAGAAGAAATGGAAGTTGCAGTCTCTGGTCCTAGATGCAGCATTTCACACTACATAAATGTTCCTGAGAAACACTTATTCACTTCCTGCAGCACTTCTATATGTTGTTTTTTGACTTTCTCTCATTACTGTTATTTGTCATGCACAGTGTATACCATGAAACATAACTGTGTCTGATTAATATATGTATTCCAGACAGAAAATTCTACATTGCTTTTTTATTGGAATTCTCTTGCAGTGTCCTTGTATTGAATAATGACCTCAAACATGTCAGCACAATTAGAGGTATATGATTTATGTCTTCTCTATAATAGCAACCAGCAAATATTGGAGGAATATGTTAAAACCAAATACATTTATTTCTAACATTTTTCTGTAATCCTATGAAAGACTGTTTTATCTCTTGGTCATGTTTTGGAGCCCTGTTTTACTTTCCACATTGTGCCCGCAAAAACATAATAAAATACTATCTCTTAATGGGATTCCGGTGCATAAGTCTCCCTCCATCAACAGTGTTATAGCTGTACAGAAGCATTACATTTCACAGTGATGGAGTTAGCCCTAAATTCATAAACGCTAAAAGAGATCCTTAGCTGAAGCCATCATTCCTTGAGGGATCTGAGCAGGAAGGAATTCGTGTGGGATCAGAGGATTCACAGTGGAAAGTCAGATCAAATCATAAGACAAAAAGGTTTAGGACTTCACGATAATTCTGAATTCCATGATCAATTTTTAGAGCTTAACCTGTTTTCCCTAGTCTTGAATAAAACCACAGAAAGTGAGAAAGTCTTGCAAGAGAAACAGACTTCAACTCAAAATCTTGCTCTGTCATTTCTACATATAAATTAGTGAGAGAACATGATTAACTGCACAGAGAAAAAAAAAGTCTACTTCCATTTTGATGGCAGCAAGCAAGATTTTGTTGATTTTATTTTCATTTTTCACGATGAAATTAAGTATAAAGGAAATCAGGAAATGCACTTCTGAATATATACCAATAAGGTGTTATTCCAGCAGTAAAATTGCTTTTGATCTGAAGAGTGACACATAATAAGGAAAATATTTTGTGTATTTCCCAAGACATATATCTGAATAAAGTTGACTATCAACATAAACTTATAAATTTTTTTAAACTCTTATCCAAATTTTCATACAGACCTTTTCCTTTCTTTCCTTGTAGGTGAAGATGATTTTCTCATCCTTCTCACATGACACAGATCAACAGGGGATTCAGCTCTATTAAAGTAGGTCTTTAGAATAAAATCAGCTGTGGACTGTTTTACAAATGTGGTTCAGTAAACTCCCTATAATTTCAAAAGGAAAACGGTGTATACAGGAGTATCTGGAGAATTACCATAAATGCAGTGTTTCACTTGGATTCATACAAGCAGCACCTCTGGGAGAGTAAGACACAATTCAAATAGCCTATGAAAAAAACATATCTTTTCCTAGAGTCCTAAAGCACAAAATTTGCATATTAATAGAAGATTAAAATGCCCATCAAATATTCTTGAGCTGTTGCTTTCTCTTTTGTGTTTTGCTCTCCACATAAACATTCTTCATAAAAAAAAAGAAACTCCTTCAAACTCTGCTTATTGCATTGAATCACTAAAGTTTCACATTACAATAGAACACACTATTTTTGAATTTGTACCCTTTTGAGAAGTTGTCCCTTGATTTTTCCCTTTATTTGTTCTCCTTTCCCCTTCACGTTTTATGCAACTTTTTTAACAGGGTCTAAGCAGTTTTTAAAGTGTAATTTCTAAGTGATTTTGAGTCCCGTCATGTGGCAGTGTGTGAGGCTAAAGCCACAGCCAGCAAGCCTCGACCATGGTGGAAGAGAGCTCAGCACACTGCCCTCTGAGACGGCGATTCTGGTTAGGGTGACACTGTTACCAATTCCATGATTCCTTTCGGTTTCTGTTTGCATACGTGGTTTCCATTGGTTTATTATCCAGTTATGTAATGTTGTACGTATGGTTATGTTCTAGCAAGTTCTTGTATATTTGGTTGCTCATTGGTTATCTTGCAATTTCTGTTCCCCCATTGGTTGTACCCCCCCCGCCTTTCCCCATAAAAAGCCCTGTCTTTGGGAGAGCGGTGCTCTGTTCCAGGACCTTCAGCTCGCCTGGACCCTTTCCTGCTGCCCTGCCCTTAATAAAGAGCTGAAATCACTGGACAGAGGCCCCTCCTTGGTCTTTGTTCTCGCCGTCCCGCCGAAGACCATCGGGCTACGGGCAACCTGCTCAGCAGAGGAGCCGGCACTGTCCAGCCAGGCACGGCTGGAACCCTGCTTGGGGGAGAAGCGCTGCAGCTCGGCAGCCAGGCCCCCGTACCACCAGGGCAAGCCAGCGCAGGACGCCGTGCGCCCTCGGGTCTGTCCCCAGCCCTCGGCAGAGCACGTCCAGCAGCGCGGCTACACCGTCACAGTTGCGCTTTAGATATGAATCTCACAACTCTATTCAATTTTAGATTTTAGAATCAAGAGTTTAAAAGCACCTGAAGTGATAAGCTATTGTTTGGCTATGTCCAATAGATATTTTATAATCTCCAGTGCCCAATGAACAGTAAAATCATAGTGTTTGAGCAAGCTAAGGAAGGGAAGTGTGGAGTAGGTAAGCAGAACTTGAAACTTGGTGATGAAAAGGTACAGCAGACAATATTTTCAAAGTATGCTGAATTTTATAGACCTGCTAATGTTTCTGTGCACTTCGCTGGGAACACTACAATTATATATAAAGACACTTAAAGGTTGCTTACAATAATTACTGTGGGTTAGGTGCTGCTACAACTGAAACTTTTTCTTAAAGAAATATATCAGTTAGAAAGAGGCCATGGTAGTGTTGTCCTTCATGGATCTCTGTGTGCAGGATGAGAGAGGTGTTCAGGCAGGTCTATCTTTTCGCTATGCAGATATTGAATAAAAACCATTTTACACTTATCAGTAAAGATTATTGCTCAAAGAAAACCAACAATGACCAAAGCTTTGAATTCCAAGCGACATGATTGGTAATTCCTTGTCTGCATATTTATTGGATTCTCGTAATCTTTTTATTGTATATTTCATGTTAGCAAGTCAGACTAAAACTGATTATCTTTAAGCAAGAACATCTATGTCTGAAGATGCTTTCTGTCCCAAAGGACACACTGGTCTGTTTCAAGGGTACCTGTCTTTTACTGCACAGCATTAAAATGACCTTTGGGGTGTCAAAAAGGCCTTCAGGTTATGTATATGAACACAGTGCAGCCCCCAGAGTTTGAGCCCCATTACATGATCAAAATGTTTGCCAATCTTGTCCAGAGTCATCTCATCACTTCCTCGTGATGGTTTTCTGCAGTAGCTGCACTTTCATTCCCACAATCAATACATTTTTCCCTCACGCTTGGAGTTTGCTCAATCCCATTTGAAGCTGTTCCCATGGCCCTTCTTGATGTCCCTGTGCCTTTGCATTGACTCTTTCTCCCTCTAGGTGAGAAGGGCACTGTTTTTGCCAGCTTTTTTTTTTTTTCTCCTGAGCACACTTGCTTATCTTTCCCATTAAAGGAGCCATAGTACACATGATGTACAGGCAGAAATTGTTTCCAGTAACTCTCACAGTCCCATGAGTGTTGTTGCAGGCATGATAGATGAGTGAAAGCACAAAGTCAGGAATTTTACAGCAAGACTAAGATGGCTTGTTCTCGAGGGGCTGTGGCTGTGATGAGGAGCATTATGCAACTCTAGCTATTTGGTGAGGTTTTAGATGTCATCAGTGCAATTTCTGTTGCACTGCCGGCTCTGAAAATTAAATAGTGAGAGAACAACACACCAAGCAAAGGCAGCATCAGTTGTTTTCTTGCTAGTTGTACTTCATTGTCTAAATTAAATTGAGGTCAACACCTCAGAGACAGAATGTGAAGAAAACTTCCAATAACAATCTCTTGAATTTAATGACCATAGAGAATCTTGAAATAAATTACAATAAAGCCAAGTCTAAGTCCTTCACTTTGCAGCTGTAGTTTTAGGGGAAGTTGAGTACCCTTAAAGGTGTTTGGTGGCGTCTTTTTTGCTTTGAAGTAGATGGAAGCTTTATGAGAGACTAATATACGCTTAATTGGCATGTGCATGCCAGCAGTGAGTGTTAGAGGGGAGGCTGTGTGTTCTGCCAAGACAGCTGTTCATGTCGTAGGCTTGGCTCTCTGTGAAAATGCATGATCAGTCATCAAATCTTTGGGTACTGGATGTATTCACTAATATTTCTTTTCCCTTTTTCTGAATGGCTTTGCAAGCTGGGATTTTTCATCCCAGCTGATGAAATTGTGGTCTCCCAGAAAATGTGTTATGGCTATTGAGGTGATGCCGCTTAAAGAGGTAAGCTGCTAAAAACTTCTGAAATAATGAAAGGGCTCTTCTTCCTCATAGGAATATTTAAGGTGTTTTAGTTTTAATGAAAATAAAATTCTATTGGTATCAGCTCTTAATGAGATAATATGAGAGGGCATCAATCTGATTTTTGTCAAAATATGCACATTGGTACCAAATTACAGTGTAGATAGTCCATAAGACACATCAGTTTTAAGAAAAATCCCAAAAGTGCTTTATCAGAAGAGCTGTATGTGATTGCTGTGTGGATGTATGATAAATAATGAGGGCTTTCTAGAACTCTTTTGTCTGTTTTTCAATTCTGTTTAAACTCCAAAGAGGATTGATGAAAACTCCGGATGGAAAAGTATTTCCAAATTTCCATGTGAGGTCCACCCATTCAAGCCAAGATAGACTAACTGACACACCAGCACACCCCGTCTCTGTGTTTTCTGTTTGGGCTGCTTGCAATCTGCAGGGCATTTAGGTAGACTGAATTCCTACTCCTACCAAAATGTATCCCTTCCTTTTGTTGCTGCTGTATTTACATGACAACATTATTTTGTTGGAAAGTCTCTCACTAGCCAGACCAGAAAAGAATCACTGCCCCATGGAGCTGCCAGTCTGACTGCTCTTTTGTGTGAAGATGTTGGCATAAATGTTCTAGAGGAGTTAATACAAATGAAGATCTATTATTGGGCTTTTAATCAGGGAATTAGTAGATCAGTCAACAAAAGGAAAGAATAAAGGCGGTATGAGATAATGAAAGCTACATTATTCAGATTACAAAGGAATTTAGTTTCCAACACATTTTCTGTGTTTGTATAGCTTTTATAGCTAATGAACAATTTTTACAAATTTTTTTTATCATTTCAGGTTTCTCTAAATAGTATGGCTGACATCAATAGAGAAAGAGATTACATGAATTCAAAATAGCAACCCTAATAGTAAACTACCCAGTAAATAAGAATTCATAATAGTTTATTACCTTGATATAAGGGCAGCCTCTATTTTAATGAGATTGTCATACAAACTATAAATTCCCTGGAGTTTGCCAAGTGAATGATTCTGCTAAATTCAAATTTATATCTCTGTGATGAAATTCTTTTTTGTGACCAGAGGGAATGATGATCACAGGGCTTCTCTTGTCTGTTGTCACTTCTGACCTGGGCATAATCACAGCATTTGCATCCCTTGAAAGTTGCTCTGTCTTGTTCCTCAGAATGGTAACTTCCCAGCTAAGCTGGAATATTTGGCTGATGACAAGAATACATCCTTAATTTTAATTTATTTATTCCTGTAGCAGTGGACGTGTTCCACTTTTGCAGTGAGTATATCACAAAATAAAAGTTATGGAAAAATATAATTTTGGGCAGGGTGGTTTTATATTTCCATTAAGCAGGCTTGCTTTTACACCCTGATTTCAGGCAACAACTTAATCCGTTTGTAGGCACTTGCTGACAGAATCTGTTGTTATGGGATATTCTGAGGTCTCTAAGCACAGGCTATAGCAAAACGTAGAGGAAGCTCTGATCTGAATGAGGGGTCCCTTAGGCAGGAGCACTGCTGTGATCACACTTCTTGATACAGATGTACGAGCCAAAGCAGCTGGTGGTACCAGGAGAGAAGGTAACTAGAGGACACCCACTGCTCTCAGGTCATCCTCTTTTGCAATTTTGTGAAGATCGAGAGTTTCAATTTGCACATCTTCACTGAAAAAAGTGGTAGTGATATATCCTTACCTATATTCAATACAGCAAATGAACTCCTGTGTTACTTGCATCACACGAGGAATAGCTGTTTAGTCATCAAGCCTAAATTTATCGTTTAATGTTTGTGAATGCTAGAAACCACTCTATTACAACAATTTTGTTAATTCACAGCAGTAACCAAAAAAACCCAAATCAAGAATAAATTTTATTGTATGTGAGAACTTCTAAAACTTAGGCAGATTTTTGAGAAAATTACTATAGTGATTTATTCAAGATTATTAAAATAGTAGATTTCACTCTGTGTCTCAAAAACATGTACAAATAAAGGTAAGACCAGAAGTCAGACTTCTATCTACTACTGCCTATATGGTGCTAAATATAACTAGATTTGTTTTCGTTAATGTTTAAATAGAACAGAATCTTGCATAAATTCAACTCATGGATTGAGTAGATCAGAGTACATTGTAAGCCTTATTTAATTAAGCTTTAAAATAGCCTTAAGATAAAGGATAAGAGGAATTTCTATCCTCTGTAAAACCACCTGTATAGAATGGCCTTCCTGTTTTGTTTTTGTGTTAAACAGTATCTAACTTTGCAAGGAATTGCTGAAGGCATAATCCATGTGTACAGTCACTTTAGCATTGGCTTCTTATGGAATGTCTTGAAACAGCTAGAGAACAAGCATCTACAAATACACTGCAAAAGAAGTTTATTGCAGTTAAAATATAAGCATTCTCTTAAAATTCTTTCTCTAGAGCCAATGGTATAACCAAACTCTTTGTTCCCAGGGACAAACCTAGTGCTATTTTCATTAAAGAAAGCACAGCATGTATTGGGTAGAGATGGACCACCTAGCAGACTTTAATTAAAGTAACTTAACTACATAAGTAGTTATTTACTTGAATTAAATAGAAAATAATAATGGTTCATCATGGCCTCTTAAGATGCACCATTCATCTAGTACTGCTAGTCTTCCCTTATCAACAGTATGCAGTCAGGGCAAAAGGGTGGAATTACATTGACTGGTCTAATGCACTAAAGGAGGAGGATACAGTCAATTGGTGAGAACATTTTTTCCAGAAAATTTCCAGGTGAGATTTTTATAATTATGTCAGTGTGTGCTGCATCAGAGATCTACCAGAAATATCTAAATCTAATTGTGTCACCTTAGGGAACAAAGACATTCTCTTTAGATTTTGATCACTTTTCTATTGAAGAGGTTATTTTTGATTTATACAGCCTCTGATGGTAGCTTTGTTACAGCTTCTGAGTAACCCAATTAAGATTATGTATACTTTGCTCTATACATTCCTTCAGAAGTAGTACATAGAGATCTTTATTTACAACTCAGTAAGAGGACTAAAAGGTTCTTTGTTTCACCTGTGTTCAGAAAACTTCTTTTATGCTATTAATAGCCTCTTGCATTTTAATACTGTGAGCAGTAAATCTAAAGCTGTACTGTAATGATTTCTGTGAGTCTAAAAGACTTTATTCCCCGAGCTCTCTGTGAAGCCATCTTCAATCCTAGATTTTTCTTTAGAACCCATACTGTCATGTACTATTTGTTCTGACTAAGCTGCTACAGTAATGAATACTAGCGTTTAAGATAACTCCTGTGTTTTCTAGCATGTTTAAAATAAAATACTGAAAGTTCAAGGGTACAAAACAAATAGAAAGCATATATTTTTGGTTAGTATTTGCTGAAATATACATTCTGTTGCACATGTAGTTTCATAGATCTGTATGGATTTATTTGGATTTACGTCTTTGTATAATATTTTTGCTTACTGGTTCTGCCTTAACATGTTTTCACTGAAAAGATTTTTACGATTTTAATTTTTGGAACATGTTCCATTGCAATCTTAGTAGATTGTAAGGACTCAGTGTGTATGATGTTCATATTTCACATTGAGATCTCAGAAAGGAGAAAAGTAAAATTTCATGCCACACAAAACAGCAAAACCAGAGATCCTTGTTCTAATTGTACTTTTCTCAATTTTACTTTCCCTCTCCTGCTAACAAGCTAATCACTAATATAGCACACATTGCAGTGACACTGCATTGGCAAATACCTCAGAGGGAGGCCATCTATTTTTGCACATATAAAATCCATTCCGTATTGATGTAACAAGATGTAACAAGAGAGCAAGTCTGAGTCATAAAAGAGACCTTCACCATAGAGACATAAATTTGAATTTAGAAGATGCATTCACTTGACAGCTCCAGGGAATTTATTTTTTTCTGACCATTGTCTTTCTTCCCTAGAAGAAAGAAGTTTTTAAGTTTAAAAGTTTCTGATGGATGCAATGAGCAAAGGCTGATTTAGAAATGTAAATGTAGGTTAACAGTTGTCTGATACTTACTCAGCTCTGCTATGCATAAACTTTCTCATCTGGGATATATGTTTCATTCTCTGTTACAACTTCAATGCATTCATGTTAAAAGCAAAATTATTCTGCCTTTGGAATTAACTTTTTCTCTGAAATAGAAGAATATGGTACAATGCTGATATTTTTGCAACAATCCTGCATTACGGGGAATGCACCAGCTCCACAGGTATATCTGATGTTTTAAGAGGAGCAGTATTTCCCAGTGTAATTTTAATGTATTAAGAAAATACAAATTATAACTTAAAAGGCCCTTCAAATGTTCATTATTTTGTTGAAATACTGTTAGTAAAACACTAACAGTATATGATAGGTTTTCACACTTGGACACAAAAGAAAGATGCAGACATGCGTTGGAGAGAGCGAAGCAAAAACTCTAGGGAGCACTCCCTGGACTTTATTTTATATATCCTCTTAGAAACCACAGTGCATTGGAGGGAGAACTTGCTGACCCTCAATCACACTGGTCAAAGGAAATATCCATCAAATATCTGCGCCCAGGAGAAAGGAATGCAAACAATAGAACACAGTTAGAAAAACAGAAACACAGGCTATGTTTACAGAAAGTGTGTGAGAAACTGTTACAGAAGAATGAAAACATCGAAGAGCTGCAAAACTCAGGGCAACAATAGGTAAACAACTCTACATGTTCATGTATCCTACTTCATCTGTTGTGACCATCAAGTCTTAGGATATCTTAGGAAAAAATGTGCTTTAGTACATTGAGATTCCTTTAATAACAAAGGGAATAATGGAAATCTGACAGAGAAGCTTGTGAATTATCCTTTGTGACTGAGGTAGTACTAGAAACAGTATACAATAACATTCAAGCTAAAAAGTGCAAGGCTGTGAAGAAGTTTCAGGGTAAACTTAATTATAGCTTTTTCTCACTGGAAGATTTGAGGAGATCTATTCTAGTCATACAGTCTGTGAGATTAACCTATATAGGTCACCTCGTGGCTCTCTTCAAAGGCCATAGGTAAACTGACACCAATAAAATATTGCACAAAATGTAACTTTTCTATTTCTTAAGACTGTAGGTAGATTGGGAAAGGATTTGAAGGGAAGTATCTTTTATGAAAGCTTTGTAATGAAGTATAGGATTTACAGAGTTAAGATAAACTGCAAGGTGCTAGTTTATGTTGGACTATAAAATAAATCAGAAATTATGTGTAACAGAAAAAAAATCTGTTTCTTTGCTTCTTCAGGGACCTTATCTTATCTAACACTTTATAGGTTCCTTTTTTAAATGAACACTTAAAAAATGTACTATGATGCCTTTAAGCAGTAGGTCATAGGAGATCAATGACCTTTGGACTGCTAATCCAAGGTAAGTAATAGATTTTGAAGGATTAAAAAAAAAAAAAAAAAAAAAAAAAAAAAAAAAAAAAAAAAAAAAAAAAAAGAGAGTTGTATCTCTTTTTGTGCATCTCAGTACCATTGCATTTTAGGCACAGAAGAATCAAGACATTTTGCTTTCCCTGTTTTGGTTTGTTCCCAGCCTTATTTAATGGCTTATATGGAAATTCTAGGGAAGTGATTGAATGGATCTAAAGAGCATAGAAAGGAATGGAGTGCTGGACTTTTGCCTGGGAATAACAGGGTTAGTGGCGGGAAGATTCTCTAGGCTGTGTAATGACATCAAACTCCCCAGAAATTGTACAATCCCTCTTTTCTTCCAGCCTCTTTCATCCTGTTACAAGCACAGGACCAGATACTGCAGAAAATTATTTGTGTGGAGGTAGAGTCACTTTAAAGTTATTGCTTTGTGTTTGCAGAGCATCATGATACTGCTTGATCTGTCTGTGATAAAGACTTTTTCCAATTTGAAACATTATAAAGACTCATTAAATACTCTGCAATAGCAAAACTGTGCAATTTGAACAGAAAATTGATAAAATAATCAGAGGAGGAGCACCAAATATTCAGAGTTGTGGCAATGGATTTATAGGCAACACTGAAAAAGTTCCAGGGAAGTGGAGAAAGGTGTTAATATTTAAAAAAGTAAACAAGAAGGATAGAGTTGCTTGACAGCACAAGTTTTTTATATAAACGTCACTGTACAAAAGCTAAATGTGTTTTCAAGCAAAGGTCTGTGTTGTGTTGCAAAGTGTGAAACACTGACCTGCGCTGCTGTGACCATGACACAGAGGTAGAATTCAAGACAGGTTGAGTAATTGAAGTCCTATCATAAAGTTCAGAGAACTGAAAGTAGAGTGCTGAGTAAGAAAGAGTAGTACATCTGAATATGGCACTTATAAAAATATAAAAAACTTCGTGTCCATTCCTGATGCCAGACTCCAGAAGGTTCACTGTAAGAAATGGCAGTCATAAGCTATAGAAGATCAATCTAATCAGCTTAATTGAGAAATGAGTAGCCTACAGGCAACCAAAGAATTCATATCTGATAATGGAAAACTATTTCACCTTGCCAAAAAAAGCAGGGGCCTTCAATGAGTGGAATAACTTATCTGAAAATATAGTGGTCCCTACCAGCTAATGAAAATGTGCTCAACCATAACAAGAAATTAAGACTTGATAGTAAAATTACTGGATCTGTTTCTGTATCTTGTGGGGAAGGACATTGGGTAGCTTGATTTTCTTGTAGATCCAAAATGTATGGACCTTATGTCGCGGTTTCACCCTGGCCAAAGGCCAAGGCTCCACGAAGGGCTGCTTTTCCCCCCTTTAAAGGAATGTGTTACTAAGCTGAGATAAGAACCCTGACTAGACAGAATTACAGCCAGGCTAAAACAGGCTCAAAACTTATAAGTGATAAAGTAAATTTATTACAGGGTGAAAGGAGTAAGAAAAAACCCCATCTTTTGAACCACTTTTTCTCTTTTCTTCTCCCTTCCCCCCCAACAACCCTCCCCCATTCTCCCAGAAGGTAAAGGGAATCTGGGGGGTGGTTTTCCCTCGGAGTTAGTTCAGTCCTCAGATGTTTCCTTTTCTTGGCCAAAATACTTGGAAGGGAGGTTGGAGGGTTTTCTCTGTCTCTTTCCCCTGTTTGCAGATACTCTCTCTCTCTCGGCACCACGACAGGTTCGCAGAAGTTGGCAGGCAGCCTGTCCAGACCTGCCGCTGCTGTTTTTTTTCCTCCCAGGTCAGGCTGATCCAAACTTAGGATAAAGGTGACACACGGCTTCTTTAACTTAATTGACTCCTTCAGTCTAGTCCCCAGGAGCAGAAGCCTCATTATCTGCATCAATTCCTCACCAGACCAAAGTCCCTCCTGTAGAAGTTCACCTCCTCCTGCCCCGTAGTGGGGTGGATCTCGGCTCACTGCATTTGGTACAGTCCCTTACCACAGGCCATGGAGATGTTTTCAGCTCCAATGATCAAAGGACCTTCTCCTCCTCCTTCCTTCTTCTTGGCAGGCTTTGCTGGTGTTCATATCTGTTGTTTTCCTTCATGCTGTACTCCTTGTTTCCCTGCCTATCTAAAACTACATGACTACATTGCTATAACTACACGGCGTGCCTGCGTACTACCGAGTTTGCTTGTTAAATATGTTGTCACAGAGGCGTTACCTTCCTTCCTAATTGGCCCAGCAGTGGCTAACAGCCCATCCATCAGAGATAGGCCCTGGCTGGACAGCTGTGGAAGCTTCTGGCAGCTCTTTACAGGAGCCATCTTTTGGCAACTACCACACCCAAAAAGCTAGACCCCCCTCGAACTACCACACCTTAATAGAGACAAGTAATTTCCACTCATAAACCAAGGTTTTTTAATGAAAAAACAGGTTCTCCCATTTACATTTTCAATTAAAGTTTCTGGAAGTCTTGGGAAGCATTAAAAATTCTCCACAGGAAAAGCTCATTTTGCCTTTCTCCACCAAAAAATTAAAACACTTTCTGTTCAGAACTAAAAGAAGGATTAAACTCCCCCCTCCTGATTGGTATAAAAATCTTTTCGTTCCCTCTGTAACAGTTCATTGTTGAGATACACAATAAATTTAGTGCTACTTAAATTGGTATTTAATTATTAACAACCTAGATTTGTTAATCTTTTTCTGGGTAAAATCTCCTTAAAGGTGTATAAAAAAAATCCCTACTGCTAGCCTGCCTTCCATGCTGTTTAGAGAAACTGGCATGCTGCTTTTGTAAAAGGTCTCCAGTGTATCGATGGAGACAGTGCTACAAACGGAGTTTGGGAAAGAGGGAGGAAAGAACATGTGTGATTGCAATGGTTCTATTTAAAATAGGATGAACCTAATAGGAACGTTGGCTCTAGGGAGATATATATGTCTATACTATATATGTCTCTAGTATATATGTCTATACAGACACAGATAAGTAGGTTGACATTTTTAACTTCTGAGAAGATAAATGCTGGGTTCTGGCTTGAAATTAATAGACGCAGAAAATCTATGCTGCTACTCACTACAGATTGCCTAGAATCTCATCAGTTTTATTTAGCAGCTGGCAGAGGAAAGACCTTGGGAACCCAGTTGCCACAATACAGTGGTCAAAAGTTGCCCCTAACTGCAGGGTGTTTGCCAGGGGTTTATGCTTAGCACAGAGAGGCCAAATGGCCAGCTTGAACCCAGCAACCAAAATTTCACATAAAGACTCCTACAAGTGAACATAATATATAAATTAAAAAAAGTCTACTTTTAAAATTTCTAAAAAAATATAACTTTCTTAAATGCAAGCATCCATTTTTTAATGCAAATAATTTTGAGAATGAGTAAACAGACTTTTCTGAATTTGTCTAGACTGGAATGTTCTTTAGTAGTTCAGTTTTTTGACGTAAAATTAACCAAAAGATCTTTCACAAAAGAGACCATTTCTATGGCAACTAGAGAGGTATGGTGTGAACAATATCATTAAGGGTATAAGAGAAAAGATAGCCAGCAATCTTGGTCTTTAAAACACTACAGTTAAATAGTCTTTCAGTAGAATTAATGGGAATTATCTCAGGCTTTTAATTTTGCAGAGCATAAATTTTACACATAATCTGAAAAAGATGTTTTAATTCATAAGGAAATTTTAACATTTGAGATCTTAAGCAGTTAGCAGCAAATTAGAAGACATTTACTTTGGTAGGGAAGTCAATATGTTCTTATTTAACTTTTTAAAACTCTTAATGCACTCTTAAGCAGGAGTGGTGTATCTAAATGCAAAAATCCAAACTGAAAAATAGAAGCAGAACCATCAGAAGATAACTCATTCATTGTATAAGGAAATATTAATGACCAACTCAGTCAGGTACTTGAATTTGTGATGAATTAAGAACAAATTGGTGGAATTAAAAGCTTGATTGGCAGAGGAAAATTATACTTTGTTAGTTTTGCTATGTACGGGATGATGAGTCTGACTTCAGAATATAGTGCCAAGGGATATTCTGGAAGGCTGAAATGAGATGGGGCAACACATATATCAAGGGAAATTTAGAGGGTAAGGAATTGAAACTGTCAATGGCTAAGAAATATAGTGAATCATTCCTCACTGAGCCAGAGGCTAGAAGACCTAATGAGCTAATAATAGCACACATTTCATACCCCCAGGACAAGGGAGACATCAGAACGACACAGCAAGATAAAGAGTAACATGATTGGGATCATATGTGATTAAAACATCTTGTCATTAATTGTGGGAAATGATAGAAAGGTTTTCCATGATGGAAACAATAACAAAACGTGATAATGTTCCAAAACACTGTATGCCCAGATACTGATCATAAAGAAGATTTAATCACTTTGTTTTGGTGCCCTTTTCATTTTTCTTCTCAGAAAGAGAAAATTGCAGGAAGAAATGTTTCCTGAATACAAATAAATAACATAGTACCACCCTCCTATACAGAATGGTCCTGTGTGATGCAACTGTAAATTGAAAAGTTAACACAAAATGTAGTAGCAAACTATGAGGGAGGAAAACTGAAGAAGCTTTGGCAGTCATGCAAAGACATCTGCTTTTATATTTAATTTAAAAAATAGTTACATATAATGTCAATTATATTGAAGTCAGACTCAGCAGGTGTAAATTGGTTTTTGACTTTATTGAGGCCTATGCCAAGTAAACATAACAAAATCTGGTCTGTGTTTCAGTGGTGTCTATTTCAAGTCCTCTTCTGGGGCATTGATCTTTATGAGAAACTTTGGTTGAGATGGGAACAGCAGTAGTGGCATTTCAGCCTTGACAGTCCACCCACCATCTGAAAGACAAGGTCAATTCTTGCCTCATATAAGTTTACTGGGGGGAAGCCATGCCCTCAGCTGGACTATGGACATAGTGGTCAGAATACAAAAAATGTACCTGCTTCTTGGCTATGGATGAGTAAACTGTTGAGAAATGTTGTTTTGGTATTGATTTTCATTCAATAAAGTAAGAAAATTAGGGCTCTGAAGGCAGGTGAAAAATGTAATTTCAGGTAATAATTTTTTGTCTGTGCTTTCCAACCACACCTTCTGCTCTATGAGGCCTGTGTACTCCTGTTAGACTTCCTAAATAGAGGAGATATAATATTCTCACCATAAGTAGTTTCAGTTCAGAATGATTGAACTGGATGCTGCATGTAGGAGCTGTAAAGTGCTCTAAAAATTAGTGTCATTGCACACATGGAGATGTTAAGTATTTTAATCATAAATGTGATGATTTGACTCTGGCTAGGTGCCAGGTGTCCACTAAACCGCTCTATAGCTGCCTTCCCCAGAGGGACAGGGGAAAGGACAAGATGAATACGTAGGTCGAGATAAGGCAGTTTTTATTGAAGCAATAGGAAAGCAAAAGCGAAGGTCTGCGCATGCATAAGGAAAAGAAGAAAAGTCAATCTCTACTTCCCATCACCAAGCAATGTTCAGGCATGTCCTGGGAAGCAGGGCCTCAGCACGCGTGATGGTTGCTCCGGAAGGCAGACATTACAGAATGCCCCCCACCCCCCCCGGCTTTTGTATCCGAGTTGACATCATATGGTATGGTTTGGTTCCTTTGGTTCCTTCGGGTCAGCTGGCCTGCTTGTTTTCCCTCCTGAGGTCTTGCCCACTCCCTGCCCCTTGAGGGGGGAGAATGTTAGAGGGACAGTGCTTCTCAGCAGTAGCCAAAACATTGCTGTGTTTTCAACTGAAGCACAGCACTTGCAGGGCTGCTGAACTCTACCTCAGTCAGAACCAATACACGTAAGACACTATATTTTCTTTATGTATTGAAAAATGTTTACAACAAAATAATTTAAAACCACTTAACATAAGTACCTTTATCATCTATGCCAATTCCTCATAAGTTTGCAAAACACCTGCTTTCATAAAGTTGGTCAACAGTTTACTAGCTCGAGCAGGCAAAAGGTTAGGATTATTTTATCCCTGTCCCCCACCAAGTATCTAGTTTATGAACTGTCATCAGACAGATTTAAATTGTGAAAACAATCTCATCTATTACTGATTTGCCTGGTGACATTTTGTTACCAAATCTCTCTGACTTGTAATGTTGCTCATCTCACAGATGTTCTTATACCAGAGATCTCGGTGGGATTTTTTTTCTTTTTAATTTGCTGCAAACTGATTTTTCTGTCAGTGAGAAATAAGGAATACAATTTTTTCTTTAGTAACAATGAAATGCAGGAAGGCTAGGTATTCCCAGCAAGAACAATTGTGATACTGAAAAGCATACAGGAACCCTTAGTGACATTACTTTCTGAAGATCTGTTCTATCAAGTAACTTTGCAGCAACATCTTTAGAGAAATATTTATATTGAGGTGATGAAACTGAGACTCCCATGGGCATTTTAGCCAATTGCCTATTTCCCAATCTAGTTTTTAAGTGCATGTTGTTGTTCTGTTTGTATCCTGCCATTTATGCTATTCCCAGTTTGTATTTTCATATTATATGTCCTTGTTGCTTGTCTGAAAAAAAAATGAAGTTCCTATGTCCAATTCTCACAAGGTCTGTTTGTTTGTTTTGGTTTTTCCCTTTTTTTTCCCCCTACTTGAATGTTATTGAATACTTCACGTTTGATTTCTTTTTTGGGGAAATGTATACAGCCTAATCTCCTTTCTCTCCTTCCTTTCTTTCACTTTCTTCTTTCTTTCTTCCCTTTCCTTCCCTCTCTTCAGCTTTTTGCAATCTAAACCCACTGACATTTCATTCAACGTAATAAATTCTATTAAGTCTGATGAGTATTATTGATTCACAAAATTGTAATCAAAGGTAGGCAAAATAACTGATCACGTGGTCCTATATGAAATAGTTCAGCACTCAGCCACAGATGTCAGAAATCTGTATTTAATTATTTTCCATGTTTGATGGATTTTTGAATTTATATTTCCACTTCAGAGACATTACCTTAACCACAAGCCAGCAGTCTTTTGGAGGACAAGAAATATCCTGATGACATTGATCTACTTTGTATAAACAAGTCAACAGTCTACAGAGCCACTACCTCTTCAGCACTCCATTTTACAGGCTAAACAGTCACAGACCAGACTACGAATTAATCTTCCCTCACTTTTGCCTTTGATGCATAACAAAACTGCTTTGGCAAAAACACTCCAGGAAATGGAAACCCATCTCACTTGAGTATTCTCCTCTGGCTCAATAATCCCTCTGAGGTGACAACTAAGGTGATCACCTATACTCTTTGCAAAGAGACGTGGAATACTCTACTTCTCCTGTGTGGGTCTAGCTCTAATATACTTATGTGATTGACAAAACTACCTACCTGTTAGAATATTTTACTATTTTTTTTCAATGTGATTTTCATGTGTTTTTGTTTTTGAGATACTTTTCATAGTTTTCTGATAATTTTTGACAAACTCTACCCATGTTTATACTAAGAATCCATCATTGGTGTAAGAAAGAACTGCAGTTACATGGTAACTCATCAGAGAAGGAAGGCTACTGAGGTAAACTGAAAGACTCTGATTGACTGACTACAGGTTTTTGAGGTTCATTAATAATGAGTTCCATTAAAATCAAACTTTATTACCAGTATTTAACATGCATAAATGGAGAAAGTGAGATTCTGAATTAGAAATTAGGTCGTGAGAGTAATCTATCAGCACAAAAGTCTCCAGTGTTTCAAAACAGGCAGACAGCTAATGAGTTGCCTTGAAGAAGTGCTGAATATAGAGAAACAGAATTTGGTGAGAAGCCACTGGCTGGAGTATGGTACTTTCTTATATTACTGTGTAATCAATAATGCATATTCCTCTTTGTTCAAGAAAATGTGATGGTATGATAGATGAGAATCTGTCAGGATCATCTAGGTAAAATGCTTGAGAGCAAATGGGTAGAAAAAGTGACCTCTTAAAGTTCTATCTATGATATGCTGACTGTTTTCAAACACAGTGATTTCACCCCTATGTACAACCTTTTGCCCTGATTTCCTAGTTGGACTGTGTGCACACACTGTCCTGGTTATGTAGGCCACCCAGCCGGTTTTCATTCTGTTTTAAAAATATTTCTACAGATCCTGCATTTGTACGTCTTTAAGCAGTTTCCTTAATGGTAGTTTTCTTTGAAGAAAAGAAGGTTCACCCTTTACTTTTTCAACTACTGTATACTTCTACATTTTTATAAAATGTAATAAACAAGCAAACAAAAATGAGATTTAGCTGCTTTCCCTCTTTATAAACAAACCAGCCTCACTTGCTGTGAAGAATTCCTGTGACACTTCAGCAGACCAAGGTGTGAAACCTTGAGAACAAAGCCAAAGTTGTGAATTTGTTTCCAGGGGTAGCAAAGGACTAGAGAATATATCTGCTGAAAGAATTACTTGAGGAAACAGTAGCTGCATCATTTCTAAAGAGTTTGTAATACAAGTTAAAAATTTCCTAGTACAATTTCTAAAGTGTTCAAAACTTCTGGGCATCATTCTGAGGCCAGACTTTGTGTAGTGTAGCTTCACTGAAATTAACTGAATAATGTTGGTCTCCTGCTCAATGAAAATATGAAAAATTTGGCCTATAATTTTTTCTTTCGAATTCTCTATAGGACTTGATTGACTAAATTAATATAAAAATAAATTGTGTGCAATTTAATTGTGCAGTGTTTGATTGGTCAGGGAATTTAGAGTGCTCACAGGAGAACAATTTATGTTTCCAGTCCTGTTTATAGCCAGTTCATTCTTTGTACAATTGCTACATTTTTTCATGGTAGTAGGGCATTTTTTACAGATCACACCTTTTTTTTAGTAGGCAACTAAAAGTAGTGTATTTCAGTTGATCATTTAAGAAAGTTTGAGGCTGGTTTTTGTTATGTGCTTGAAAAGTACACAAAACAATCAGATTTTGGATTTATAGTGGAGGCTGTTTGGCTGTTAAGTAACAACAGTAGAGATGAAGAGAGTGAAGGTTTAACTAGGCCGAGTGCTGGTGCTGCCTCTGGGCTGGGGCAGCCCCTGGTGCCAGCCCAGGCTGGCGATGAACAGATGGAGAGCAGCCCTGCCCAGAAGGACTTGGGAGTGCTGTGGGGGAGAGGTTGGACATGAGCCAGCCCTGAGCACTCCCAGCCCAGAAAGCACAAGAAAGACAGAGAGGGACTTTTTGCAAGGGTGAGTAGTGACAGGACCAGGGTGACTGACTTCAAATTGAAAGAAAACAGGTTTAAATTAGGCATTAGAGAGTAGTTCTTTACTGAGAGAATGGTGAGACACTGGCGCAGGTTGCCCAGAGAAGCCATAGCTGCTTCATTCCTGGGTGTATTCAGGACCAGGTTGGATGGGGCTCTGAGCAACCTGGTCTAGTGGAAGGTATCCCTGCCCATGGCAGGAGGGTTGGAGCCAGAGGATCTCTAAGGTCCCTTCCAACACCTGCCATGCTATAACTTTATGATTGTACGTTTAGATACTGTCATAGTCACAAGTAACGTTTCTTAGATGTAAGCAGATTCTAACTGGATTCAAAGCAGCACTTGTCTGATCTAGAATGATTAATTTTGAGTAACTTTGGGAGTTACTAGGCCTAGGCCAAACCCCAAACTGTGAAAGCACTATAATGAAAAGATACAACTATTGAACATTATCTTCTGCACTAATTTTCCATAAAGAAAATTTGTTCACCCAAAGATACATGGGTGAACATTTTATAGGAGGAAAATGTATAAGGTGAAGGAGCAACTTCACACATACATATTTGCATATTCAATATTTGTGTGTCGGTATTTATTTTTGGTTAAAAAACATATGTGTATTTTATATTTACAACTGTCACCACTTGCCAAATATCTTTTTTTGCTACATTTGAGATACTAATGCTTGTCGCAAGCCAACATGAAAGAAAGATGCAAACACCTGTTGAAGAGAGACCCAAAACCTGGGGCCGAACTGGCCCGAACTTTGTTTTATATGTCTCTTAGAAACCACAGTAGATTGGAGGGAGAACTTGCCACCCCTCAGTCACACTGATCAAAGGAAATATCCATCAAATCTCTCTGCCCAGGAGAAAGGAATGTAAATAATAAACTACTGTTACAAAAATGTGGTTATGTTTACAGAGAATGGGAGAGAAACAGTTACAGAAGAATGAAAACATGAAGAACTGCAAAACTCAGGGCCACAAATGCTTTTAATGCAAAATGGAACAACTTAATGGACTGGATACGTTTAATGAAATCACTTTAATTTTGACTTTCACCATGTCTCCCCTAGACACTGAAAACTCTCTACAACCACAGCAACATTTTACAGAAGATTAAAGATGCAAATTCTTTTGGGCTGTTTGCAAGACATTTGACAAATATTTTTCTGCATCTTCTGTAAAAAAACCAGCAAAACAAGGAATTTTGTTGATGGGGGTAAGAAAACAGAAGTGAAACCTCCAAGAATTTATAGCAATGTTCCAGTTTATAAGTCAATCAACCTTTACCTGCTTCCTATCTCAGGAAAAATCCACCGACTTTGATTTTTCTTCTAAAGCATTGTTTTCCACCTTTTATTATTGAGAGAAATACTGAAGAGCATGGAGATTCTCTGTTAATTTAACAGTAGTAGGATAGTGCTAGCAATATATTGATCCATAAACTGGTGATTACTTATTCAGCAGAGTATAGATTATGTTTACTATTCAAATAAGAATGGATTGTATAATGGGCTCTTTCTTATGTAGATATTTAATTTTCAGTTTCTTATTTCTATCTAGCACTCGGCAGTCCAGTTAGATATGTAAGGGACTGAAGACAGGTAAATAGAAACAATTAGTATCTATTGATTGCTGGAATGTGGGTGATAGTTAATCTTTGATGGTAGACAACTCAGATAATGTGGAAGCGCCCATACAAAAGAAAGAAGTCGAAAATCTGGAGAGAAAAAAGGAATTGCTGGTGAAGGAAAATCACATATTTAAGGAAAATTGCTCAGCATAATGTTGTGTTCCTTTAGTTTCATGTAAGGGGGATTTTATATGGCTAAATTAATATGTGAGTCTTTGAAGAATTAGATATGGTTTTTTTCTATGTATTTTTTCCTAACAATTGTAATAGTATATTTAAGGAAAATGTGTTGAGGGTTCATTGATAGTGTAAGAAACAATTCCTTTTTACATTTAGATTCTTTTGTCACATAATGTGAGCAATTGGAATAGAACTGATGCATATTTTAAACATTGAAAATTACTCTCATTGATTTGTTAATGAAACATGGAAAGTAAGACAGGAAGCTTTCTAAGGGTACCCTTGAACAAGATGATTGTTGCAAAATTCAGCAGTCATATTTGTATAAATATGTGTGAAGTACTCCATTGGTTTTGGTATATGTCAGCCCTGATACAAAGCTAAAACTTCTTAAAGATCATCCAGCTCAATGCTAATTTCTGTCCCTAAGGTCTGGCTCTGTTGAAGGCGTTGATTTCAGTCAGAGACCAAATAGTCCTGGCTAGAACCCAGTACTACTGAAAATGCATTTCTTCCTAAAATAGGACATTTTGTACCATGAAAAGAAACCGGAAAATGTGTCTGATAACTCTATTTTGTGATACTGAATTTGTTCTCTAACTGGAGGATTCTCTCTGACTTTTTTTCTGAGTGATCTGCTGTAAACCTTAAAGCTCTTCAGTGTTCATCTTTGTACAGAAGAGATGCCTCCTGTGTCAGCCTGTGAACCTGGAGCTTCAGCCTCAAAGAACAAAATTCCCTTTTCTACTGAGGTTCCTTTGTAAGAGAACATATGGAAGTTGACTGTACCTTTATGCTTACCAATTATATGTCAACTAAATGCATAAAAACTTTTCACTTTTGTTGCCCATTTTTCACTGTAAAATAGCTAGTTTTCTCTGTTAGACAGTCTCAAGGACGATTTCTGTAAACATAGCTATGTTGTTGTAAAAATTATCTTTTTACATTCCTTTCCCATGGACACAGATCCTTTTGACGGACACTTCTTTTAACCAATATAGTTAGAGACGGAAGTGTTAACTTTCTCCAATGATCTGTGATTTCAAAAAGTGTATATAAGAATTAAACGAAGGTGGGTTTCCCCCCTTTCCGCCCTTGCTCTGAACACAGCTCGGACTCCGGCTCTCATTAATTCTGCGTCTTCGGCTGATAAGCCGGGATAAGCGGCTAATAACAGGCATCCCGGTAATACACTTTAGCTTTAAGAAAGTGCATTTGAAAGCAACTAGGCCAAATGTAAGAAAGGAAGACACAGTAACTCTATAGTTTCTCTTGAAACATTAGAACAACCAGGAAGTATTCCTGGCTGTTTGCTGGAGAATGTGCTGTAGAATATTCTGTTAACAGGCTTTTTTTTTCTCTTGGCATGACCTTTAAGTATTGAACTTTAATATACATGCCAAAGATTTTTTAATGTTTTTGCAGGTTAATATGAGTCTATGCTATCTAAAAAGAGTAGGTTTGGTATTTATGAATAGTGAGACTAGGAAGTCACATGACATTTAGTCTCACAAATTCTAAGTAACTCTCTAACAATGAGGATTGTTGATGATCAATGAGTGGAGAAAATACTTATAATCTAAAATTTCCTGATTTTTTTCTATTTTCAAATGTAAAAAAAATAAAATTTCCTCTATTGCTACATCTATTGCTACAGACTACTGTGTTTTGCTAAATGAAAAACTTTCTTAAGTCTAATCATATTCAAACAAGTCTAACCACATTGAAATTGAAAATTTATGACTACTTTTTCCTGTAATAAAATAATTCAGTACCAGAATTACCACCTGAATGACTCTTAGAAATGACAGGCTGTTTTCACAGTCTTGCACATGAATGATAAATTACTCTACTAGTGGATATTCTATATAAGTCGATATTCTATAATGATTCAGTAAGGTAAATGTGATTGGGAAAACAGCATTTTGTTTTATTGGAAATGTAGAGTATGTCCTGAGCATGAGATATTCTCCTTTATTTCTCAGATGTAGACTGTACATTTGCTGAAGACAGAGCTGTTGGAATAAGCTGTAAATGTTCATGATAAAGTTATGCTTATGAAATCTTTCAAGTGTAAGCATCATTTTACATGCAGCAAAGAGATGAAGGACCAAGTGGTTTTTTTGTTTTTTGGTTTTTTTGGGTTTTTTTTTTTTTGTATCCTGGAGACATACTGAGGTGCTGGTATTAAGAACACATAAAATTCTTTGCATGAGAAAGACTTTTTATCATATCTTCATTGATCTAAATCTGCATTGAGGAATTAATGCAACTTTGCTGTCTAGAATAAAATCAGGAAGACTTCTCTGCAGCTGAGGTTAAACAAAGGTTGTGATATTACAAATTAGAACTAAATAGGAAACTGATATTGAGAAACTGGAACCTTGTTAGCTATACTAATAATGAATCAAGTCTCTGAGACAAAGGGTCCCCAAAGGTGAGATAGCTGGAGTTTGAATACAAATGGCTATATTATTATTAACACGTCCACTCATGAAAGTAGGTTTGTAATACATATTTGAAACTGAGCTCTCAGGGAGATTAAGCAAAGTCTATGTACACAAAGTGTGTAGGGAGGCTGGCTATAACTACTTTAATTAAATGACCTGACATAAATATATTTATCCACCAAAAAAAATTGTATTAAAAGAACATTGTTAAAGTTGCAAAGTCAAATGCTAAAAAACTAGGAAAAACATGAAAATAGTATCACTTTAATACCTTGACACAATGGAACAGTTTCTTGTTATGTTAAATAGTGCTATTTGATCCAAGATGCCACTCAGTGATCAGAGAATTGTTTACCTACATGTGGGATGCAAAACTGCACATTCTCTAAATTCTGCTTTGTAGACATATTTTTTATCTCCATCTTTTCTACTATCCTAATTGTTATGTTAATGGAAGGCTTCAGAGGTATGTTTCTGCACTCTGGGTCATATTTTTTCTGAGAGATTTTTCCATTTACAAATGAGGAGTAAAGATACATAAGAAAAATATTATCTGCTCATTTTAAAGCATTAGAAAGGAGTGAAAGGGTTGTTGGTTTTGTTTGTTTGTTTGTTGTTTGTTTGTTCCCTCAGCGTTGTCATCTTCAGTATTGGCAGCACTGCAGGTATTTAAAACACAGTGTCCAGTGACTTCAATTGCAGTTCTTGCAATATTGAAAATTTTTGAGGAATGACAGTGTGATTTATATTACTTGTTCTGGATTCCAGAGAAAAGTGGTCAGGTAATAACAGAACGGTGCAGAAGGGTGTATTCCCTGGACTACTTTTTTTTTTTTCATTTTATTTTTTGTACATCTTGATGTTTATTTTCCAAAGAACTTTCTCCGATTTTATCCTCTCTATCTGTTGTCTTCCTGGACTGTTTCCAAAGCTGATTAATGGATCTAAGTTTACTCTTTCAGGTATTTTCAGCTCTTTTCTAAATTTTTTCTCATAAACATTTAAGTGTGGCTTCTAAATTGTCCCACTTTTCATTCATATACCTTGTGTGTTCCATAGCAACTTATATCTGAATCAATACCATAAATATCTCTTTTCAAAACAATAAGATGAGATAGTTATCTCAAGTTGAAAGCTACACCTCAAACATTCTGCAACACTTGACTTCAAGTTAACATTTGAGACTATTGTTGTTGGTAGTGTCACTAAGTTCTATTCCATAAAAAAATTTCTTCTGTTCCTGCTCTTTTCAGGCTTTGCCTGTTGGTTTAACTGCATAATAGGACAATGAGCCCATGAGTACAGGGAAACGTGTTAAAGTGTAAACTTGGACCCACCTGACCAGCATCTTCTCAGGTACTTTATCCCAAGCACAGTTCACAAATAAACATTGCTGATTACAAGGGGACACTTAAAATCCCTTTCAAGCTCCTTATTTGAACCATGTGAACATGTACCTCTCTAAAGAAAGGAATATAAAGTTCATTGGAAGAGATAGAGAATAACAAGATAATGAAGTTGTAGGATGCATCTCTCCTGAGTGAGCTAGTTCTATACTCTTAGTGCTTGTATGGGGCAGAAATATCATCATCTTTTGCTGCTTCCTTCAAAATGATTTGCTGACCCTTTGCTCAAATTTGTATGTGAAGCTTTCATGGACTGTTAAGAACTTCTTCTGTGTGTATACACTGGCCTATATACCGTCCTACGAGTATAACAGAATCCATTTTCAATTTTGATGTGGTAAAGCAGAGCTTTTACAATAACCTTCCAAGAGGAGCAATGCAACATGATATCGATGCTTTGTGATACAGACTAGTGCCTGCCTGTGATAGGAGGAGACTGAATTCAGTGACTGCAAATTCTGTCCAAATCTGTGCTGTTCTGAACAGAGTGCTTTGTCAATATTTCCTACATAAAGGACTTCAATGAAGAGGGTCTGACAGCACCTTCCTTTTAAGACCTGAATTGGCAAAACTGACAAAATGAAACACAGGGAAGGGCTGAATTGAGCCGGTTATGGTACACGGGTGTTTCCAGTGCTATGGAGTTTTTATATACAGAAGATTTCTGTTTTTCAGTTTTTCAGTTTTTCAGTTTTTCAGTTTTTCAGTTTTTCAGTTTTTCAGTTTTTCAGTTTTTCAGTTTTTCAGTTTTTCAGTTTTTCAGTTTGTATTGGGTCTGTCAGGGATGAAGTTGCAAAGTCAGCTTTCTTCATGGCAGTTTATATGGTGCTGTGCTTTGCATCTGTGGCTAAGCCAGTGTTGATAACATGCCAGTGTTTGGCTATAGCTGGAGTGCTTAATGTCAAGGCTTTTGTCTGTTCTGCCCAAACAGGAACAGGTTGGACGTGAGAAGTGGCTGAGATGGGGCATAGTCAGGAGAGCTGACACAGGCTCACCAGAGGGATACGGTGTACCATGTAGCATCCTGCTCAAGCAATAAAGGAGAAGAAGCAGGGATATTGGTGGTTATGGTATTTGTCTTCCCATTTTGTGTGCTGAAGTGCTGCTTTGCTGGAAATGGGAAATTTCCCACATCTGCCTCCCAATGGAAAGTAGTGAATTAATTTCTCTATTTGGCTATACTTGCATGCACGGTTTTCATCTTCCTTATAAAATTCTCATTATTTTGATTGATGGGCTTTTTTGTTTTCTTTGTATTTTTTCCCCCATCCCCTGGGAGAGGAATGTGAGTGAAGGGATGTGTGTTTGGCTACCATCTGGTCTCAATCCACTTCAATATTTAAGACAGAACTTTGGCAAAATTTAGGCATCATAACAATTTTTGATGTTGTTTTGGAGAAGTCTTTAATTATAATGTTAGCTTCTCACTTTTCCTGAGTCAGGTAGAAAATCTAATCAGTGTAGGCTATATCTCTGGGTTCCATTCAAAATTAGATCTGAAAATTTTATTTTTGAGGTTCACATTTGTTTAACTGTATCTTGTCATGGCCATAAGCAGAAGATGGACAATTCTCACCATGCTTGTGAACTTTTTGTCATATGAAGAGAGTGAAAGTGAGAACACGATTATGTGATGGCATAAATGCAAAGTCTCAACAAGTGGTAGGGATAAAGTGTTTCACTGGGGAGAAAAATAATTTATATATGCTCAAAGCAAAAGGTGATATGTGTCTGTGAGCATGTATATTTTAACAAAGGCTCTCTCTTTACAGGCTGTGTAGGCAGTCTCTCTTCAAATCCTTGTGGAACTGTTTAATCACAAAACCAACCTTATTACCATATGTTCTCAACTTACTTGACCTAGATATTCTAAATAAAATAATATTTTATAGATTTTTAAATAGTTTCATTTTATATTATTGTTGTCTTAAAATAATCAAGGGTCTCAAGAGGTCAAGCCTTATTTTGAATGGCTGTGTCGAAATAATTCTCCCAATAATGCATGTTATTGAAATATGACTTTCAGTATACAGTATTTGAGTTCTTTAATGATCTAATACTGTCAATTCTGTGATTCAAATAAACTGACTAATTCAAATATTTTGGTTTATTGAACACTATTTAAGACATGCATCCAATAAGCTTTTCCTTTAGGAATCCATTTAGTACTTTAGGCATGCTCTATGAGAAGATTTGAGACACTTGCAAGAATTTTAATCTTATTATTTATCAACATTATTTTCTTTGTTCAGAAAGCATTGCAAACCCTCAAAATATGTTACTTAGTAATTACATTGGTGTGGGATGCTCAGATTTTATTGGTACATGCTGTAGTCATATATCTTGGCTGGTCTCTTGCAATCTGGAACAGAAGTTGCATTGTCATTCTGCTCATCAGGACTACCAGGAAAAGATTTTTTTCATTCAAGTGGTACAGTATTTACTAGATCTACTCAAAATAGATAGATTTTTCATGGGATTGCATAGATTTGTTCTTGAATATTTAGCTTTAGTTTGGTGTGAGAGTGAGGAGACTTGCAAGGGCAATAAATATCCTGTGTTGTGTTTTTTATCTGTTTGGTTTTGTTTTTTTCTTTGTTTCTCCACTTCCCTTATGATTTCCCCAGAGTAGAAGCAAGGAATTAACTTATCTTTCCAGAGTTTACCAGTGTAGTTTACAGGTGACTAGAATATGCTAATGAATAGGGATCATCTGATGTATTTCCAATTCTGACAAGCCCATGAATCTGCTACTGCAGATATGCAAGACACATCAAACTACAAGCTTTGTTCTCTTTGTGTGTGGTAGAATTATGTATCTCAGACCAATTCACCTTGCATTTTATATATCTTTTTATTAATTAATTTTCTTTGGATGGAATGAGCTACTTCTCATTTGTCTTCAGATACTTGATTGCTGTAGGCATTTTCCTCTAGAATACTAAGTAATTTCATATTCTGAGATCAATATCCATAACTTTGTCATTAAATCACTACTATAGGTAGTAAATTTTTTAGGAAAATTATTTGTATCTTGCCCTATTTTTAGTGTAAAAACATTGTGAAAAACCTAAAAATAGTGTCCAATATTTCTTTCTTTCTCTATACAACCAACTTCACATATATAAACTGGTGCACTTTAAATGTCTTCTCTATGTAACTTGCATGTATGTTAGAGAAATGTTAAGTCAGACTAAATTTGTATACTTTATTACTATGAATCAGATAAAGCAAGATAATTTTAACTTAATATTAAGTTTCTACTTGTAGTCTATTAGCAAATAAATTCAAAATAAACACAAAAATTTTGACATCACTTGCTAGAGAATGTTTAAGGTGTTCTAGCTTTTATGCTCCAAGTGCAGTTGAAAACAGCTCAGTCATACATTTACATTGGGGAATTACAGTGACATGAAGGTTATAGGTTGATTCAAAATTGCATAGTCTGAAATCGTTCCTTTTTCAAATGAAGTATGACTCAGCTTTCAAGTCCAGTAATTTATTACAAGTTTGTGTCTAGCTGAGACCACAGGTCAGATCTGAAAGGTGGTAGGCTAAAATGGGCACAGGAAAGCTAGGTCTGCGTTTTCCCCGATGCATGGAAAATGTACCTAGGATGAACTCAGCATCAACAATTCTAATTGTTGTCAAACTTAACATATGCACTTTGCTGCATCTGTCAAAGATGCAGAAAACCTGGCATATGTGTTAAAAGATGAAGGCTGTTTCACTGGGAATAAGCATATATGCTATTTGATTTGTGCATATAGCAGCTGTAACTGAGGAACACCATGAGAGTGGACTTAGGTCTAAATGGGTTATGTAATTTTTAATTATTTTCCATGTTAGCTATATTAGGTAAATAATATATGGAAAATGTACTACAAAATCACTTCTGTATCTGTTCTGTACAATTCTCTGTGTTCTTTATTTACCACCTTTGACTTAACCCCATTGTTCCGTGACAGCAGTGGACATACTCCAGGATGAAATATTATATGGATGATCTACTTGTATCCGTTGGATTGTGACTGTAGATAACCTTTCATGACAGAATTCAGTCAAAGAGGTTTAGTATAAGTTCTTTCTTCTCCTTTCTTACACTAGAAAAATTTTGATCTTGTGTTTTGTTTCTGGAATAATTCTGTTCATATTTTCTTCACCGTTCTGAAGAACAACGCAACTAGAAGGTCATAGAGTTTTAAGATCACTGCTGTGATTGGACAAAGTCATTAATACCTACATGTTCCTGAATCAGGAAATGCAAGTTGCACTCTGGTATCAAGTAATCCATAAGATGCTTTAAAAACATAAATTAGAACACAGAAAATGCTTTGCATTTGTTAAACTGTTTGAGCTATTTCTGTGGCTGGCACCCATTAGAATACAATTTTATACCCATTTTTAGTTGTGAGGATGCTAGAATTCAATTGTAGTAAGGAGCATATAATTAGTCTTGAGCATCTGCCATACTAAGTTCTTTAGTGGCCAGCATTCTTACAGAGCTTTGAAACACAGTTCTTTCAGTTCACTAATGATTTGATCTCATGTGACTGCAGAAGCCTGCAAAAAAAATAATTTTTGCAAACATTAAAGTTTGTTTTACATTAACAAAACATTCTGAGTGAAATATGGACAAATATACATCAAGGCAAAGAGAGAACAAAAAAATAAACAGGGAGACCTTTCTCTTGTAATATATGAATATTACAAGCAAATGGAATATGAATATTACAAGCAAATGGATTTCTGTAGTTTATATGTATATATCATATATATTATTCCTACTAATTCTACTGGGGGAGACACCATATGGGAAATTATTTGCTGCATTTTTGTCCTTAAATTATACCAACATGATACATTTCCTGTGTCATAGAAGACATGATATCCCAGATGGAGCTACACAAAATTTATATTGAAGACTCAGCAACTGACACTTTTAAAGAAGAACATACATCAAATCTATGTCTGATAGAGGGCTGGTTCACTTCAATGGAGGAACTTTCAAGCTGCAAAATGTGAAAAATAGTCTATGTAAAGGAGTTCTTGTGGACTGAGTTTGGTCTATACCCAGAAGCATGCTCTGAACAGTCCCCATGTAAGCAACAATCAAAAAGAAAGAAGAATTAAATGTGAAATGACTCATGTAATAGGACAAAGTCAAGATATTGCTTCTTGTGTTATATTTCATTTTGGGCTATGATAGATTAGCCAAAAGGTCAGGGAATATATCTAGTGTTTTCAGAAAAATGGAAATTAGTCTTTTAAAAAGAAATTCTAATGCTGTATGATGTAATTAAGTCGTAGCAGCTTAAGGTAATTCTTTGCTTACTTTGAGGACAAAGTATGTTTTGTTATAAAGTATTCATTATCTGCACAGATTAATAAAATCACTGTACTCAGATTTTCTGGTGTCAGTTTAACTATTTCTAAATAATTTAAAAGCAGATTTTTTTAAAAAGAAGTGTGAAAATTATGGCTCCTCTTTCACCTTCAGCCTGTCCTGCATTACACCTCTCTCTTACTGTGGTTCATAAAATAATAGAATTATTGTATGGTTTGTGTTGAAATGGACATCAAATATTATCTAGGTCCAACCCCCCCTGCCATGGGCAGGAGACTACCACTAGACCAGGTTGTGCAATGCTCCATCTGACCTGGCCTTGAACACTTTGGACAGTCACAGCTTCTCTGGGCAACGTTACACCCCTCACCACACTTACAGTACAGAATTTCACTCTGATATCTGATCTAGGTCTCTCCTGTTTCAGTTTACAACCATTTTCCTTCATCCTATCACTATCTGCCCATGCAAAAAGTTATTCTCCCTCTCTTTTGTAATTCTACTTGAAGGCCACAATGGGATCTCCCCAAAACCTTCTGTTGCTAGGCTGAACAACCCCAACTCCCTCAGCGTGTCTTCATATGAGATGTGTTCCATCCCTGTCCTCCTTCATGGCCTTCCACTTAGACCCACTCTAACAGTCCATGTTTTCCTTGTGCTGGAAAAACCAGAACAGGACACAGGACTCCATGTGGGGTCTCATTAGGGCAGAGTAGAGGGGCAGAATCCCCTCCCTCCCCTGCAGCCTATGGTGCTTTGGATGCAGCCCTGGATACTTTTGGTTTCTGGGCTGGGAGTGCCCATGGCTGGCTCATGTTCAGCTTTTCATTCACAAGAAAACCCAAGTCCCTTCCTGTAGGTCTGTTTTAAATGTCTTGTTCTCCCAGTCTGTAGTCTCATTGAGGGTTGCCATGGCCCAGATCTTACACCTGGACTTGTTGAACTTCATGAAGTTCATATAGGCCCTCTCTGACGCCTGTCAAGGTTCCTCTGGGTGACATCCCTTCCCTCCCATTAGTCATCCATTCTTCTGTGAAAGTCAGGATATTGCCCTGGGAATAAAAAGAAAAAAATTCTCAAGGAGTTGGATTTCCAGAAGTTTCTATGCTCTAATAACCCAACGTATTGCAAGTAACAAATTTAAAAAATATTAGAAACCTCTGTACTATTCAGGTAAAAACCCCTGCCATCTTGCTCTTGCCATGCTGTAATTAGCATCAACTCTTGTCATGTTATGTATAATAGATAAGGTAGAAAATTGTCTCTGGTAATAAAATTGGTGACAGGATGGACCCTTTTGATCTGAGGAAAAAGGTCATAAAACATTCTTACCCCAACTAATGATTTAGGAAGAGAAATCATAAAATCCTTTTTTTTTTTTTTTCAAATGGAAAGTTAACTATTGCAGCAAACTTCTTCAGTCAAATATTTTCCACTTATTGTAAAAGTTTAAAGTACTCTTCTTGGGGACTGCATCATGTGTTTAGACCTATAAGAACAGAGTGCAGAAACCAAAATAGAGCTGCTGAATTGTGGACTCATTTCAGTTCAGCCTCAACATGGAAAACAGACGTGGGGGAATGCCAAGTCATCTTCCAGTCTTCTCTTCCTCAGCTGCTTGCTAGGATGTCCTGGCCTTCCTCCACTCAAATTATTTTGTGTTTAATGTGCATGCTGGTGGTGGCATTTGTGCTTCTCCTTCTTATTCATTTCCTTCTGACTGATTTATATCCAGCCTGAAGCATAATGACAAAATCAAGATTTATATTCCAAATGAGGCCATATTAAGCTCAGTGGCCACACAACCCATACGGTACTTCACATGTGTCATGTATGTTTTTACAGCTTTCATACAGCAGTTTGAAATTAGTTTGGGTTTTTTTTCAGTTATATAATATCATGGCTGTTGTTCACGTTCAGGTTGTGATGCCCTCTAATTTCCAGGTCAGCTTTTGTATAACTGTGTCCAAGTCTTGCTAGTTGGTTGCTGTTCAATTACTTTAATTATTGCTCATATAATTATAGAAGTGTAGCTATTTCAGACTATTTTTTAAATTTTTCAAATGATTATAATTAATTCTGCAAGTAGTTATATTCAGCACAGTATGTCAGCCAATGTAGTATGGGAATACCATAGTTTATCACCCATTTTGAAATTAAAAAAAAAATTCAAATAGGCCTGGACTGAGACCTATCCCTAGAGAGTCTTTATTGCATTTATCCTTGTACTTAAAAAAAAAAACAAACCAACATTTTTTTTAACCTAGTTCTTGACTTACCTTACACTGTAGTTTATATTTTGTCATTGTAGTTACTAACGAAACCCTTGAACAGTGCTAGGTTTAGCATTGACTATTTCAGAAAATTTCTTTGTATTTGTTTGTATTGAAATTGCAGTTTCAGTTGCATAGACAACTGTAATTTGGTTCTGTACCCTCCTCTAAAATATTGTTTTTCATCTTCTAGAAAATCATGTGAGACCACAAAAAATAGGGCAAAGGAATCTACAATTCATGATCCACTTTAGCATTTTTCTTAAGAGATACACTACTAATTTAATCTATGTTATAAGTTAAGTATTTTTAGACAGAACTATGTTTCTTGTCTTATCAGTGAAGAGGGACATTGTATCACGCATAAACCTTGGGCCACCCGAGTTAGGTAACTGAACTTAATTTATGAGTGAACATTATTCCCCCCCCCCTTATTTTCATTCATTTTTTTTCACTTCATTGCCTCTTTCCACCTTCCAGGTTCACCTAGACTGCTTCAAAGGCAATCAGGAGTTGCCACAGGCATTATTCCACATAATTTGGGGGGAATTTCATTAGACACAGGTAGGTGGAGAACAGTGAAAATCTTTCTGGTTCTGTTTTCCTTCTTACTGCCTTCTGTCATTGATAATTAATTGTCTGATTAAAGTTAACCTTTCCAGTGAAAACTGAAACAAAAGAGGGCATTAAACATGTCAGACTTCTCGACGTTGTTTGTCATTAGCCTCCAGTTTCTATAGTGGCATGGACTGATTCTTTGCTTGGGTTTCCTCCTAATCTAATCGTAATATGGTTTGTTCTTGCCCTTTATGTTCCCTGCTAGTTGTATCTCATTTTGAGGCTTGACCTTTCTAATTCTGGGCCGATGTGCTTCTGGGGTTTTTTCTGCCTGTCTTTAAACATTTGCTTTTTTTGCCACTCTCTTGGTGCTTCCTACTTGAGTGTCAGGACACTGAACAGCTTATTGGGAAAATTTGCTACACTTTCTATCTTCTTTTGCCTTAGGACAATTTGCAATTAATACTGACCGGAGAGACTTCTTTTAAACAGCTGCCAACCTCATTTAAGGAATTAGTGGGGTTTTGTTTGATTGGGGGTTTTTTGTTGGTTTTGTTTTGTTTTGTTTTGGTTTGGTTTGGTTTGGTTTGGCTTGGTTTTCCTATTAGATTCATGTCACTTGAAATCCTTCCTAGGGGTTCTCCTGTTTTAAGGTCAAAATTTCATGAGTCAGTCTAGATTAATTTCTTTCTTTTAACTTATTAACTGCTGGGAAGAATTACACTTGGTGATAGTCTACCCTCAGTCTTTTTCTACATCTTTCTTTTGCTCCAGAGAACACTTACAAAGATATAGCTGGCCTACTCAAATCCATGTTTCCCAACAAATGTGTAAACATATTTCACTCTTAAAAACCATTTACTATAATTCTGATCTTTACAATAGTTATCAGGCTTTTATTTTAAAATTAATTAATATTTAATTTTTCCTCATTTGCTGGCCTGCAGCAGACATTCTAAAATATTGTTCTTCGTTTTTATTATCACATAGAGACTCTAATACTTATTGTCCATGGCAATTTGTCCTTAGAATTGCCCTGTTTGTTCCTCGTGAACACTTCATTCCCCATTCCCCACTTACAACCCCCTAAAGAGAGAGCTGTCAAGTAAGTACAATTAAAACTCATTACACCTACACTTGATGACCATATTCTTATAGATGGAGTATATTTAGTTTCTTCTCTTTTTCTGTTTGTGTTATGATTTGTCTTTTAATGATAGTACATCTCAGACAGTGGGAACAGACATAAATCCTCAACCAGTGGAGGCTGACTACAGCTCAATACACACCTTTGTCATTTTCTTTTCCTTTATCTAACTTACTGTGCTTCACTTTTCCCTTACAGCCTTTAGGTTCTAAAAGACTTCATTCAGGTGCCTATAACAATGGAGCTCTTTTCCTCTCTGTCACATTATTTAACTTTTTGACCTTGCTTTCCCTTCAAGTAATAATTCCTTTTGAAATAAAAGCATAATTCTAAAGTATATAAAGTTTGAAATCTCTGAGAACACATCACTGAAGCATCTGAAAATACCAAGCAGTTTCTTTGGGATATGTGATATATGAAACATGGTAATCAGTTACAGCACAATAACTCTTATATAATAAGTATGTCATTCCTGAATATTAATAATGATTGTAGTGACTAAATGAAAGCATTCAGAGACTTAAATAACTGACAAATGAGTTAACATTTGTTATATGGAGACTGTACAGTACCACTGAGTCCTGATCAGCTAGTATAATTTTAAGTTTAGAACAGTTATTAGTAGGTGTAGTCTCAGAATACCACAGTAAACTTGGCTGAAATCTTTCAAACACAGAAAAATGAAGCAGAACTCCATAGCTTGGAACTTAATATCACGCAAATTCCTTGCCCTGCCCCTTACTCCATCTCAGAAAGACTCTTGGGATGAAAATTGCCTACATTCTATTGAATTTAAAGACAAACAGAAGACTAGATTTTATTTCATTTTAGGTATGACATGAAATATTACTAGCTTACCTTACAAACTCTATTACCCTTTGCAGTAGAATCCCCCCTAAACTGGCCTTTATTTAACATATCAGATTGTCAGAGCTAGATATTTTGCTCTTCTGTTTTTTGTTGGAATCCATAAAACATGGACGCCCAGGAAATTATCATGGACTATACATTCTTCCAGAAACAGAAGACAGCAGTTCCCTGGAGAAAGTGGATGCTCACAAACAAGCCGTTTGCACCCCATTCTTTTCCTAGTTTAAAAGAATTGAGCAACTATCTGCCTGGGGCAATTTAATTGTTTCCTCTATAGTCATGATTAGACACAGCCATAATTCAGAGATGAGCCATAATTTAGACATTTAGTTCAGTGGTTTACAAACAATCTATCAAGAAAAGGATTGCCATTTTGATAGTAGAACCTCACAAAAAGAAACATGAAGCCCTCTTTAAGTGAAAAAAAATATTCTTTTTAAAAATGTAGAACAAGCCTCGAAAATCTGAAATTGTTTTCTCATACGCTTTTTTAACTTTTTATCACATTTCATTAGTTTCTTTAAACACTACAATTATATGCAACAGAAGTTTAACAAAGAACCTCAAAGAAAAAAATACAATCTTTTTTATGCAGTACTGCAGTCTTACTAGTTGAGACATTTATTTGAACTTGCAATATGCATTTGAAATTATTTTTGAGAACTGAAAACACAAGGAAGTGTCACTTGCTTATAAAAATGTGTTATGTTATACACTGAAGCCACTTTAAACACTGCAGGAGGCATTCGTGTCTTGCAATCATTACAATGATACTGAAAGTCTAAGAAGACCATTACGGAAAGAAACTGCTGGGTCCATCATAAAATGAAATTATTATATTATTATAGTTTGTTGCCAATGAAAGAAAGAATACAGCAAAACAGAAAGAGTTTTTATTTCCTGTGTAACTGGAAACACAAAAGAGATTGTTTTGCAATGGTTTTCTATTTTCCCAAATGAATGAACATATTCCTTCATCCTGGAAAATCAAGTGAGTTATATATTCAGCATCAATATCTGAATAACAAATGCAGAAAAGCTGCATTTACTTTTGTAAGTCTGCTACAAACATCTAGAATTACATTATGAACTTCAGAATTTCTTGTTAATTTTCACCATAAAACTGTTTAATTCTATGCAATTAAGAAGACGCAGAGGGATAATTGGACAAATTACTGAATTTTTTGGAATTTCATGTCTGTTGCTAAAATATTTCACAGTTAGCTACCTTTTTTCACATCCCTGGGTAAATTTCTTTAGTGGTCCAAAAAGGAGAATACAGGGAAGGAGATGTAGTATGATAATTATATAATATGCATAAATCTTCAGATCAATATGTCAGATTATGTTGGATAAAAAATTTGCACATGTAGACAAACATCTTGATTTAAATGAGTACTAGAAACTTCACAGAAGAAATGAATTTATTACAGTAGAAATCTATAGAATTAATTATTTTTTCCCCCAGTGGTTCATGATTTACTTAAACCCTGAGGTTTATTAGTCCTCATTCTTTTTTTTTTTTTTACAAGTGTACCTAAATTAAAAGTTGTTTTTTTTTTTTCATTAATAAATCTACAGATGTTTAACCTCTGAATCCTACTGAGTTCCTTGCATAGGTGACATACTATATTGGGAGTGGTAACATGTAAAGTAGTGCATCCTGGACTATTTAAATCATAATTTCCCAGCCCTTAAGGTTTTATATACATCATATAAAGCAATATTTTGAATAGCTTTAAGAGGAAAAATGAAAAGTTCAGAAAAACAATTACTCTATGAAGTTTTATTTGTAATAAGAAGGTGCCTTAGTACCTTTTTCCACACAGAAATGTGTTATAATCATATTAGTATAACTGTACTGTGGTAGTTACCTTGAAACATCTTATCATCAAGGCTTTCATATTGAAATAAAAGTACCTTTTCCAAGTTAAGGGAAAGATACCTTCCATCTGCACAAGTAGTTCTGTATTTATCACGGTAAATTCCTGAATTTTCACTTACATCTCAATTATAAAAGTAAATAGGACACCATTGATGTTAATGGCAAGATTATGCTTGATTTGTATATGCTTATGTTTTTACAATTTTAAATATTCTGCTTTATAGCAGTACTTCCTTCTATATTTTAAAAATCCCAAGTGTGATCTGAAAGTTTGAAAGTTGAGGGTCTGTAGGTTGGAAAATAAATACCTGATCATATCTGACCCAATCTGCCTGTTCTTGCTCAAGGACATAGAAGTCAGCAAAAGATTATAATGACTATACTTAGTTTCAAAAGATTTTTTCCTACATTATATATTTATACTTATGGTTTTTTATGGTTAAATAGATCCGTATAAGAATATAACATATTTTGTAACAGAAGTTATGGTTCTTGTCACTAAGGTGGGGTACTGTCAGAATTCAAATCCTAAATGACACATGGAACAGGGTTAGAAAATTTGATGTGACAGGAGTTTTATGTATGCTTCAAAATAATGAAAAACACTTATTGGGAAAATGTCATGTACTTACAGCTTGCTCTTCATGCAGCATCTAATCTTATTTGTACAAGTATGTGAAAAAGTCCACTAACAACACAGATCATCCTCTCTGTTGTTAAGCTGTGGTACTAATCTCTGCAGCTCAAGGTTGATATGGAAACTCAGAATGGCTTTTTTTGCAAGCATACAAAAATAATTTGCTAAATGACCAAGCATGTATGGACCTCTATCTGTCCTTTTAATATTGCAGTGTAAGAACAGAAGTAATAAGGGTGCAATATATAATGGGGTCAGTGAACTTTGTTACAAATAAGTCCTGAATCTGAAATATTTCAATTTTGCCTTCATTATCCTTTCACTGTTTTTAAAAACAAAAAGATTGTGATTTTCCTTTTTATCTTATGTTTCTATCCATAGCACAAGTTTGTTTACACTGTTAAAGTTCATTAGAGGAAAGTAAATTGATTTCCCATGAGTTTTGTTATCAAAGGGACTATTTTCGCAAGAAAAGAAGAGGGGAAAAGTACCCCAAAAGATTTATTGAGTGTTGGATCCTTGAAAAAAAAAATAGGAAAAATGAAAATGCAGAATTAAAACACAGATTTTTGCATAAGGATATGAGTCTTTGTTTAACATAAAAAGAGACAATTTTATTGTACTCTCAGACAGCTTTTATCATCTTAAATACATTGGGATTAAAAAATAATGCACTACATCTCTGAGACAACAGTGTCTGAAATTTGTCACTCAGCAAACAATGGAAAAGTTCAGAATTCATTCTGAGTAAGATGGCCTTGGCTATGTTCTGAGGCACGTTAACTGTCAGCAAAAAGTCCTTAATAGCTATAGGTTAATAGCTATAGGACAATATAATGGAGTAAAGCAAAGACATTTTCTTATATTTGAAATAATAAGCTTTTAAAATTTTATTCATATTTTGCTCAATCAGTTTTAATTATTTGTCTTCAAATGAAGGAAATCCCAGACAAAAAGTGGCAAGTTTTTTTTCTTCTTAGAAAGAGGAGACAAAAGAAGCAGAAATAGAATTGTGCCTTCTTTCATCCAACTTGTTTTTAATTAAAAAATAAAGAAGTGAAAATCAGGGGAGACAAATAGAAGCAGGTACAACAAGTGAAAACAGAACAAAGTCAAAGGCAGGACCAGCACTCTAAGTGTTCTGCACAGAGGAGGATGGGAAGCTTATATATACTCATATGTTGAAGGCAGCAAATAGTTGTCAGAAACAACTTACAGTGTGAGACAAAAAAGATTGCAAAGCCTACTCCACATAAGTAATAGAATGTCCCAACTACCACAATTAGAAAAATCAGCAGATCCTAGTAATAAAATAGTAAACACAAATAGAAGTAGCTATTTTTGACTGAGTCCACCAGTTGTGAGCAATGTACATGACTCACCTCAAAATACTGTAGCTGAAGACCTGTTCTAGAACTGCCTCAAATACCTGAAATCATAGAATCTTAGGATATCCTGAGCTGGAAAGGACACATAGGAATCATTTAGTCCAACTCTTAGCCCTGTATAGAACACCCCAAGAATCACACCATGTACCTGAGAGTGTTGTCCAAATGATTCTTGAACTCTGTCAGGCTGGAGCTGTGACCACTTTCCCAGGGAGGCAGTTTCAGTGCCAACCACTCTCTGGGTGAGGAACGTTTTCCTAATATTCAGCCTAAACCTCCCCTGACACAGTTTCAGGCCATTCTCTTGAGCTCTGCTACTGGTTACCAGAGAAAAGAGGTTGGTGTTTGCCCCTTGTGAATGGTTACAGGTGGTGATTATCCAGCCCTCTGATTTGTTGAGGTCTTTCTGCAGGGCCTCTTTACCTCTGAGGAACTCAACAGCTCCTCTGAATTTAGTATTGCCAGCAAACAGTATACTTTCGAGTCCAGTGTCTAAATAATTTATGAAGATCTTGAAGAGCACATAATCAAATTCAAGATGTATCAGTGAAAAACATTCAAGAAGACCCATGGACTAATGTTGAGCTGTCAAAAAGGGGGCTCCTTGATAAAAGAAGTTTATTAAAATACATCAAAAAGTACAGCAAAAAAGAGTTAATTACTTGCAAACTCTAAAATGGTAATGCTACAACTTACAGGATACAGGGATTACATAAATCAAAAAAGATTCCATCTCAAATAAATAATGATTTAGCAGTATGGTAGGAAACGTTATTAGAAAATCTTCAAAAAGTGGTAGTAATTTTCAAACAGGAAAAAGGGCATAAAATTTTTGAAGTTAAATGTCAAGCTATGATTAGACAAAATTAATATTAATGAAGTTGATAAGCAATTTGGTAAACCATGAAGACCAGCGAGGAAATCTTTTTAACACAGTGGAGGCAAGAAGCCCACCAAAGAATATGGAAACTGTATATGGACAATGAAATTTATTGCTATAAATTTAAGAGCATTATAATTTTCACTGCTTAGTTTGAGGGGCATCTAGTAATTCCTATGCTGCAGGATTTTATTATAGGGAGAGATTTGGAAAGGGTTTTGTGCAAAATGTCTGTAGATGAGGAGTTAGAAGAAAATATTAGAAAGATAAGAAAAAGACTGGTCTCATGATATTTTCTTAAAACTTGTAAAAGAATCAGATATGACTCCATTAAAATGTATGAAGTCAGGGCATGGTCTAACAGAGCTATCAGCATTAAAAAAAAAAAAAAAGACAAATATATTGTGTTTAAAAAACCCTCATAAACCCAAACAAATTCCTGCAAAATTTAGGAAAAGAAACAGTTTGTCAAATCTGCATGTTGAACCAAAGAAATTTGTAAAAAAATTTGATAAAGAGTACGATTAGTAGACATTGGGATAAAAGCAATGGGGAAGAATCAGTATCACTTTTGCATGGAAAAGTCATGCCCAGTCTTCAGAGGAGTCAATGAAAAGCCAGAGATGTGCTTGACCTTGTTCTCACAACAAGGGCTGATGGAGACTGTGAAGCTCCAGGTCTGTGTCGAGTACAGTGACCATGAAATAGTGGAATTCAAGATGCTGAGGACAGAGAGGAGGGTGAAGGGGAAGATCATTACCCTGCTCTTGCTATCAGGAGAGCATTCTGGAAGGCCAGGTTAGATGGGGCTTTCAACCACCTGGACTAGTGGAAAGTGTCCTTGTCCATGGCGAGGTGGACGATAGTTTTGGTTGTTCAACCTAAACCCTTCCACGATTCTATGAATCAAAGAGATAGACAAAGAGATACAATGAACTTTCTTAAATATTCTCAAATTGTTTCATGACAAAAGTTGCACTAACAGGTGGTTGAGAGAGAAGGAAAATACTCTCCTAATTTAAGCAGCTAGCTAAAAACTGGGAAATGTCATATATGTTGGTACATAGTCAGGATTGCTGATTGATGAAAACTGTGACTTGGCTCTGAAAGAAATGTGCTTGGACCATTGTGGGTAGACATAACCAGATAAAACCTTGCAAGCTGATGTAAGTAAATGTAGCTGCGCGGGTGTAAGTGTGATCTTTCTTAAACATATTAATGTAGGTGGGGATAGAGTTATCACAAATGCTGCTCTGCTCTTGAAGTCAGTGTCTTCAAGGAACACCCCAGTCAAGGGGTCAGATATCACAGTGAGAGGGGTGCATTGGTGGCCAGCTGGTCAAGGCTTTTTCCCCTCATGGAATCCTCTTTGTGTTCCATAATGAGATTATTTTATTGATTATAGTGAAGCTGGTAGAAGATTGTGACAAAACAACCAGTCCTGGACAGCAAGTAAAGATTGACAGAGAAATGCAGGGTATTTCACAGCAATTTAAAGAAGATGTGTGTTTAAGTATTTCACACCAAATTAGTGAGCTAAACTGACAATAAAATGAAATTTAAGTGGATGTTGTACAACTGGAATTTAGGCTAGGCCATCAGGGATAAAACAAATGCAGCATCATCAGTAAGTAGGATTTACAGCTCATAAAATCTTAGCATGGAAGCTACTGTCAAAACTTTGTCAGTATTGAATAAACAAAAATGAGTTTGTGCTGGCACATTTTGAAATGTGTAGAAGATTTTTTTTGCTTAATATCAGAGCTATGGTATATACTTTGAAATGTCCTGACAGGAGTTATAACTATCAAATTATTAAGTCTACACTGACAAGGATCATATTATGGGATGTTGGGCTATGGTTATATAGGACATTTGGGGGACAAGAAGAACATATTTTGATAAAGAGAGATTAATACTTTCTACTTGTAGAAGAAGGTATAACCTATTAAATTTTTTTAGGGTTTGCCAAGTCAAGGGTTAGCAAAAGGAAATGTGCAAAACAGACTTGCACTAAGGCTTTCACAACGGGGAAGAAAAGATCTGGAACTTTTGCTGGGGAAATGGATGGAGCAGGGGAGAGAGCCAGTGAAGGAACCAGAGCCCAAAATCTGTGGTTTCTGCTGTCTTTCAAAAGTGAGGACACATATTCCTAGCCCAAAAGGAAAGAGCCAATCCCTCCCTCAGTAATGGTTACTTCTCTGATGCCTTGAGAAAATCACAACTGACTTGTGCAAGGAAGAAACTGTAATTGTCTATTTGAGCATCCTGTTGCTGTCTAGCGAGAGAAAGATGGGGCAGTTTCTTTATCTGTTTGAGGCCATGTCAAATGTATTTCAAAATATTTCCCTGATAGCAACACTGGAAAATTCTTGTTTAATCCATTTATATCAGATGTATACCTTATTGATGCCAACATAGGAAACTGACAAAAATTGCTTACAGCTTTAACAGTCTTTGCATCAACCAATGGGAATTTGTAATATTAATCATCTGATAAAGAACATATAATATTCCATAAAATGTTCAGCAAAATATAAATTATAAAACAAAAATATTTTGTTCACCAAAATGTTATAATCTGGAAGTAGTTGTGCAGAAAATTTGTAGTAAATTGTAATGATCTTCCTCATTAGTAGTATTTGACCAAATGAAAAAAAATTATCTGGGAATGATTTGGGCTTTGAAATTTGCATGTATGTTCTGTTGGATGGGTTAAATAAAAAATTGAAGCTGTTGAAATAAAAGACTAAATATGGAGGTAGAAATAATATATACTTTAAAAGGTGTGAATTTAAAAAAAAATCCCAAACATAAATTTGTGTGCTCTAGACTTGTGTATCAGAGAAGTAAAGAGCAAAGAGCTCTTGCATCAAAATGCACATTGTAAGGAAAATACTAAGATGTGGATGAACATGGAAAATTTTTATTCATCCTGTGAAGGTGCAATTTCAGTAAAGATATTTTATTTTACTAGTATGGAAATTATGAACATTTAGAGATAAGTGAGATAGATGATTCTCCATGGCTACAATTTAAATATTGCGCCTTTACTTATATTTTTGCACTGCAAGTCAGCAGATAAACATTAGCAATTTAAAGGACAAAAGAAAACACCAACTCTAAATCACACGCATTCTGTCCCAAGGAGACACATAATTTTAAGCCTTTCACTCTTTATTTGTAGCAAGAAAATACTGAAATACTTTTATAAGAAAATATTTTCTATTCAGCTATGCATCATTTTTTTTTTACACACCGTATCTATCTCCTGAATTTATAGTTGATTTTTAAAGTTTTCATACATGTGTATTCTGGAAAAGAAGACCTTATTCATAACTCAGTGTTGTGATAATGTGAATGAGATTGATCAGAGTACTAAATGTCAAACAAGAGTTTGAATATTGATAGATATACAGCAAAGGGGATAAAAATAGTAAATTCTATTATATCACAATACCTTTGTGGGGGTTTTGTTTGTCCATTCATTAACATTATTCCTCATTTACTGTAGTGTGAAATAAGTCCCAGACCCTGTGTGCTTTTACCCAAATTAATCTTGTTACTGTGCAAAAAATCTGTGTTGTGATCTCTAAGACATTTACCTGTGTATGTAAACCACAGGTAAATGTCACTTACCGTTTACCCTCTACCATGTCATATGAGACTGATGTACCTTTTTTGTACCTTTTGGTTCCTTGTGAAGAGGAAAAGAAAACTTAAAAAAACTGAATTAGCTGAAATATAATCACTTTACAATTTGCATATTTTATAAACTATGTAGATTTAGGTTTACTAGAAAATTGGATGAATAAAAAAAAGCATCAACTAAAATGTAAAAGACAATTTAAAAATATAATGAAAAAGTAGTTATTACCTTTATGAGCTCCAACAAACTTCAGAAAAGAATATATTTTATAAGGAGAAAAGGCATTAGAAATATCTTTCTTTAAATATAAAAACCTATAGCAAGTCTAAAGACTGCAATAGGAATAGAATTATTGCTACAATTAGGGAGGCACATATCTAATTAACTGCTATCTAGAATATCTTCTTTTGTTGTTTCTCGTGACAGAAGTCATATAGTAGTGTGCATTGCCGACTAAAACTGCAGTTAAGAAACAATCTGAATTTGGATTTTAAGGGACTGTACCACAGTATTCTAGTCACAAGTCTGTAAATTTATTTGTCTGTTGTAACAATTTCTGAGTAGCAGCAGAATGAACTTAGAATATAATTAATATGTTTATTTAACCTATCAAGGATACAGTGAAATACGGATCACATGTAAAGTCAATAGTTAAAGAACATGTCCATCTGACTTCACTGAGAAATTCACAGAACAGTTCCTGCCATCCTCAGGGCATGCATCTTTTGCTTGGTTCGTATGATATATTAGTTAACCACTGCATTTTATAGCTAGAGGGAGGAAAACATTCCGCATTATTCAATTAGTCCCTTAAACAGACCCTCTTCAAAATTCTTGGTTTTTAAATGTAATTTGTTAATTCTCTCTCTCCCTCTCTTCTTTTTTTTTGTTTTGTTTTTGGGGTTTTTTTGTGTGTGTTTTTTTGTTTGTTTGTTTTGTTTTTTGTTTTTTTTTGTGTGTGTGTGTGTGTTATAGAATTATATCCTCGGCATTCATTTTCAGTGTTTCAAGCTTATTATCTTGGATAATGCTTCAAATTTTCAGTTGGTTCAATTAGCCTTTTTAACCAAAGAGCCTTCAGTACTCTACCCACCTGGTCCACATAGCAGAAGAGCCAGTGGAAAAAAGAACACTTTCTTGCCTGAGCATGTTGAATACTGTGTATGTTGCATAAAATATATGGGCTGAATGCGTGGGTTTATAAAAGGACGAAGATCAAGGGTATAGCTACATTACCTGTAAACTGCTTTGGAAAAAAATTATATCAACAAGTTAATGAGAATTTAGTTATTTCAATAAGGAAAGATTTTCTGTTCCTTTTTCATTTGCTGGTTGATAGCCAGGACTGTAACAGAGTGATGTTACTGCAGAGTGAGGGGTTTAGCTTTGCCCCAAATCTCAGGATAATTGTTCAAGGTTTTTACGATGGCTTTTAATGTAGGAAATCCCAGCCGAGTGTAGTGGTTCAGTGCTTCCCCTGGGCAAAATGCCCTGGACTCCGGACGTGTAGAGTGTGCACTCCCTTCAGGCCACAGTCTGCTGCCTTTGTCCAATCTGATACCTTGGTTGATGTGTTTAGTATTTACAGGAGTGGATTTTGTATGAATATATGGAGACTCAAGGTGAACTCCTGACAAACCAAAATCACTAACAAGATATCTATGAAGGGAGAAGCCATTCATTCACAGTCTCCAGTAAAAGAAATGTTCAAAATTTCCATTCCAATAAACGCTATTAGATCAAGTTTCAAAAGGTCTGAAACAGGTGTGAATGCAAATTAAATTTCAAACAACCTCTAACCATTCCAGTTCTTATTGTAGTGGAATGTAAAAGTGGATTGCAAGAAAGCTCAAGGAAAAGATCAGTCCTTCTTCAAATAACATAGTGTAAATACAGATCTTTTTAAAAACTCCTCAAACACAGAAGTCTGGATATTGTGAAAGGAAATTAAATGAAACAAAAACAAACTGTTTCTGCTGTGAAATCCTGAAAGGTCTCTTGGATACTGTCTCCTTTGTGATCTCATTCTCTTCAATTGGTTCTATGTCACGTAAAATAACCAAATCCATAAGTATAAATAGACTCATTGTCAACTTGTGTGATGGTTTGACTCTGGCTAGGTGCCAGGTGCCCACCGAGTTGCCCTATAGCTCCCTCCCCCAGAGGGACAGGGGAAAGGACAAGATGAATCAGTGGGTCGAGATAAGGCAGTTTTTATTGAAGTGACAGAAAAGCAAAAGCAGGGTCTGCATGTGCATAAGCAAAAGGAGGAGAAGTCAATCTCTACTTCCCATCAGCAAGCGATGTTCAGGCACGTCCCGGGAAGCAGGGCCTCAGCACGCGTAGTGGTTCCTTGGGAAGGCAGACATTACAGAGTGCCCCCCCTTCCTCCTCTCTCTCTTGGCTTTTATATCTGAGCTGACGTCATGTGGTATGGAATATCCCTCTGGTTCCTTTGGGTCAGCTGGCCTGCTTGTTTTCCCTCCAGAGGTCTTGCCCACTCCCTGCCCCTTGATGGGGGAGAATGTTAGAGGGACAGTGCTGCTCAGCAGTAGCCAAAACACTGCTGTGTTATCAACTGAAGCACAGCACTGGCAGGGCTGCTGAACTCTAGCTTTGTTAGAACCAATACAACTTGCAATTTAATTTTTCATCCCAAGTCTAATGCATGAACCAACAGTATATGTGAATATGTGCAAGGTCTGCCAATCCAGCCTAGTGAGTCTAAGTGTAGCTGTAATTTGGATACAGGATATATAATCAGAGGAAAGCATAATTCAGTAGATTATATATCTAGATGTCATATAATTTCGTATTTGTAACCAAGGAACTACCTAGCCAAAAACTTTTCTGCCTGAAAATATTTTTTCATTTTTTGACAATAGTCCAAGTTTCTGTTTTTCAAGTTGTAAAGAAACCCTTAGAGATAATCTGTTTGTTAACACCAGTAATTTCTTATTTGTTAAAAAAATCTTCCCTTAAACCTTCAAACCCAGCCATGAATCGACATCACAAATCCTACATAACAATCCAAGGAACATCCTGCAGGCAGGGGTAAACAGAGACCATAACTTTAGATAGGTTTCAGTTGACCATGAAACCACAAGATTAGATAATCAGTTTACCATTTATTAATCTTCTGGCAAGGAATGTTTTGCTGGAATATATTCTTTAGTTTTTTTTTTTTTTTTTTTTTTTTTTTAATTCTTGTCCTTCTTTTTGGGGGTGGAAAGAAAGGAATAGAAATAATTCAAAATATGAGCTGTTATATTATGTCTGTACAAATCAACATGTGTGCTAGGAACACAGGATTTAACTGATGCACCTTGGTGGGAAGTCAAAATAGGCATCTAATTATCATAGTCTAAAGACCAATATTGTTAATAATCTCTGAAATTTGTTTGAGTACCCAAATTTGCTTATATAATAATCCTAATTATTGAGATAGAATGGAATACTTCATTCCCAAACTATACTCAGACTTAAGCTCCTTATTCTCAGTGGTAGAAGGGCCAGGATGGTTTCCTGTAAGAGCTGGTTTAATAATGGCAATACCTTTCATAACATAATTTTGTTGTTCTTACTGATTTTGTTTTTTCTGTTGCAGTGCTCGCTACTACAAAGCTCTTCCTGTACTCTGCTCTCCTTCTGAAGTGCTGCATGTATCCCAGGTACTCATGAAGGAGCTGTCACTTCTGTAGCATTTCTGGTCTGCTGCAGCAGCCATGAGATTTAGATGACAGACTGAATTTCTGCTTGAATATGGTTTTTAGATCCTTCCCTGATCAAGTCAGAAGTAATACAGAAAACTGCCAGTTCAGAATGAAAGTCTTGGGAGGGAAGCTATTCAAAGTCAACAAGTGTGTCATATTGGTTTTCTCAGGAAATCCAGGTGGGAAAGCGCCTTTCCCCACCTCCTTTCTCTCTCTCTGTTGTTGTTTTGCTTTCTTTTGTTCCCAGAGTTGACAGGAGTTAATAGTTTGTCCAGTATGATGTACATGGCACAGAGACCATCAAATGCTGGGCAGAAAATCACCTCAGTATTGTGAGAATTGCAAGAACTTTTAGTTCGGTTTAACTTCTCCGTAGGTACCTATGTAAACTCATAATTCATGAAGATCTCTTTAGATCCTAAACAGAACACCTAAATATTTTTACATTCATAGAAATCACCCACACACCCCGGCTAAGTTCTCAACATTTATCACAAAGTTTTGTCACTAGAACAGAGTAAACCTTGCATTTTTGGTTGAGAGAAGGCTGTTTTACTGACTTATATTTTCATATCCTGACATCCTTACATTCTTTTGTTTTTTAATTTGAAAACGTAATGCCCTCACATTTGGCATGGACCTATGTCAAGAAAGAGCTATAAACAAGTTGTTTTGAGCTCCCTGCCTGTCTGCTCCTTTTTGGAAACACAGGATTCAGTTAGGGTCAGTTTCCAGGCTGAACAGATCATCAGTCAATAGTTGCTCCCATTATTACAGCAGCCAGCTTTATATTGGAATTTGATTAATAATAATATGCCCCTCAGTTACATTTTTCCATTAAGTGGCACTAATTACACTGCAACTGCTGTTCAAAACCGAGCAAATTGTATCTACAATGTCATTTAATGAAACTACATTTGACTAAAATGTAACTTCAAAACTGCCTGCATGACTAGTAGGGCCTTGGGTTAGCACCAGTCTGAAGTAACTTCTGTGACTCTTCTCAGTGTCTTTGAGAAGCCTGTTTTACCATATTCTAGGAGAATCAATGAAATAACATGAAAGGATTCTTAAGATGGGAGAGGAAAAGCAATAACTGTTGGAAGTTCTGTTTTATCAAAACCTCCTGCTTTCAGGATTAATTTGGAGTATTAAGAATTTACCCTGAATCAATTTTTTGAAAAAGGAGTCAGAATACTTACTACCTGATTACAGGACAATGTAACCTTACAGGAAATATCTGCTTTTAAGTATTTTCACAAAACCTTAGATTATAGAAAATAATTGATCTGGAACAATTCTATTTGAGCATCCTTATATACCATAACATATAATAATTTTTCTCAGGCTTTTAGAGTTCTAAAGAGAACATTTATTTGCTAAAGTACAGCAAAACTGTTGAAAATGTTTTTCAATTAACTTTTTCCTAGTCCTGACTGATGATGTGTTCACAAATCTTCTCTGATTAGTTGTACTTGTAAGTTTTCAAGGCTTGGATCTTTGTTTAGTGATTTCAGTTTTTGAAAAAGATTAGATTTTTCTTCACTTGCGTCTCCTATATTGAGTTACTGAGCTAATTGAAAATATTTGCGTATTTTGGGGGGTACTTGTCTGTTTATGCTTCACCTTTTGTTGTGACACATCAAATGTATGTTTTTGTCTGTGGTATCTCAGAACAGTATGACACTGTTGTAACTGATATAGCCTATCCTGCTGCTTCTTACAATTAGTAATTTACTGCAAAAACTGTTTTTTAAGAAGCAAAATAGCTGTTTTGGCACTGTTTACTTAATGGATGTGTATCTTGGGTAAAAACAGTCTTTATGGATATTTACCCTTCTGGAGGAATGCAAATGGAATTAAGACTGTTCCATTGCCATGGTAGCAAAACATATGAGTGAACATCCATGTTAAACAGATGTGGTGCTAAATATATTTTTTGTTTTAATATGAATAACGAATGTTCTTTCTTTTCAAAGATGTTATCATGTAGCATATTTTCCTCATTTTTATTTAAATGTCTAAGAATTGTTTTTGATTTTACTTCTTGTGCATTTCCTTGGGATATTAGTGTCAATCGTACTACGTTAGAGAACCTTACTTGCACTTGAAATTCCTAAATATTTTAAAAATTAAGACACATAACATATTATATATTGTATATTAATGCTTTATGTAAAACACTGCTAAGATGAATCAGTGAATCTAGGATGACTAATTCTTTGCTAATTATGCTCTGTTCTTCCTGGCTGAACAGAATAGAATTACTTTCAGTGTATATGTATGCCAAATTAGAGACATCAGATCAAATTCTCCTTCTGTTGAATATAAATCGTAATATATTGTGTTGAATTCCACAATCATTTGAGGCACTTTAGTTTTGATGTTTTTCTCAAACTCCAGTAGTGTATTGGATACACCTTCAGCTGGAATTAAGAAAAAATTATCTTTACTTTTGTAAAGAAAACAAGTTAAGGACCATGTCCTGCAAACATTAAGCAACTCAGAGAGCAGCTTAATACTATCGTTTTCATTCAGGAGTACCTTGTCCACTGTCTGGATGGGAGACAAATTCTAACCCAACTTTTGCAAAAATAGGGCTTGATCATGCAAGCTGGTGTATCACTCAGACTTGGCCTTTTCATATGGTGATGGGGTGATTCAGCTTCTTATGTTTGATATTAAACTGGATGTTTCAGTATTGTCTCTGACATTTTGTAACCATAGCAGCAAAATCAGATGAAACATTTGCGACATCTGACAGTCTAACTTGTTCAAAACCTGTAATGGCTGTACAATTCCTACATTACTGCTACTTCAATTGCTCTCTATTCTGCCAAAGAATCTATATAGTCTTACTACTTTACCAACATTTTTTTTTTTACCCATTTTTTTCTTTAGTTACAGTGGAACTGAATTTGTTGTGTGTTGTTTTCCAGAGGGTGCTGTTTCTTTGATTTGTTAAACATTACTGTTTAAAGATCCCACTAATCTTGTGAATTTTGAATTGCTATAAAGAGCTCACTTTCTGTTACCTTTAGATATATGTTCTCTCAAAATACGTTGCAATTTTAAAGTTCCCAAAATATATGCCAAAATGTCATTCATGGACCTGTGTAGGTACAAACTTCAGAAATCATTTACTGGGAAGATGTCTTTAAGATGAGCTTTTAGCACTGTTTTGCTGTTTCAGTAAGCTAAGTGCAGAACTCATGTAAATAAAATTTATGTAATTAAATTATTGTACCCATTTTTGAAGATGAGGAAATGATTACCTGGGAATGACACTCTTTTGCTGGTATTTCTAGCTGTTGGAGAGGAATGTTGGCAGCCTGGAGTTTTGAATGACTTGCTTTCATCATATGACAGTTACTTAAAAAGTGGCTTAAAACCTTCTTTTGTTGTGTTACACTTTGCTCTTATGTTCAGAATGGGTAGGGAAAAAGAGTAGCTTCAGAGTTCCTTTATGATATCCCTAATTTTCTGCAACAATAGACATTCAAGATTTAAAAGTTTTTCAGCATCTTAATGTTTTACCCACAATGTGATCTTGTTCATATTGCCTTTAGTTTTTCACTTGCAGAATCACTTTAAAACAGTATAATTTGTTATAAATGCCTACCTTTTCGGTGCCTTTATTTGGCTGGTAAAATAACTGTTACAGGGTAGCCCTTCGTTCTCTGCCCTATTGTACTGAAGAATGAATGAGTGAGAGTCTTGATTACCTTACAGATAAATCTGGTTAACTGTTATATTAATTAAAACATGTGGTTTTGAGGCTATTCTGAACTATTTATATGTGATTTAACTCATATCAGCAGCTAATTTGTATTTAATGCAAACTAATGGGTTTTATGTAAATGGAGCATGTGGCAGTCTATTTAAAAAACAAATTATCTGTAGTTCCATTTCAGTTATTTTAATTAAATTTAGAGCATGTGTGCAGCGGGGAGGGATAAAGGATGTGTTATATATGAAGTGTTGATGATTAAAACCAATTTAAATATATAGAATAAGAAACAAGTGATTCTCTTAGCAGAAACACCTATTCATTTTCTGATATTTGCATTTGCAAAAGAGCAAACACAAGATCAGGCAAGGGCATGTGCCTGGTGGTTTTTGAACTGAAGACTACAAAGAATTCTTTGAGTTATTAATAACAATATTGTGAAGACTACCTTCACATTTATAAAATACTTTGGAAATTATTGGTAAATCACAATCTGAACAAATGTCAATATTGGAGTAAAGAAACTGGCAATTATTTACTAATTTTGTTCCTAAGACACTACCTTACAACCAATGGAGCCAGCTATGCAATGTGATGGCTGTATTGTTGTTTTAACATCAGACAAGAGATGATTTCAAGATTTTTAGCTCAAACACAAATATTATTTACCAGTTTTGGAACCTGAAATATCATATCACTATCTCACGCCCTGTTTGAATTTCCTGAACTTGGCTGAAGAAACAGATTTTTTTTTCTTAATTATTTTTTATTATGAGGAGATTTTGCTTACAGCATCAATGTAGGTTCTTTATGATTTTGTGTCTCACCCACCACTGTTCAGTCTGACAGATTTTGCAGGAGAAATGTTGTAATAGATGAAAATATTTTCCAAACATTTCTCATCTTCATTGTTGCCAAGCTTTGGCAGAACATTATTGCTATTATAACTCTCCACAGAGGACAGTTATTATTGTTCACATTAACTGCTGCATGTGGAGAAAAACTGTAAAGGTTATAATATCTTTTCAGAAGCTTAGACTGAATCTTCATCAACAATTCTGCTATAACGCCAACATCTTTTATACATGTCAATCAGCTGCTAAACTTAATTAATATTTTAGTGTCATAAATGGTAGAAAGGTCAACTAAAAACAACTGTTCGCTAATGTTAATCTTACTTCCACTGACTGTAAGACAGTTTCTCTAATTTCAAAAGCTGAAATGAGAGCTTTTGCTTTCTCCCTTGGTCTCTTTGCAAATACCATGACTTTTGTTGATTCCTCAACATCACAGGGTCTGTTCAGTTGAAATGGAAATCCATGCTTGGAAGTATAAGTACCCTGATTTTGTTAGGAACTAGAAAATCAAATTAAACCTTTTAAGGTATGTTTTATTCCCCAAAGAATTTGCTCTTGAAATATGTTATTCTAATGAAAAGGTATTAATTCAGAGATGAAAAGTAGATCAGCACATCTTTTGCTTATGTTTACATCAGTAGATATATACCTACATTTGCACACAGAGACCTGCTCAACATGCAGCATTGATCATGCTCAACAGATAGCAAAGACTTTTTCTTAATTCTGTTCTCTTAGTGGATTTGAAAATGAAGGTTTATACTCAACTTCAAAATTCAGCAATTGCCTCTATGATTTACTGAATAAGGACTAAGTTATTTTAAACACTGGCTAAATGAAAAGGCTACAGATGTTATGAAGTAAGATGTTATGAAGTTACCTGTATATTAAAAGAGTTATTTAAAAAAGGCAATGTTAATTTTCTGTCTCTCATATGTCACCAGAAGCTTTGCTTTGCTCAGAAAGGTTGAGCTTATTTAAACATGATGATGAAGTAATTATACTCAGGTGACCTGACTGATAAATAAGGTAAAACTATTTCCTTGCTATCATTACATGAAGTTAAAAGGTTGGAAAAATATCAAATACATAAACAAAAAATATTAAAGAAAAAATAAGATATTGACCAATGAAAGTTGCTTAAAGCACTGACCCTTGAGATCTCCTTTTTCTTCCTCTCTGCACCTTCCACTACGAAATACAGTTTGCCAGACTGCTCTTTGTGCAGGACTCTCAGGTTTCATTTTTATATAAGAAAAGTCATAAAGCAATGTATGTTACCAAATCTCCAAATGCAGGAAATAATATCAGAAACTGAGAAAAAAACTCTTATCTAACAATTTATCTATGACTCATGATATTTGCCTTGATTGATTATTTTCTTATCTCACTGACCATTTGTCACTAACTCTTGCCAGTCTTGTGGGTCTTTTCATTTTTTTGATATGTTGGAAGATTGGATTGGCTGCACTGCAAAAAGCCTGATCTGTTGGTCACAAATTGATGCCATATTCAAATGTTTATTTTGGATGATGGGATTTGCTGAAATCATGCATTATTTCATGGATTTGCCAGTCATATTGAGTTGGACTCTGCAGTTATATTTGGGATTATTTTGTGCTGTTTCGGCTGTCTTGGTTCCAGACTGATATTTAGTCATGGATGAGCAATAATTTACTTTTTTTGGATTATGTGTGCTATGATATTATCAGAGTTTATGAGCATGTAGGATAAATCCTTACCTGCTGTTACACCAGTGAGGTCGCTGGTTTTACAGCTGGTGTATCCCTGTATATCACTGTAGAAATAGCCTTGTGTGCCTGCAATACCCCTTAACCCTTGGGCACTTTTTATCTGTATTAAACTACTGTCCTCAGAAAGACGTCTAAGAATTATATATTTACTTGTACAGTTTGTGTATGCTGGCCCTAGTGAAACCATATGGTCAATCCATCTGTAATTTTTATTCATATATTTAAATCATCTAATATGTGCTGCAAATATATCAAACATATGTTTATAGTTTTTCCTTTTTAATTATTGTTTTGTTTATTTCAAGATGTTCACATATGCTTTAATATCTTTAGTGGTCCACATAATGAGTAAGAGGTGGCAGTCTTACACAAATATTTGGAGCTTCATGCTTAGCATATTTGAAATGTCCTCATTTCTGATATAAGGGAAAACTGTTTTTATCCAGTGAGAGACATTTAAGAAACTCTGTAGTTTTTGTTTCCTTATCTTACATTAGACAATATAAAAGAACTTCTGTAATAGGTAACTCTCATTCTGTGACACTGGAGTCATGTCAATTAAAGGAGATCTTAAAATGACCTGAATTGTAACCCAGATGATGTAACATGTTTAATAATACTATTTTTCCTAACTAATGTATATCTGAATCATAGAATCACAAAGTCATTTTAGGTTGGAAAAAGTCCTTAAGATCTTGGAGTACAAATAACCCAGTCCTGCCAAGTCCACCACTAAACTGTGGCTATAAGCATCACTTATACAAGTCTTTTAAGTTCCTCCAGGGATGGTGACTCACCCACTTCCCTGGGCACCCTGTTCCAGTGTTTGATGACCCTTTAGGTGAAGAAAGTTTTCCTAATATCCAATCTAGTTTCCACCTGGCACAACTTGACACTATTTCCTCTCATCCTGTCATTCATTGTCTGGGAGAAAAGAACAATCCCCACCCTGTGATAACATCCCCTCTGAGTGTCTTTTACTCCAGGCTAAATCCCCCTAGCTCCCTCAGCTGCTTCTCATCAGACTTTTGCTCCAGACCCTTCCACAGCTCCATTCCCTTCTCCGGACCTGCTCCAGCCCCTCAATGTCTGTCTTGTAGTGAGGGACCCAGAGCTGGACACAGGGTTTGAGGTGCAGTCTCACCAGTGCCCAACACAGGGGGACGGTCACTGTCCTGGTCCTCTTTCCACACTATTCCTGGTCCAGGCCAGGTGCCATTGACCTTCTTGGCCACCTGGGCACAGCTGGCTCCTGTTCTGCTGCTGAGTCCCAAGCCTGTAGTGTTGCAGGGACTGTTGCGACCCAGGAGCAGGACCTGACATTTGGTCTTCTTGAACCTCAGACACTGGCCTCAGATCATGGATCCAGCCTGTTTATGTCCTGCTGCAGAGCCTTCATACCCTCAGACAGATCAACACTTCCACCCAATTTGGTGTTGTCTGAAAACTCTCTGGGGGCATACTTGATCCCCTCACCCAGATAGGATGAACAAGACTGGCCCCAATACCGAGCCTTAAAGAAGAACATAAAGAGATACTAACTTGCATTTTGAGTGCCCATAAACTAACAATAAAAATATACTGGGAAAATGTATGTAAATATGGTAAACAAATAGATTAATTTTATTATGTTTTAGTAGAGAGAAGATTAAATTGATTTTTCTGCAAGTTAATCTCTTTGAAGCTTGGAGTGACATTGTCTTTCTTCCAGTCCTCAGGAACCTCCTGACTGCCATGACCTCTCAAAGATGATTGAGAGTGGAATAGCAATAATGTCCACCCGTTCCCTCAGCACTTGTGGGTACATCCCATCAGGGCCTATGGACCTGTGGATGTTAAGCTTGACTAAATGGTTGCTAACCCAATCTTGCCTAATCAAGAGGAAGTATTCCTTTCTCCAGACCTTCTTCTTGGTCTCCCCCTCAGAAATTCCTGAGGCCAGTCTTTGCAGTGAAGACTGAAACAAAGAAGGTGTTCAGTATCTTAGTCTTCTCTGCAACCTCTGTTGCAAGGGTGCTGGTTCCATTCAATAGTGGGCCCACATTTTCCCTAATTTTGCTTTTTTTATTGATACATTTGAAGAAGCCCTTCTTTTTGTTCTTCTTAGCCAGATTTCATTCCAAATGGGCTAATCACAAATGTGATCATTTTTCACTGAATTGGTAAAGTAATTCAAACTTGAGAGTCTCCCGCCTCCAAGAGGGTCATTCAAGCAATAGAGTAAGAGAATGGTTGGCTGTGACAGGGCTGACCAGGGTCTGATAGGTTTTAAACACAAACATATTATTTATTTCATGGCTATCTCTCTCTGGGCTAACAGTAGAAACAATATTCATTGAGGAAAAGATAATATTGCTGGCATTACGGTTACAACTTGCAGGAATACTTCATGAATCCTATTAGTAATTTCAGCATTTCCTCTGAGAAAAAAAGTATAAAGCTGTACACGTAGTCTGAAAATTTCTCATTTTGGTATCCTGAGAACGAGGTTCTGGGGAAGGTAAGTAGAGTGGCACATTACCGGGGAGTCAAGAAAAGATAAGTGTTTTATTTTGTGATATTGGGTTGCATGAGGGCTAGCTATGAGTCAGGTCAATTTTAAGAACCAGGTACAGAGCAAATGGATCCACAAAGTGATAGGAATTTTCAACCTGAAGGTATTGCCAAGATAATTCTAACCTTACATTCCTGTTGTGTCAATGCAGACAGATTTTCAGCCCAAAATATAAGCAGAGAGAAACAGAAGAGGTAACAAAATTGTGTCTGCAGATTATGTTTGCTTGTTTTTTTTAAATAAGCAAACTGAACTGAATATTTGAAAAAAAAATACCACTTGAGATTCACTGAACAGCAGTACAATTACATTTTGCAGCTTCTGTCTTAAGAGTTTAACTGTTGCAGTGATTGAATTCCTTCTTCTACAAAATTTTCCTTCACATACTTTTGAATTTACTATGTAATTAATAATTTCCACTAAATCAACATGCAACATAAACTATTAGTAATTAAAAAAATTTTCATTGTGCTTAAGACTAAAGGTACAATAATCACTTAGCTCTGAAATGAGAGGGAAAAAAATTAGAGATTTGCTTCTATAAATTTTGTCTACACCATTTATAATGAATATGTATTTCTTCCACTATATAAGTAGTTTATATTGAGAACTGGGTTGAAAGTACAATATAATAATAAGACTCATTAAAAAAATTCTCTTTGTGTAATATCTGTACATACTCCATTTCTTTTATGATTGTTCTGTGCTAATGCAAGTTGCATGGCATTTTTAGTTTTAGTTGAGACATATTAGATCACAGAAGAGTTCACTTTGTACCAAAAATTATGAACCATAGTGTAATCACAGTCTTCAATGTGATTCAGTGTGGAATTCTGTTAATATCTGCTATAGAAATTTGTCAGTCATAAAAAGGGAACAAAAGAGTAATGATTTCTATTGCTTCATTCCTTTAGTTTGCTTGCTTATTCCCTAGTGAAAACATCTAATGTCTCTGTGTTCTTTCATTCACATTCCAAAGAAATTAATGTTTCCATACATTTTTTGAAGATATACATTAAAGCTTTGTTAAAGTGAGTAAAGCTCCCTCTGTTCTGCTTCAGTGTATTTCTCAAGGACTTTCAGCACTAAAAATAGTTATAATTTGCAGAAAGAGGGACAGGATGTGATTGATTTCCTTGATGTATAATGAGCATTTGTACACAAAGTAGAACCATTGTCTTGTCTCACAAATTGAGTAGTACATCTGTGGGTACCTTTGCACTGCCTTTGAACCAGTGCTTTCCTGAAGGCCTTGCCTGTTGGTTTCAAACAAGATACAAGAGACTGGATTTAACTTTTCTTCCACATATAAAGGCAGTAACAGTAATGTATTCCAATCTGGTATAAAAGAAATATCTCTTATGTTTATTTCAATCTGATTAACTTTCTTAATTTAATCATTACCTTTTATTGACAAAGAACCAAATATGCTCATTAGACGTGCTGAGACAGAGTAGAATCAATTTATATATTAAAGTGTAAGACCTCTAAGTATTTAGACTAAAAATAAAGTAGAAACCTGTTAAATGTGAAGCCTTATTGAAAAAGAATGGCAATTCCTTCTAGCAGGCATAGTCTTTTAACAGATTTTAATTTAGTATGGTGTCATTTCCTCATGAAGCAGTGTTTATCTTAGCTAGAATATTGACTTCTCTCAGAGTTGACAAAGAATAACCAAGACTAGTTAGGAATAATATATAGACTTTAAAACAAACTTTATTTCTTAGTCATCCTTGGTCAAATCTACTCTGCTATATGTATAAGTCTTAAGACAATTATAACAAGGCTGGTAGTTACTTATTATGGGATATGGACAGGAATGTGTTTTGGGATGCTGATAGAGAAATGTTTGAAGTGAATGGAAAACATGAACGTAAGAGCCAAATGGTGATGTAAGTAGGTGTTTTACATTTGGGGTGACATTTGCTCATGAGACTGAAACATTTCAGTGACTTGAAAGGTGTGTAAAATACACCAAGTGCTTGTAAATTATGAAAATGACATTTTGTGTTCCAACACTTGAAAAATTTAGGCCTTGTTTATATTTGGCATATCTGATTCATACTGAGCTGAATACTGCTTGATGATATGCTGCTAACAATGTAGCTGTATCCATGCAGCATTAGGAATATCTTTTTTTCACCTATAATGATTCTCTCATGTTATACCTTTAGTCATGCTTGTGTGCTACTTTCCCCGAGCAAATGGGCAGAAGCAGATGTAAATCTAAAAGCCCTAGGGGACATAAATCTCTGTGATCTAACTCTTATCAGTTAGCCTTCACCATTTTCAAGGCCAATGCTGTGATGGTGGTCATTTTAAATGAACTGCAGCTTGTGCAGTCACATTTGACATTTTGCTGACAATCAGTCCCAGTTTTTCAAGCCAACGGCAGACCACTGTCAGCTTTTGCGAAGGTTTTGGCAAGACCAGTAGTAGATAAATGCCCACAGCTGCAGTGTGAGAACAATGAGGAGAATGAGAAGGATGCTGACCAACTGCTTAAAACAGTTTCTTGGATTGTTTTTTCTTGATGCATCAATGTTTATGAGCTCACAAAACAAGCATTGAACAGGACAAAGAGCTGTGTTATACTGCAGAAATATGTACAACATTTTGGAATGGTTAATGGCATATTTTTTTGAGAATTTTACATTGATTTTTTTCACAACGTTCTGGTGCGTAGGAACACATCAGCCTGAAAGACTAACCTCTTTTCATGTGAAATCTGCCACCTTCCATTGCAGCCACTCAATGGACTATAGATCTGTTGTGGACAGATAAGGATGGAACAATTATTATTATTTTTAATTTCACAGCCAAAGTTCAGTGGACATATAATTTTTCTTGTGTTGTATGTATTGTCTTTACATAACGCCTGAAAATGTAACAAATTATTCCATGATGTGGTGTAGAAAATAATAGTGCTATTCCTCTGTATGCAAAAAAAATTAATTACTCTTTCCACAACATTTTTCGGTTGTTGTTGAACATGCAGTTTCTAGGGACTGTCATACATATATCACACAGAATACGGATATGTTATTGCTGGATTAATCACGAAAATTGTAAACTATGAGTGCTGTTCATCACAGTTGATTAGAATAATTCTTTTCATTAAAATGCAAATAAGATAACCCAAAAAGTCTTAGTAATTGAAGTAAAGTAACCCTGAATATGAGTGGTAGTAATGAGATATTTTTTAAAGCAGTGAAAACAGCAATTTGAAAAGAAACATTCTAAATGATCAGCTTCGACTACCTTATTTTATTTCTTTCAATATCAAAATTAATCATACTGAGAGCAATAGAACCATTGATACAACCATATCAGCCCTTTAAATAAGGTCTTTCAACAGTTTTTTTCCAAAACCTTTTTTTTAAATGATTTTTTTTTCTGTGGGAAAAAGTTGTCAGATTTTTTATCAGAGGTACAGCTGAGATGGCACTAGATGGTAGATTTTGCCATAACAAAGCAATTCACAGTGAAATGATAAATGTTAGTTGGGCTAGTGTGTGCTATACCGATCAGACGTCCACCTTCTGAGATACTTTTTTTCCTTCTAGAAACCTTTATTAAAACATTTATTCCTGGTAGATAAGATCTTCAAGGTCACTGAAGTTTGTAGTCAGAGATGTTTGACAATGTAGTCCTGAGTGGGAAAACAAAGGCCTTAGAGGAGGTTTTCTGGGAATTTTAGGAAATCTACTAATGGCTCTTTTGAGCTAATGGCTTTTGATCCTCACAGATTTGTGAATTCTGTGGCTGTGATGAAACCTTCTTTGCCTTCAAGACTTATGTCCCTCTCTCTACCTCTTCCCTGAGAAATTTTATCCATTGCTGAGGGTTTGGCCTTGATCTTGGAGACTACTCATGTACCTAAGTAAGGATATGCACTACTGTGTATGGCTTACACATACAGCTCCTGGAATGTATGAAAGAGACTGAAAACATTAACCTGGTTGCATTTGGTGCCTATGAAACAGAACTGGGTTCGGTTCAGAAACAGATCTGGTGTCTCCCCAGCTGGCTCCAAATGAGGGTGGATACAGCTAAACAGATTGTCCCTGCACTGAAAGGCACAGAGACCTTCATCTAATATTTAATACTTCATCTTCCCCTTCCCCTTCCCTTTCCCCTTCCCCCTTCCCCTTCCCCCTTCCCTTCTCCCTTCCCCTTCCCCCTTCCTATTCCTGCCTTTCCCCTGCAAGTAGCCTGACACCAATAGATGCAGATAGCTTGCATATTTAGAAAGGCTAAAGGGAATCCTGCAAGAAGTTAGTTGATATTTTTCAGCTGAATGGTCCCAGCTGGCATTCTACGTGCCTCAGAGGGCATCATCACTGATCTTGGAATGAGCAGCAACTACTTTCTTCCTTCCAGTGTCTCAGCCATAAAAATGTGTTGTCTCCACATTTCAGATATGCTCAGAAAGTGTGTCAAAGTAGATGGAATATTCTGAGCACTCTTTGGGCCATGTGGGAATAACTATATACTGCAACTCTTGGGTCTTGATGATTGACAAGGATTTCTGGATTTCTGCATGTTTGTTGAGTTGATGTAATTTGTAAAATTTACTATAAATTATTGCAGTTGAAATTACTCTGTCCTTTTCAGATGTCTAGAATAGGAGGAATGTTACATGTTTTGAAATGTACTTTATAAAAAAATAAGAGAACTAAACATTCAACAAAGATGGAAAAAATCTCAAGTATGCATGGATATACTGCAATGGGTATAGAAATGAATACAGTTACAAAGAACAGGAAAAAGAAAGCTCTAGGGAAGATTCTGTGGACTGGCATTTTTTGCTAGTTTGTATAGTATGGCAGGACTCACAAGTGTTGAGATATAGTGGCAGTCCTCCTTTTCCCATCAATTCCTCTCAAAAAGAACAAGCAGAAAAAGTACAAAGCAGAAGAATGAAAACAAGTATCAAAAAGCAGAAAGAAGAGCTGAACTGTTTAGGCAGAGTTGGGTTTTTTATTTTGCTTTTTGTTTCACTCTCCCATTTTTTATAATCACCAACTGTATGGAAAGAGTGTATGAAACACAGTATTATGTGGTCACATCAACTGAAACACACTGCATTAGTGTTTAGAAATAAACACCTTAAAAAATTCTAATCCAAACCTACTCATCAGTGTGTAACAGGATTATAGTGTGACTCAACACTGGAAAGAGCACAAGGACAAGCAGAAGAATCTATCCTGATAGGGTGCTAAGTGGTAGGGGATATTAAGTTGAGGACTGACAGTAAATACGCACTGTACAGGTACTTGCTTTTCTTGCAAACAGAAGCTAAAAGTCTTTCAAAGATGAGGACTTATTATTCTGCTTGTTTGTTTTACCCTGAGGAATTCTCCATGAACACCATGAAAATCTGAGACATTCTGCTCAGAGAGATGTAGGAGAACCATCCTTGCAGATTGTCAAAACTTGACTGAACATGACTCTGAGAAATCTGCTCTAACTGTAAATTTTGAAACTAGATAATTTTGGTGGTTCACTTCCAATTTAGCTGGTTCTGTTATTGTACTAAGAGATGTATCCCATGAATTCTGTCTTGTATGAATGTATAGCATTTGAGCAAGCCCAATCCTAAGAGGTAGGGGAACTCTACTACACACTAATTGTGCAATTTTCTAACCCTAGGGTTTGATAAGACTGTGCACAGACATGAAGTCATAGATTGAATTTAGCATATCAGTGCATAGTCCCCACAAGAGGAACTATGCAGTACACAAGGAAAGTTTGGCCTCTGACAACAGGATTTGTAGAATCACAGTGCTAAAAGAGAAAGGGAGGTCCTAACCTTAGAGGAGTTTTGGGGGTTGGCCAGGGCCCACTGGATTCTGCAGTTGAGAAAAGTAGGAGGTTCAGTGTCTGGTCTGAGACCCACACACACATTTAAACTCTAGATTACCCTGTGATCACTCTGACAGCAGCAGGACCTGGGTAGTTTGGCAGACTGATGTTCCTGGACTCTGAACAATCAAGGACTGTTTAATGTGGGACGTAACTGATGCAACAGATAATTCCATGTGCAGATGTATCCTTAACTGAACTTCTGTAGTAACATATGAGCAGTATTTGAGATGCACTTTCCTTACTAGGTTTGTAAAAGATACAGATTTTTCACTTTAATAGTGGATATGCTAAAAGATTAAAGTTGTATTTTTAGGCTATTAACTGATTACATAGCAATTTTTAGTCAATTAATTGCAATGAAATGATGTAACATGTTACAAAGACATAACAGTGAAGGATATTATATTAACTTTAGAGTGATTAAGGGGGACAAGGGATTGGGGAAGATAGCGTTTTCTCACTTTTTACTTCTGTTGACTGTTAAATTGAAAGAATTAGTTTTCCTCCTCTGTGACATGGTGTCCTTCCCTGTCTTCCTTACCTCTTTCTCCACCCCCACCCCCTGCTCCCAACACAGAATATATTCATAGTACTACCGTACAATGTATTGAAATGTGTGGGGGGTGTTTTAAATTTTTTTTCTCTATCTGCCCCTCACTCCCCCAGCTGTAATCTCTCTGCATTATCCTTGCATCTCTTTTTCCAAAATGATGCATTCTTCAACTTCCTGAAAATACTATGACATTCAAGAAATAATGAGGAAACTTGATTCTGACTATAGGAATTGTTTGGACTGCTGCATGTAAAGGAAAGAAATATTAAGCCTGACAATGTTAACACAAAGACAGCAATAGAACATTATTTTAGGCATTAAATTACATTTAAATGTACTTGTGCCACTCCAAGACAGAATGCATTTTGAATTTGTAAGACTAAAATACAAAGATAGAAGAAACAGTCAGGAAGAAACAAAATTCCCAGGCAGGAAGAAACAGAAGAAACAGGGCTCCATTCCCATCTCTTCATTCTTGTTGTGGACGCTCATCAACATTTCATGTGGAGCCTCACAAGTCATACAAAGTTCACAAAATTGAATTACCACTCAAATTACCCTTTTGCCTATTTTAATGCTTTCCTCTCCCTTCAGAAACTGTCCTTTAAAGCTATACCAATTGCCTAATCAGTTTTCCTATCAGCACACCTGTCTTCAAAGTGAAATGCTTTAGAGGTGCATCCTTTCATCTATTTACACAAATTAGTGTAATGAGTGCTTTGAGTATATTCTGAATGACAGGCTTTTTGCCATGACCAAATGACAGAATGTTCCCTGGTCAATCAGACACTGGTTTGCTCCCCAGTACAATTGGTCAGTACGATGTAATTTGGTTTTCTTTAATAAGATGGAATCATCTTCCCATTCCCTTCGAGAATCTTAATCTAGAGCAACAGACCAGCTGTCACTTAGTGTAATTCCCCTTTTTCTTATCCAACAGACTGCAATATCATTTTGTTTCTCTTTATTGAAAAACAAGATTGTCCTCTAGAATAATTATAAATGATAGGTTATAGCTGGGGGCTGTTTTCTTGAGCAAGTCTGTGTTTAATGGCAGTGTTAGTCAAGCAGAGGTACTTTGAAATACTATGGATATTTTCTATATTTTATTTCCAGTTAAAATACTTATTTCACCATATTCCTTCTCTGCAAGACACATTCCATATGAGTACAACATGTAGATATCAATAATAGCTCCAGGTTTTAAGTATTGTTCCACCCTCCTGTTTTACAGTTTGTATGTTTCACTGTTCAGGATATGTGGTGGAAAATAAAAACACATAGGTGGTTTTAAGTGGTAGAAATAATCTTATAAATAAAAAATCCAGAGCAGTTCTCCACACACACTTTTATTTTTCTATTGTTAGTTTTTTCACAGGGTTATGTGAAAAATAACCTAGGGCTAGGTTATTTTATGCTAGGGTATACTAGCTAAGGCACACTACTATACAACTGACAAGGTTGTGCAAACCTTTGCTACTTGGCACATTCATAAAGTCTCTTTTTCACCTGTGTGTGTATGGAAACTGAAGTTACTGCAGAAATCTGATTTCACAAAACTGTTGAAATACTCAGAGCTGGCCTCAGACATTCACTGAACATGACTATGGCTTTCACCACCTATGAAAACTTCCTGATACTGCAGGTACAGTGGACAAAGATGATGAGATCTTGACAGTTTGAATATTGGGAAAAATTACTTATAATTCCATAAACAAAGACCCCAATAGGATGAAAAAACAAGTCTGACATTGTAGCTATGGGAAGGAAGTAGAAAACAGTGTAGAGTAGTTAATGCCATTTAAATTGTAAGGAAATTAAAAAGACAACAGAAGCAAAAGAGAGGTATATTCAGGCAATAAATTCCACTGAGCTCTAAGCTGATAGCAAAGAAGATGAAGGCAAATGTTTAACACTGTCTTTCTCTCTCATCACTCCCACATGTTCAAACTTCAGGTCACTTACCATCTCAGTAATTTCAGATTTCTTTCCCATGCTTGTGCTTTCCCATTTGATGCCTTAGGCCCTAAACCAGAAAACATCAAAAGTTTTGTGTTTCTTTTATGAGCGTTTAACAAGCATTACTTTTCTGCTTGTACGCACAGTGTATCTCTTTTGAATTCAATTCAAAAGCTGTACCTGTGTATAGTCTTTACTTTTTTTTTTTGTTGTAATCACAGAAGAGGCAGGAATACAGCATCCACTGTGTTTTGGTCTGACTGATGCTGGGTGGAGGGTCATGTTGCCTTCCCTGGGGGTAAGCATCATACCAAAACATCTCTTACAGCTGAGTCTCATTTGATTCTGGTTCTTTCAAGAACTATAAAAATCTGCCAGTCCTTTAGACTCTTTTCATATTGTGAATTAAATGCTAGAATTCTCTGATAAAACTCCCACATTCTCCACCTCATTTGCTCATGGTACTTCAGACATTTGCATATTGCCTGGACACTAAGGACGCTGAGGTGAGAATACTCATGTTCATATTCATCTAAAGCCTAAGGCTATTAAACTATTAAAAATGGCTCTACTCTTGTAGGACTGAAGAAGAAAAAACAGGCCCCGTTTGCATTACAATGTAAATCTTACATTAAATGTAAGATTTATCCATTGTTTCATTTTTGACTTCTATTACTACAGAATTTGCGTACTGGTATGTAAAACATGACTGGGTATTATTGTGATTTATTTAAGGAAATGCATAAGAAGTATGCAAGATATGCTGTAGGTCATTGATTACTTTGGTGTAATAAATAATAGACTAAGGTGAATAAAGATGTTAAGGTTTAACAAAAGAAGACAGAACAAACTCTGTTCTAGATATGAGAAAGACTATCCTACAGACCAGGGAGACTATCCAAAGGGTTTTTGATACTCTGCATCCCCCATATCTGCTGCTTTGCTGAAAGAGGATGATAGCAACCAGAGGGTTGTCAAGATGCATTTAGTGTTGAAATAATGGCAGCAGTAGCAAAGATAAAAGCAGAAATTACAGACTCTTCTTTTTCATTAGTAGGACTGAGGGTTGTGTCTTAGCTAGATCAGGAAAATAAAGAGTTCCAGAAACAAGACTGGGTTTTTTTCTGGAAGCAGGGTCTTCACCTGTATCTGACGATTTCATTTGCATACTTCATTGGCTGAAATATAAACCTACAAACAGGGATTACAAACCCTGTCTTGTCCTGTCCTGTCCTCTTCTTCCCTCTTGTCCACTCTCTCCCCCCTTATTTCTGTCCTTCTCTATCTCTACTCTTTTCCTCTCCTCTTTTTCTCTAATTAAATTTACCAATGTCAGTAAAAGAGAGATAGTAGACACCTCAAAGGTTAGCATTATACTAGAAATGGATTTGAAATGATTAGTTAATAAAGTAGGATGTAGGAAAACACCAGTATGAGATGCATGACAAGAAGAATGAAAAGCAGAGAATAGAAATATTGCACAAAAACCCAGCCAAACAAACTCGTTGTCTGAAAATGCACCATGAAGCCAGCACTTGGTCTTGAAGTGCATTAGGGTGAAAAGGAGAAATGTGAAAAGTTACGGAGCCGAGAATGTTTTATAGCTTTTCTTTCATAATTGAATGACATGACCTCTTGTTGGAAAAAAGCCTAATAGATTTAAGAAGCTAGCTGTCTTAAAAATAGAGCTTTGGTCACATATAAAACAGTACTTCCGCTTAATTTTCCAGATGGAATAGTATTATGTAGAAAAATGAAGATTGCTGTTCAATAGTATTTGGAACACTACATTGAAATTTTCAGATGAGAACTGTTGTTTTAGTGAGAAATATTTTCTGCTTGTTTTTACACAGCTTCAAGAAATAAGATGATAAGACACATAGAAGATGATCAGCTCTGTAAATCAACTGATCTTGCAGAAATCAATGGGACTTAAAATTATTAATGAGTTTATCACTTTGCAGAATCAAGACCTTTGGGTGAAAGCAGCCCTAACAAACATTCTGACTGTACTGCTGCTTTTCCATGTAAATTGAAATGTGAAAATTTAAATAAACTTATAAATTTTATATAGGACTCCCATTATAGGCCCAAAACACAAGGTCAAAGTTAGCATGTTCTAATTATGCAAATCCAGCATTCACAGCAGTTACTGGTGGGACCTTCAAAGTTATGAATAGATCCACACTTCTAATATCATAGGTTCTCTGGTGGGCTGAGTGACTGGTTATACTAAAGGATCTTATGTATCTGATGATAGTCCTTTTTAGTGGTTACCCGTTTTCATGCAAATGCCCAAATAAAACAGCTTTTAGGGTGAGAAAGCTTTTGTTGCCATTAAAAACATGACTATGGAGAGTTGTGGAAAACTAATTGATGGTCAGCCTTTTGATGATGCTATGATCTACCTAGTTATTTCTATAATTTTCATGTTTATAAGTATAAGATTATTTACAAATAATAATGGTGAGTGTAATTGAAGTTAATTATGTAATTGCAGACAGTGTTCATTTAAAGAGGCACCTATGAGAGTGCAAACTGTGCAGTACTGCTTGCTCTTAGAGAACCAGACACTACATAGAATGTGTAGAATGAGCAATTGCCTTACTATCTTTCTTCCATTTAAATGTAATTTATTAATACCTGTTAAACAGAGCAGTAAGCAAAAATTACATTGCTACTGCTGACCTGTAGAAACTCCAATTTCTACAAAGCACTTCTGTTACCAGCAATATGATTAGAAAGTTAAGGCTGTACAGGTGAATAACGGACAAGATAGCACAGGCTCAAAAAGCAGCAAGCAAATTATTTGAGTGAATGTGGAGCTCATTTTATTTTTTCAAAAATGTTGATCTATTGTCTGGTAATAGGCTTGTCAGGAGAAACTTTACAGCAACCTTCCTCTGTTTTTGCCGTCTCTGGATATTGCGTGTTTATAAAATAGCCCTCCAACTGGCATTCTATAAATTCTAATGCCACTATTTCATAGCGTTCCAACTATGAATTAACATCCCAACTATCCCAACACACTTATGTTTCTTTCCCTTTCAAATGCTCAGTTTAGTTTAGAGCTACTTCTCTTGTTTCTCCTCTGTGCAAAAATTGTAATAATTTCCATCATTCCAGAAACTGCTTAAGACTGCAAAAACGGCTTGCTAAAGAAATGATTCAGGATTTGTTTTGTGCTCTTCCCCACTTCACAAGGGGATAGCCAGCACTCAGGAACAGTTAATGTTTATATGTCACATATGCTTGGGACATGAGCCCAGGGTTGAGTCTATGTGCATGATCTGTCCTTTAACTGATCCATATCTTGTAATGTTCCTTTGCATTTGTCCCATTTTTATACTGATCCCAATATTCTTCTAAATAATTCAATAGCATAACTTATCAACTTTTTTGCAGTCACTTTTTCTTCTGATTTCTCTTACAGTGTATCTACACTGCAATGGAGTTCTAAGTATGGAAGACAAATTTGTTTATCTGACATTTTCAAAAACTTGTAAAATTTCAGGTTTCTTTGCAGCTGACATATCTTTCACTATCACAAAAGATTAAATAATGGGTATTCTTTTTCTTCTTACAAACTCAACATCCTCAGCAATTACTTATATAGGTTTTGTGTGTGCTGCAAGGGAAAAATATCCAGTAATAAACCACATTTCACGTGGGCCAGAGAAGCAAACAACTGTGTAAAGTGTATTCCTAATATCTATCTTCATGGTCAAGGAAATGCAGGTACATGAGTTGTCTTTGTTGAAGCCAAACTGGGCATATGTTTTGCACATAACTATGAAAGAATGGACAGTGTCAAAATAGTTGTATTTGTGAGTTATACCTGTTGGGGAGGGCATACCAAATGTTTAAAAAGTTAACTAAGCTTCTGGCAGGAAAAATCCCTCCTATCATTTGCAGAAAAAACCGTATCCCCCTTGGGAATATCAAATATTGTTTGGAATATAGATTTATAAAATATTTGCAATCTTTTTTGAAATTACAGCATTTAAGATAAGAATAATATAAACCTTTATAAACTTTTTAAGCTAATTGGAATAATTATAACTTCTTTAGAAACTCCCCCAATACATTGTTGAAGGTAGTTACATAATGTTCATGATCCTTAAATATTTGGGAAAGTTTTGGTTTTAATAGAGAAAAATAAAAAGCCTACATTCCAAAGAAAACTAGTATTTGCTGCTAACTTGCTCCTTGGTGCCTTAAGTAACAATGAAAAATTCACCTAAAAAGCTTGTAGTTTCCTGCAATTTTCAGTTAGACTTGGAAAGTTTCATCTCATTCAGTACTCATTACTTGTTGATTTATCTGATGGCTGTGTGAATTTGTATTCTTTTCCTGAAAGCATCAACTGCGTGGAAAAATGGGAACCATTTAAGATTTGAGAATCGATGCAAAGTATTGACAAGTTGTGAGGTACAAGACTGCACAAATAACACTCACTAATAGAGAGGGAGCTATTCTGGTAAAGTGACTATACCAGTGCATCATACTCTTTTTGTTAGTAACACTAGCCAACTCTTTTTCTATTTTTAACTAAACAATGAGAGGAAACAATGCTACATTTTTGAAATCTTCCTAGCAGCCCAGAAGAGCACTTGTTTTCTGGTCTCAAGAGGGTGATATGCTCTCCAGATGCCATGTATCACCCCCCAGACTGTCTGCAAGTGTACTGCTGTCGCTAGCATACAGCTGACTCCCTTTCTTTCTCAGGTACTCTCACTTGCCATTGAGATCATGCATCATTTACGAAGATAGAGGTGTTCAGCATTGTGAAAACTTGAGACTTGTTCTAGAAAATTGCTTTATAAAGACTTTCATTGTTTTCTTGTTGCCCACTGCTTCAGAATGTGGGTGCATTTCTAGCAGTCTCTGAAAATCTGCGTTTAATAACACCGAGATAACCACTAGTTTTATCCCTGGGATGGCTGTAAAAGTGCTACTGAGTTGCAAATAAATATAGCAAAGACTCAGCTAGCAAGAGATATAAATTAGGACCTTGGTGCCGCAAGAAAAGTGTATTCAGATTCATGAACTTTTTAGAGAACTCTGTTGTTGCTTCTTCTGTGCACAACTGGGAATGAAATCTATGTAAAGCCATTTTTACTAGTTTTAGTCCCTCTGGTGTTTTTCACAACACTCCCATTCTTTGTTTGGGTTATATCAGCTGGCATTCACTTAGGAATATTTTTGATCTACAAAAATCTTTCTGTGTTTAGTATTTTTAAGTATTTTTAATACATTTTAATTTGTCACAGTATTTTCTGTATTGTTCATAGGCATCAATGCAATTTACTTTCCAGTTCATTGAGTCAAAAACCAAGCTTGCTAATGTACATTACTTGCAGTTTGTGTGTAAACAGGAGTCTGAAATTTTCTTTAATCTCACCTTTATATAAGTCAAAATTAAATGACTGGAGAGATTACAGTTTTCTGCAACTTTTCTAGGTCACAGTAATTTTGCTTACTGGAGAGAAGAGAGAATAGGTTTTCTCCTTACTTCACATCCAATTTAAGCTAATAGCTTCAAATTATAAACAAGTAAGTGCCACTTAAAAATGGAATTAATGCTTTGAGATATCTGTTGGTACCCTATATGCACAAGATCAAGGAGGTCTTACATTTTAAATGAAGAAAGGTTTAAATAAGACAAAGATTTGGGGAAGTAAAATTGTGAAGATGGCAATTTAAAGAAAAAAAATGCACAGACCAATAACATGCACAGTAGGATGTAAGCTTAGAACTGTGAATCTGGCATATTTGTACATACATTCTGAGCTGGAAAAGATTTTTGTCAAAGCAATGAGAATAACAACTTCAAAATTTCAGCTTTGTTTCAGAGCTCCAGCCTTAGTAATGCTGCAAGAATCCAAAGATCAAAAGAACCAATGTTGTGTGAATTGGACATTCAGCTGACATAAATCAGGACTGATCTGTTTAAAACAATGAGACTACTGAGCTACACCAGCTGTGGATGTGGCCTAATGTTTTTAATGCTGTAGAACAAGTTACTCTGTGCAACACTCTGAACTGCATCCAGTGTATTTATTGATGGCATGCTTGTCTGCAGGGCTAGAGCTTTCCTGCTGGGCAGAGAAGGCAGGCTCCAGGCTGGGAGCAGGCAGAGGACTCTGCCATCCCTGTCACGATCTGGGTGCAACATGCTTTCCATCTGACATGTGCAAACAGCAGCTGTATTGCTGTGCTTTAGTCCTCATCCTATTCCCTGTTCACGCCTGAGTAGTGTCTGGCAAAAGGGGTAGAGGAAAGAACACTGCCAGCTTGACAGAAATTTACAATGGCCACCATTATGTCCTCAGATCCATGAGGGAAAAAGGTTGATATCTTTATGGATCAACTTGCTATCTCCCCTTGACCGTTCTCCCCTCATATGATTGCACATACACACATTATATAATGGAAAGTGAGTCATGACACGTTTTTGAAAATAATACAAATGGAAGTGGACTTTTTTTTTTCTGAGGTGATTTTGGAAAAATCTAGGGTGACAAAGATAATAAACTGTTTTGGAAATCTGTGTGTAGCTCTCGGCCCATCTATTGTTCACACTCTCAGGGATGAAGAAGATACATAAAAATAGGCTGCCAGGGTTCTCAACAGCTGCCTAGTCTGTCCTTTTCTGAAGCAAGATAAATATTGTCAGCTAGAGAGAGGAGACATTTTATCTTTAACTTTTAATAAAGAAGTACAAATGTGAAGACTTCTGTCTTTTAGGCAATACGAGAAAGTAATTTGCAGTTCTTCCTGACAGAAAGTTTTTGATACTGGCCAGCCTAAATTTCGTTGCAAAATTACTACTAATACCTCCATGACCATAGAGAACAAGCTTGTTGCTTTGTCATTTGTGTCAGTCTGCTCCTTTTCTGTCAATATTTTCTTAATGAGGATGAACCAATCTTAATTCACCCCAAGAGAGGAAAGCCTGATCATTGCCTTTGGTGTCCTTTACATTGGTGTCTTTCTCTAAAGGCATTCTTTCAGACAGGGTGTAGAAATATGTACAAGATATTACTTTGTAAATTCAGAAAGCTTGTATATAGACCTTACCCATTTGCCTTCTTGCAAACTTACTTTACTGTACTTGTAATTCACTGCCTCTCTAAAATCCTTTATTTAAAACAGCTGCCTCCAAGTTTGTTTTACTCATTTCAGTTATCCCCACTGAATTAAATTCTTTTTGATTTAACAGTTTTCCAGTTTGACAGGACAGATTTGAATTCTGATCTTGTCTTAAAACTTGCTTACAGTCCTTTGTACATTGTTACTGCAAATGTAATAAGAGTGGTGAGGAATTCTTGGTGGAGAATAAGGAAAATTTAAAGATTTTAAGTTGTAGGGAAGGCAATACTGGATTTCTTAGAAACAAATGGTTTCAGGGGGAAGTTACTTGAGACTGTGAGTGCAAGGCAACTTTTGTGTTTTAGATGAATAAAGCTGTCATCAACCAAAAACCTACACTTGGAAGGGGATTTAGGGCTTATTTCAGGATGAAAAATGTTTGGTTTCTTAAATCTTGCACAAATAAGTATGTATTCCAAGAAATTGCTGCTTTCTATGTTGTCAACATTTTTACTCAATTATCAAGATTTGGTATGTTGATTCTACATGCAGGGATATACAGCTCTATACTCACAGTCCATTTTGTCAATTGTATTTTAGTAATTTGTGTTTGTTAGTTTGGTTATGTGTTTGTAAATTTATGACAGTGGCATGCGTGGCTCTGGGATACTTCTTGGAAAGGTGACAGTCAAGGTATAATTGTTGTTTTTTTCTTTTTTAAAGCTTGAAAATAGAAGTGGAAATTAATTTTCTTTCAAGTAAGGTAATAGAGTGAAAATTAACCATTCTACAATGGAAATTTTAGAATTCTGAATTTAGATTTTTTTTTTTAATTCTTACTCTATTTCTTTTAAATAACTTAGATTTCACCAACAGCACTGACTGGGGCTTTATACATGTTTTGCATCTATAAGGACCATAGGCGTCAGGATAACATAGCCTGGGAACAAGAAGGGTTTTACTGAATGAACTTTAAGCTTATGGAAAAGCTCTTTATTTTTTTTGTGGAATTTCCTTATATATGAAAAATAAATTATTTTGTTACATCAAGAACTTATAGGAACAGCAAATAGTATAAAATGTCTTTAGGCAGGTGATTACTCATCTTCTCCCCTATTTATTCTATTAATCAGAGTTAAATCCAAACATCTGCCTTTTCTTCATTAAGCTCAAAGGTTAATTTGAAATAGGATGTTTTTATTATAGCAGATCTATTTTCTTTATTCTGTTGTTTACTAAAAGGGAAGATGGGGGGGGGGAGGGGGAAGGGGGACGGTGGAGGAATCAGATACTATTAGTACTGCTAAAATGTTCTAAAAGCTTCCAGGGAAGCAGATAGCAGTTTACAAATGAGACATTTCTCATCGTGCTGGATTAATGGAAGAGGAAGTTGAGAAGCTTTAACTTTATGAGTCCTTGTGGCAGTGCACAAAGAATAATTCCTATTAATAAGACATATAATGTTTCTCAACATGCATCCTGATCTGCAACTATTATGTTAATAAACATAGATAATCTGTTTAATGTGCTTAGGCTGAGACAAACAGTGAATACCAATACAGAGATAACAAGAAAGGAATCTTTTTTACCATTTTTTCTGTGGTAGGGTAAACTTGAGTCCATCTGTGGTTAAAGAATACAGACTCAGAAAAATCTTCTAAAAGGGCTTTTTTTGCATTAAGAAAAATAGTAATACTTAATATAATTTTTGAGAGACATTTCATATTTTTAAAAAATAATGTGATGTCTTCATTATGTAACTGTAAGATACTAATGTCTCTTTTCACACTAAGCCATTTTTACTGAAACTTGGCAATGTCTAATAAATAAAAACTGGAGTTTGACTTTTTCAGAGGATATTTACAAAAGCTCTAGGTTGCTAAATAAGCTTTGCACTGAGCTCTTACTTCTTTGTACTGGTGTCAAAATACATCCTCAGCCTTCTCTTCTACCTCTTATTTTTCTATTTTTAGTTTGCCTTTTCTTGAGAATTGTTATATCACTGAAATTTTAAAATGACCTTCTGTGGGCTGATGACTGGAGAAGCTGAACACAAATGAGTAGGGATGTTATTGAAAAAGAATTTTTTGTTAAGTCTTCACCTTTCTTTTTTATCTCATTATCTGGATTACTCCACATTCAGCTGAGGGGATAAAGGATGAATAAACATCATCATCAGATTCTGACAAACACTGCTGTGATTTGTCTTTTGTAGAGTAAAAGGAGAAGATCTGAACATTGAATTTCTGGACTGTTTGAATCAGCCTTAATTTTTACATCTTGGTTAGTAAAGATAACATACTTTCGAGCACATCAAAGACAGAAATATGCCTTTAATAATGAGATGTGATGTATTGAAAGACTACAGGACCAATTTTAATCTGTTTATTTCATATACATTTCATTAGGTTTTGTAGTCTTGCAGAACTACATTAACACAGAGAAAAGAGAAATGCAAAAGACCAATTAGGTCACCTAGTCTGTCCCTCAGGGGTTCAGTAAAGGATTGTTCCCTACAGTGTTAAATAATCATTTTATCTAATTATTCAACCCTGAAGAACGACCAATCAATTCAATCTCTCAATTAACAGAGTGTGAGTCTGTGAGTCTGTTTGAATAAATAAGGGTGGGGTTTTTTTCCAATTTAAGTGAGCTATTACAATTCAATGAAGAAGAATGAAACCCAAGTGCATTAAAATAAAATTTTTAAATTAGGTTCTGACAAAAATCAGGGTTTTACTATTCTGTGAATATTTTAGGACAGGATTGCATGAAGCACTGCAGTATGGAGGAATCAAGTGTATTACAGTAAAGGGATGTGAATCAAGTAGGCAATTGAGAATTAGCATTTTCTTTCCACCTATCTAATGGGCTTTGTGAATGATATCTCTGATGACAAGAATCCTCAGTTCTGTGTAGTTTGATTTTTAGACTCTCCAAGCTGCTGATTCACACGAAAAGTTCTGTATTTCTCAGTTTGTACTTTTAGTACATATTTCTCAGCAGATTGAAGGACAGTGTGAATTAAGTAAATACACTTTGTGCCAATCACAAAATCACTTTTTGTCCTAACAGAATTTTGTTAATTGTTCTGTTGGGTTACTGTGATCTAACTGAGCTATACACTGCCTGCTCATATTTCATCCAGTAGCTTTGTTTTCCTGTAGTTTTTCTACACCCTGAATATTAATTTCCTGGTTAATCAGTATACTGACTAGAAGTATTAGAAGTACTGAAACAGAAGTAGTTAACATGGTTGTTAATTAATGTTATGTTATCTTTATTGTCTGAAGTTCAAGCATATGCAACAGCATAGACATATTCCTGCAACTAACTGAGATTCTGTTTGGCTTGAAGATCTGTCACTTTTTTTCCTCTTTTTTCCTTTTTTGGTTTTTGTTGGTTTTTTTTAGGTTTTGTTTTGTTTTGTTTTTTAAGTTTTGGATGGCATTTTAACCAAGTCTCTTGCTTTACCAAAGGTGCAACTTTTTCTTATGACTTGATGGTTTCTCTTCTAATCAGATCTATTCTTCTTGATTGTTTTCTCTTTTACTGTGAGCTGTGCTGAAAGTAAGTCTCCCAGCCATCTAGACTGATAACCTTTATCCTCAGTCCTTAAATATACCTGTATGTTCTTTCCTACTAATGTAATTGGGAGTTTTGTCTAAGTAAAGATGAAAGAATCGTTCTTTCAATATTTACATTATTTCCCCAATGAATCCTTATTGTATATAGGTAGCCTACTAAAGTTTATAATGTAACTTTACAAGCAGTACCACAAGTCCAGGTAATACTTAACATATGGAATCCCAGGAGATCCTTCACTCTTGGTAACTGATATTGTACCTGCTTCTGAGAGCTTTTATCTGTGTCTTTACCCTTTATCTGTTTGCTTGCCTATGAAAAGATTAGCTTCTATAATAATTTAAATTCTCTATGTAGATGGCTGAAGAATTCCTGACAGTAAACCAGTACTAGGCATGTCAAATGGTGCTGAATTAAATAGAATTCAGACTTGTCTGTCATTTTGAAAGTCACCACAGCATGGAAATTTAGAAAATGAAGTATTTAGGTGTACTTGTCTCCTTACTAGTACTGAAGATTTTGTAATTTTTTTTACATAAAGTCTTATTGCCTTGAAAATTTCCTGGGCTTGTCAATAGGTAAGCTGTTGCAACTAGCTGCCACTGTTAAAAACAACCATCACCACTAGTTTTAACAACTACCAGATGTGCATTTATTGAGAGATTGCAATTTTTTTCTGTTTCTTTCTTCATTGGAAAGAGGGTTATGATCAGTTAAATAAAAATGAGAATCTAACTAAGAGTACTAAATTAAAAATGAATATTGGAAAGACTAATCTGGCTGATGCAATTTGGAATAGCCTTCAGGCCTTATTTATGTTGCATATCTCCAAGACACAGACATTGGAATGCTGGAGATGACTAAAACTTTATTAACCATTGCAGAGTTACACTGTCTGGAGACTAGGAGGCTTTGAGTTCCTGGCTTACAATTTTTATGGAATTTTCTCCTTTGCCTGTGCAATAAAGTCAGGAAAGTTCCAGAGCACCTTTCTTCTACACATATAAATTTTACAGATTTTTGCCATTAACAATTGCTTTTGATTGTAAACCTTTGAAGCTTGTATCCTATCTTTTGTCATCTGGTTGCTCTAATTTAGGGGTAATTATAACAAATGGGTCCTTTACTGTAATGACTTTGACCTTTATTGTTTAATTAAACAGTTGCCATAGCATGTTCCTGGGCACTGGGTCACTTTTAGTACAGTCACTGGTATGATGTAGGAAAAACACTTTTTCAAGCAACTTTCAGGCATGATTCAGGAAAGACCATGAGGCAGAAACAGTTCCCAACAGAAAAACAGAATGAAGTCACAGGGTTTGGGAGGCTACCGGAGCTGAATGTCATGCTCAATGGGCAGAAATTTAGTGGAATTAGGGTGGTTTACACCTACTAAAGAAAATCTGGTCAGAACGTTCTTTGTGAAGATGAGAGCAGCTATTTTTAATGATAACTATTTTCATCTATGGTCATAGTTTCTTCCTTTGATTTCCTGTTGATTAAAATCCTGACATCTCCAAACAAGCTTGTCATATTTTCTTTTCTAAGTAGGTTATGTTTCTTGACTACTGTAGTTCCAATTATTAATATATTTTTAAAGGGGGCCTATGATCTGTAGGATTAAGATGTCAAATACATTCACAAATGCCCTTTTTTTCTGGCTGACACTTTCACTGTCAGTAAAATTATTGTTTGCTACTGTCTTCCAGAATGGATGGTAAGGATCAATTTGAAGAGTGGGATTTGAACAGCATGAGTGATAAAACAATTATATCATCAAAGACTCGTTATATTTTCATCATAGTATTAAGTTTTCATAAATAATGTATTTTTTATATTGGGCACGTGTTCCATGTCAGTCACTTTTCCATGTTTTTAATACATGGAGATACAGTATGATGTACTATCACATACGTCTATTTTACAGCTGGCAATATTTCTCATGCAGTCTTCTTTTATCTATTGCACTTCTGAATGATTTGGAAGTCCTTGAAATTAATGGGAAAATGCAGTAATCATGCTGATCAGAACTCTTTCCAAACCAGAGAAAATGTCTGCAGTACACAAATAATAAACTTTGCCTACCATCTGTAGTGCAAATGCTATAACAATGAGTCTTTTGTTCACTTGGAGTGTCTATTATGATAAAGTAGTGATCATTATTTGCACAGATCATTTAAGATCTATGCTAAAATTTAAATTTCTTGCTCCCAAAGCACATACAAATCCAATTTGTTATTGAAAGAAAAGTGCAGAAATGAAGAATCTGCACAGAAATCCATGTGCAAAGAAAGACTATTTGGATTCTGCAGTTGAGCTCCAGTTTAAATAACTCAGCTTGATTAGCTGGTAAAATATTAGTTATGCTAGATTATAGGAACTGAAAACTGTTTTGCTAATTAAGAGATTCAATTAGGAAGATCTGTTCAGCTGTAGCTTGCAGATATGTCTTATTTTCAGGGAGACAGTTGTTAAATGTCAAACAATTCTGAATTAAAGTTTGTCGAGTCTCTAGTTTCCATATTCAACATCTTTGTTAAGCTGTGGAGTTTCTTGTAGTTGTTTCTATGGAATTAGAGAACCACAAGAAAGAACAAAATTATCTATCTTTCTTTAAGGGCATGTTGGTGCTTTGTTAGTTTTTTTGTTATATAGGTAAAATGACTGTCTATGAATTAAAGCCAACTAGACCATCAAAACCAGCCCTTATAAAATATATACTCAATGGAAGAAATACATGCTGGTTGGTTTTTTCTTTAGCAATTTTCTTGCCTTTGTTGAATTTTGCTTAAAGAAAGAAGAGTCAGCAGTGGATAAATGTTGACAAAACTCTGAACTCTCTGAAGACTGGAAGCTAGCTTTTGACAGTAAGACCAAAATGAAACACAAGAGGGAAGGACACAAAACATGATGTCAAGTTTATCTCAGTATATGCAGGGCACACCTTCCCTCATTTGAAGTGATCTCTTTCTCAAACAATTTTTCCTAAAGAATTAGGAAAATAGCTGAATTGTGACTTTTGAGATTTTGTGGTAGAAAACTAGAGGAAAGGTAGAAAAAAATGATTGATTACAAATATGGTTGGGAAACTCCTACTCATGATATTGACTACTACAGATGTAATTCTTGTCAGTCTCTGAGGTACATATATGTGTAAGTTGACTAATAAAGTTTATTTTACTTTAATGTTATTGTTTATAAATTATGAAATCTATAGAGCACCTGAAATAGAACTGTTTTGTTGAATGAATAGAAATATTTATCATGAGGATTTACAGATAAAAAATCCCTTCTAAAATAGATATATAAAACTCTTGCTTATAAAGTTGAAGCCAACACTTACAGTCTGTCTGAAATGTAAAAGGTCCATAATTATCTGTTTGTTAGGGTTTTGGTTTTTTTCAATTTTGTCTTCTTTCTTAAGTATTTGCATGCTGTCTCAGTTCAGTGACTGGTGCAGGTGTGGGGCTATGTAGTTTTTTGCAACTGCGAATCCAAACATAAACGGGAAGTGGGTAAATATTAGTCATACTCTGAGAAATATATTTCTAGTCTGGAAGTCTCAGAAGAGTACTTACAAAACCACTTCTTGATACTAAAATGTTGCCTACTCTCAAAATATTAGAGTGAAACTTTTATCTTGACTGGGCAACTGGCTTCTTCTTCAAACTCCATGATTTTGAGTCATTTGCAAAAGGGAAAAAGGAAAGGGTAAAAAACAATGGAAAAAGAAAGTTCAGACATTTAAAAGTCGAACTAGGGGCATGACCCAGAAGTTTACAATGGAAAAATAATTTCCAGAGGGAATAATTTCAAAGAGAAATGCTTAGTTCCAGCTCAGATAAGAACAGCTTGTTGATAAACTAAAAATAATATTTCATTGGTATGTTTTTAAAATACATTTATTATTTTATTTTATTTTTTTAAAAGAGATTTATTATCATTTATTATTTCAATGATAACATGTTTTCAATGAATCAGGAAATTTTTCTACAATGCAGTATCAGTACAGATTATACAGTACAAAGGGAATTGATTGGGATCAATAGTTCTATTCCATAAGTGTGACTGCTTACATTTTTTACATTTGAAACTGATGCTAATTCGTGTTAGGGAACCAGCCTTTCAAACCAGGTCTTAGAAGTTGGAGAAAGGCTCCTTGTTTCCTTGCAAAAATGTGTTGTTAATTAGGCCTGATAGTTAGGTGTAGTATTTCCACAATGCAGTAAAATGTATTCCCATTCTATGCCAAAATGTGTAGAAATACTGAAATAATGTTCCCAAAATTAAAAAGTCAACACTGTATACTAGCATATTCTTACCTATACTTTCCTGTCCTTACGTCATTCATTTATGATTTGTCTATGTCATCCTTTTCCAATGATCCCTCTTGTGATCAGTATATCTTGATATAGTCTGTGGCCTTCAAATTACAGAAAAAATCCCCCAGAAGAATTGGCACACTAAGGATTCATGTCAGAGAAGTCATAAATATCCCTCAATGCAGTGATTTCAGTACTAAATAAACTCCTTTCACAGCTGAGATTTCCACCAAGTGTAACATGAAAGGCAGGAAAAGGAGAAAAGAAGGAGAAAAGATAGAAGATTAGCAAATAAAAATATTGTCTTGAAACAGAACTTAATCTATTTGAAAATATCACCTGAGGGTATCTGTGAATTAATATTATAATATTATTCTCAGTGTTACTAAAGCCAGGAAGAAGAAAATACTAAAGAAAGATATACTGTAAATAAATAAACTCTGGAGTAATCCAAGCAGATGAACAATAGTTGAAAAAAGATAGATATGCCAAGTTTGTAAAATCCTCTGTGAGAGCTGTATGACAACCTTAGTTGGCTGGTGAATAATAGAATTTTCAGATACTGACAGCTACGAAACTTCTTAGCAAGAATTATAAATTATACTGATGGAAAACTAATCAGTTGTTCATAACAGGGAGAAATATAATTTAGATTTTGTTATGGTGAACTGAAATTCTATTTATAGACATATTTTTTGAAGTTTAAGAAAATAATCTAAATATTAAATTTCCCAAAGACAGTAGCATTAAGCTTCTGTAGTCCAATGCTTAATTTAGCAAAGAGCAGATTGATTGGCACAGATAAAAAACCCCAAACTGGTAAGCCCTCTTTGCTTATTGCATAAACTTTCATACATTTGATAAATTTATTTTTATGATTTTAGATGGCAGAGACTCATTTTCATTAAATTTGTTTACCATAATTATAGAAGGACTGTCACAATAACCATTAAGTTTGATACATTTGTGTATGTTCCCACTTCTCTCTGCCTCCCAGAATTTTCATTCCAGCCATGAGTGCTGGTGTTCCTTAGTTGTACATCTGGTACAGTGTTTCTGACAGCAACATCACTCCACAGGGACTGAATGTGCCATCTGTATGACACACTCAGTATCTAATGGTTTAAGAGCTAGAGATGCATAAACGCCTGGAAAAGTACATTTTCCTGGTTGCTGTGTTTTAGGTTTCTAATGCACATTTTACCAACAAAGTATTTATTGCACAATGTTGAGCTCTGTCCTCCTTTATTTGTAAGTACGAGAAAGGTGGAATGGACTTTAGCATCCAGTATGTCCTTGTTATATCTAGCTGCAGGGAAAAGTAAAGAAGAGAAAGATTAAAAAACCTTTCACAAAATAGGACCACAAGAGGTAGTAAACTCCTCAGCAGAAGAGTGGATTCTAATAGAAATGTAATGTGAAATCATTTTGTGAAAGGAAGGGTGTACAAACAGATGTTTAGCACTGTCTATGAAACATGCAAGTGTTGCCCTAAGCTACAGTAGTTAAAGGGATGAACCAACATTTCCCAAATAAAAAACATTAGATTCCAAAAGTCACAATAAAATATGATTCTGTAGAAATTTCTTGCTCCTCCAATCAAGACTTCTGGAAGATTTTTGCACTTGCTTGAACTTGTGTGATTATGAAGTATTGAAGATGTAGAGCAACATAAGTCAAACTGATCTCAGTGAAACTGTATGGGAAAGATTTTCTTCATAAATCTAACACTTTTTTTTTGGTACAACAAGGAAAAAACATCATTTATGAGGTTCAAGTGGAAAATACAGTGGAAAATATTAGAATTCTAGACAAAAAAGAAAATTGTTGCTGGAAGGTAGAAAGGTTTTAGATGGCCTTTCTGGTCTTTTGCTTGTTTTTCTTCTCTTAAATTCCTGCTGTTCATGAGGAACAAGATTTTTATTCATTGATTGCATTAAGGTTTATAGATACACACTTGTTCCAGAAAAAGGCATATGCTCAATGTGCCCATCATTTCTCTTAATATTCGAGATGAAGGCTTCTAGTTAGTAATGCAGTTTACACAGCCGTAGCAGCAGTAGCAGTTCTGGGCTATTTTATTTTTCTAATGACCCTGCCGGTGGCTGATTTTCTCCTTCAGCCTTTATAGGCAATAAACCAAGGAACACTTCTTTTAAAAATGTATGGCTCATATGCTTGTGACTTTGTTCCACAGAGAGAAAAAAAATAGTAACAAAACTGAGAAATGTATTTCTCTAAAAAGCAGCAAGTAGAAAAGTTGCCTATGTGATAATGTGTTAGCCAAAATTATTATTATTGCCTAGGTATTCATAATATAAGGAAAATGTTAAAAGAAGAGTGTAATTAAGCTAAGACATTCAATGCCAATGTTGTTGGTCCAGGTTTTGAATATTGTAATTCAGTATAACATTTAAGAATTTTAGACCTTATCCTAGACTTTGCTCACACCAAGATAAATCTGTTTAGAGAATTACATACTTCAATATTTGTGTAGGTAGACTGATTTGAATATTACTACTGATGCAAGATGTGTATTAAAATTCAGCATTAGAAAAACAACTGTAGCTTTGTCTAGGTCATTTGTTTTGTTTTCAGCTTTTGCATGAGATTGCTTTTGCTCCTTGGTATATCAGTTCTGAAGTGTAATGATGAAATGGATTTTGAAAATCAGTGAGTGATTCTGAGTGCTGTGTTCATTTTGGGAACACAATTTAACACATGAAGGCAGAAGAAATTTGGTGTTTGATGTTTAGTCTGCAATAAAAGAGTAATTTAAAATATATTAAATTTTACACCTGAAAATAAAATCACTGTAACTTATAAATCAAATTTTAGAATATTTCTTTTTCTTGGTTTTGTATATATTTAGAAAACATTGAGCTCACCAGAAGGTCTACTAGAAACAAAATCATAACTGATAATTAGAACGGTTTATTCTTCCTTCTTTAGAAGAGACCTTATAAAGGTGAATGCTTGACAGGAGCATGTGTATGTGATAAACTGATAGATTAGTTTCTTTGCTGGCAAATTCATGTTGATGCTGTGATTCTACTTTCCTTCTTCCTGCTCCTCTTTTTTTCTCTAAAATGAAGGACTAATGTGCATTACACTGGTGTGTGGGGTAAATCATTCCTATTTGGAATGAATGTGATGTTCTCATTAAAAGTTTATTGTTAGTCTCCTGTGTCATTGGCATTTGGATTGTCATCCAAAGGAACTGGAGACATAGAAGTGTAACTGTTACCAGAGAAATTACTGTGTTGGCTGAGCAAAGACAGAACTGTTCATTCACCCTTTTACTGTGAAGGACAACCTAGAAGTCATGGTCTGGTTGTCTTTCTGTTGCATATATAAAGTGTCAGTATGTCATACAGCTTTTTGTACATGCAGAAAGGCTGGCTTTTGTAATGTCAGGAGTAGAAGGAAAATTGCCTACCTTGTAATTTGATGAGGTTAATATTAGCATGAATGCACTTTGATTAATCTAGAATAGGATAAAACATGAGGTTATCCAACTAGATTTTTATTTTGCAAGCCCTCCAATGCAGGACAGCCAATAGCAATGAAATGACAGAAAGGTGTCAAAGTGACAATTGCTTCTGATCCCCAACAGAAATTCAGAATCTATAAAGAGCCTTATCTTCAAGAACAACCAGCACTAATTTTGATGCAGAAGTGTTGCTCACTATTTATCACAGCTAATGATCACGTTATGGCATTCTCCAGTACAACAGGTGGCCTGGTACTGGCTGAGTTGATTGCACACCAGAAGTCACACAGAGCTGACAATACATGCCAGAATTAAGAGAGGTACCTTCAAGTGCAATGCTGACACATTGAAGTTAAACTGTCTCCAGAGCCTGATCTAGCACTCGTAGCTGGCAGTGAATTTTTCTAGGTACATACTACTTGGATTTAGCTGTGTCAGCTCTGATTTGATACTGTGTCACTGTGCCAAAGGCACGCCCAAGGAAGTACTCAAGTTATAAAACTTCAGAAAAAAAATCAAGGCCTTTGGGAGATGATTCCAGACATTCTGACTCACCAGGGAGGTGGGTCTTGACTTGCACCAGGCAATCAAGCTTAGAATATTTCCTGTCAGTGACCTGTGTGCAACAGAGGCAAGGAAGTATTTGTTGTGTTTCCATGCCATTAGTTCATGTTGTAGAGAAGATTATAGCAAATTGTAGCTTCTGTTTCTATAATCATATTTTAGGTGTGGCTTCTAGGTGTTAGATGTTGAAGAGATAGGAAAATTCCACTACTAGGTAACAGTCTCTGAAGCCTACCCACAGGCTGGATTACTGACCAATAAGGAAGAGTAATGGATCACAGACATCAGTTATTTAAATGAAACTTCTCATTGCCTATAGGAGATGTGGAACATGACAGAGAAGTGGACTCAGCATGAGTATGTAAGACAAACAACAAACAACATTTTATTTGCTACTACACATATTCCAATCCAGATTAATCCTTGACTTTCAGTGATGCATCTTTTTACGTCCTTTTACTAATCTGTCACAAAACGGGAAACATTCTTTATGCAATTGTTTCACCACTTCTTCATATCCACTCTATTTTCTGAGATCTGTTGAAATAATTAGTATGCTTCCAGAAAGTTTTTCCTTCATCTTGCTTGAGAATGGCACTCCAGGACTTAGTGTTTTGTTAATGAAAGCTCTTCTAAAGTTATTTGATGTTTAGGACTCAAGTATCACACAAAATGCTTCTGAAAATTGTATTTTACCTTTCTGTTGGAAGCTTCATCATTATGTTCAAAAATCACTTACTAGTTACTTAACGTCCACTCACATGTTTTAAGTATGATATGCATAAAGCAATGCTCAAGAGAGAAACAAAAAGGAATAGTCAAGGTGCGAGGGTGAAAAAGCAGGTAAGAAAAAAAATTGTATATTTATTCTTTGATTTCAACATGTAATTAGGCTTATCTTGCTGGATTTGAATGTTGGTACTTTTGGTAAACCCCAAAATTCTCATGTGGGATGGTTGTCATGTACGTGGATGAACAGCAGAAGTCACACATACAGTTTCAAACTGAAACCTTTGTGTGATTGTACAGTTCTTCTTGCTCTCTACCTCATTAAGGGAGATCTTGAGGGAGAAAATGTTGAAAATCAGTGTTTTGAGATTCAATCCATTTAAACTGAAAATAAAGAAGAGACTTGATGTGAATGCGGGAATAGTTTGATCTTAAAGTCCAGCCCAGAACCAAACGTAAAGTCTTATTCAGGGGTGTGCATTCCTTGATTGCTTTTTTCTTTCTCTGATCACAGTGAGACTATGGGAAAACACAGACTATACAAATTGGTGGTGGGATATTAAGAATGAATTTGATTCTCCTCAAACTGTGCTCCTGAAATTTTCTTCCTGTCTTGTCAGCATGTAAGGGGAACAGATATTGTTTCAACCAAACACAACTTTTTATGTAAGCAATGTCTGCATTTGAGTATATTGTGTACCCTAAAGTGCTCCATCAATACTGACACCAAGAAATTGCATGAGAATCTGTTTTTCCAGAATTAATTCTAATCAGCATACCTCTATACATATATACCAGCAGTAGATAGCGATTCTGCATATATATCTATGAAAATCAGTGGATCATTATTTATATTACACTGGTTTGAAAATTGCCTTAGAATGTCTTTTTAGGAGAAAATGGCTCACCAATGTGTTCTGTGTCAGTTGCTGAAGTCATTATGGCATGGCTGCTTAGTCTGACAAGCTGGTGGGAGACAATTTAACACCCAGACTGAGCCACTGCCAGTGTTTCCTCCTAAAGAGAGGTAGTAAAAGGTCAGAATAAGGGTGGCCAATACGTATCTCAGAAAGAAATAAATCAACTCAGAGGAATCTGTAAGGGTGTTACAGAGACAAAATGTCTTTCCTTTGCTAGCAACTTCTTCTACTTCATATCGGATTGTAGGTGTTTAACATCCAACAACCCAGGGCAGAGTACAATGTTCTCTTGAGAACAAGTCCTTAGTTATTCCTGAGAAAATATTTCTTCCAAGCTCCAGAAGTGGTCACTTTAAAAGGATCTTCCAGTGCTCTGATTAAAAAAAAAAATGCATTAGGTAGTGTATCTGTCAATGTAACCCAACTAATTTTCTGTTTGGTGGGGATAATGGGGATAATTGAAGCACTACAATTAATTTTTCATAAGGAAAAGTCTAGGGCACATGAAAAGCTCTAGTCATATTCTAATAAAGACAATTATTACTAGAATTGCATATATCTGGCAATTATTTAGATAAAAAATTCTTCTACTTCCATAGTACACTTTGAAAAGTCAATTCCTTTCTTCTGTTGAAATTCAGTATTTTGGGGTGGAACACAGTCAAAACATTACCTATTTGAAAAAGTCCAGTGAGTTACTGAGCTCTTTTGTACACATGCTTCTTTCAGTTTTTATTAATAGGGATGCTAGAATTAAAGGGAATTTTAGCCATGTTAGTGTTCATCCTCTGGTGCTCCATCCAATTTGGAGTAAGTTCTTAGTTGTGACATTACTCTGTTTTTTCTAAGGTAATCAGAGATAAAGGTTTCAGGATGGTGTAAGTAACAAGAGAAGCTGGACTTACATACTTAATTTCTCAGTAAAAGAAAAACTCAAACTTCTAAAACATTTTTATTAGCAAAAAAACCCCCACAAACAAACAAACCAACAAACAAACAAACCCAAACAAATTGCTATCTAGTAGCAGGAGACAGACTGAGTTAAAAAGCTGGACCTGTTTGGAAAAAAGGAAAAAAGTCGTCTACAAACAAAATAGATTAGCTTTGTGTCTTGTTACTAAAACTATAATTATAAGCATTCACAAATGTAATTCAATGAAATATCAGACACTGTCGCTGAATTAATTCTCCAGAACAAGATTTAAAACTCTTTTTTGTTTGTCAGTGGTGTGCGCAGATGTGAATTGTATTATGTGCTACCACAAATTGCACCTGATTTGTTTAGGAGAGTAGAATCTGGAGTTTTCACAAATTTGATGTTGGGAAATTCACAACAAGACTACCCAAGTTATTTCTCTCCCCAGATTTGCCCCTTAAAGAATGGTTTGTTTTTTAATCGAAGAAGGGAGATATCAAGTTGACCTATCAAATTGCCATCTTGTGTGCCTGTCCTGATACAGGCAGTAACATGGCCCAAAGTGATATTACAAATACAAGGTCAGCATGTCAGAAAGATAGCCTGAAGAACAGTGCTTCCCTTGTGATTGAAAAGCTAGATAACTAATTAATTTTCTGCCTATTATGCATCAAATTTTGGACACTTAGCCATGATATGTTCTCTAAAACTATCTGATAATGTAATTACAGTGGCAAATAATCAGGAAGTACCTTTTGTCTTTACAGTTCCATGTACAGAGAACTGCTCTATGAAATGAAGTCCCTGCCGACACAGTATGCTATATGTTCAGCTTTAATTCCTAAAGCATTTTTTACTCAAGCTCTCCACAGGAATGTTGATTACCTGTGAATGTCCACTACAGCATAAAAAGAACTAGCACAACAATGCTGCAGCTGTGTATAATGCAAATAATTTAGGTTGATGAATGTCGTTTTTGCAGTACTTTGTTTGTATTGGACAGCTTTATGAAATTTTGCAAATAATGATAAAAATGGAAACAATTTAGAAAATTTCTTTCTGATGTCCAACAGTTTTCAAACATATTTCAGTATTTGAAAAAAATAATTACTAAAGCCTTCTTTAAAATACTATTATGTTTTCATCTGTAGACCAATAAATTAATCTTCCTTATTGTTTTGTGGCTCTTAGAGATATCTGGAATGACAAATACTGTACAGTACAAAGAGATCTGTCAGACCAGTACTGAAACACAGATTTTTAAAATGGCATATGGAAAAAGAAGACAGTGAACAAAGAATGCTTTCATTAAACAAGAACTCTTTCAATACTGGGATAACAAGTATTTGCTTGCAAGGATTCTGATTTTTTAAAATTTTAGCAGAATAGAAAAAAAATCCTCCTTATTGTATTTCATTTAGAAAAGCAATTAAGAGTTTACAGTTCCTATTCTTGAGTCCAGTTTGCAAGATCTATTTGCGAAGAGTTTCTGCAACAGAATACATCTACAATACTAGTTAAAAAAAGAACAAGAGGCAAGCCAATACATCTAGATTCAGCACATAAAATCCATGAAATAATTAATTTTCCTAAGAATACCATATTACAAATAACAGTACATAAATACAAACTATTGCGCATAACAAAAAATGAACAAAATTATTGACACAATTGCATACTGGATCCTTTGCTTGTCATAGCTTTATATAATAATTTTCATGTACTTTTCTAGAAAAAAAATGGTGGTGAGTTTTATCCAATATTCTCATGTATTTTCAACCTCTTTCATACTATGAAAGGCCTGTCAGTCCAGTGCAGTTTGGTGTTGCAGTTTGGTGTCAGGACAACCCGCAAGGTTTCAGTATACTTTGAAGGAGTATCATGCAGCTGTGACACACCAGAACAGGACAGTGCAGCAAGATGCATTGTTTATCATACCCAGCCTATGTCAACAGAGATTAATCTTTTGTCAATGCAAAACAGAGGTGTTTAGACAGAATAGTTTGGCTGTTTTTTGATGTTCAGTCAGGTCTTCACCAAACCTCTATTAGAGGCCTGTACATCTGGAAGTGAAGACATTCCAAGCTTTGAACTGTTCCCCAATTCAGAATTAGTAGTTAGGCCATTGGAAAGAGGTAGAGACATACAGAATGGCAAACTGGCCTTGGTCTTGAGAATGCTGATTTGTTTTAAATCAAGATTTCAATTTAAGTATGTATGCTAACTTAAATAGACAGCATGCTTACATAAACATATACAGACTTTCAGTATGATAGTCTTTCTTGAAAATTATGATAGTTCTTACCTTTATTTGAAAAAGCCAGCACTTTTTGAATTAAAAAATAAACACTTCCAATAATTTATCAACAGTCCTGGTCAACCAGGGAGGTCCCATGTGACTGGAAGTTGACAAACATTACACCCATCTATAAGAAAGACTCAAAAGGATGATCTGAGGCACTTCAAGCCTGTCATCCTGACCTTGGTGCTAAGGAAAGTTGTGGAGCTGATCATCATGAGTGCCATCATGCAACATGTACAGGACAACCAGGGCATCAGCCCAGCCAATGTGAGTTTAGGAAAAGCAGGTCTTGCATGACCAACCTGATGTTCTATGACAAAGTAACCTCAGTGAATCAGAAAAAGGCTATGGATGTTGTCTTGACTGAAATTTAGTGATGACTTAGACACCATTAACTGAAGATTCTCCTGGGGAAACTGGCTGCTCATGGTGTGGGCAGATGCACACTTTGCAGGGTAAAAAACTGGCTGGGCCCCAAAAGTGGTGGTGACTGGAGTTACATCCAGCTGTTGGCCCTTCTCCAGTGGTGTTCCCCAGGGCTCAGTGTTCTTCAGTGGATGAGTCACCAACCCTGTTTAATATCTTCATGGATGATCTGGACGAGGTGATGTAATGTACATTTAGTAAGTTCACAAATGACACCAGGTTGGGTAGGAATGTTGATCCGTTGGACGACAGGAAGGCTCTGCAGAGGGATCTGGAGGCTGGGTCAATGGTCCAAAGCCAGTGATCTGAGGTTCAACAAGGCCAAGTGCCCTTGGGTCACAACAACCCCTGCAGTGCTACAGGCTGAGGCAGAGTGTCTGGAAAGCTTCCTGGTGGAAAAGGACCTGGCGGTGTTGGTCAACAGTGACTGAACACGAGTCAGCTGTTCTCAGGTGACCAGGAAGGCCAACAGCACTAGTGTGGTCAGCAGGACCAAGGTAGTGACTGTTCCCCTGTGCTGGGCACTGGTGAGGCCACACCTCAAATTCTGCGTTCAGTTTTGGGACCCTCACCACAACAAAGACATTGAGGGGCTGGAGTATTTCCAGAGAGGGCAGTGGAGCTGGGGTGGGGTCTGGAGCACAAGTCTGATGAGGAGCAGCTGAGGGAGCTGGGGGTGTTCAGCCTGGAGAAAAAGACACTTTTTTCCTTATTGCCCTCTACAAGTGCCTGAAAAGTAGTTTTAGTGAGGTGGGGGTTGGGCTCTTCTCCCAGGTGATTAGAAAAAGGCTAAGAGGAAATAGTGTCAAGTGGTGCCAACGGAGGTTTAGACCGGATATTAGGAAAGATCTCTTTAAACTTAACAATTCTATAACTCTATTACTCTAAGTCAAATGAAAATCAAACACATAGAAAGTTGTGTAATTAAAGGAAGTGAAAATTGTCTTAGTGTTTCCATGATTCAAATTATTAATCTATCAATTATAGAAGTTGCCAGTAGCAGTGCAGTTGCAATAAATAAAACAAAAGGAAATTGGAAAAAATATTTTAGCAAAATAGAAAAACAGAAGAATAAGTTTTAGAAAGAACATTTTTCATTTGCTTTTGAGGCAAGGCCAGATGTAAACAAAAATGATATCAAGTATTGACAGATTTGTAGCAAACTTAAATGAAGTGAGGGATTATTTTTTTGCCCTTTAGAAGGTCAGATTACTTATCTGCAAAACAGGAAGGACAAGGAAGGAGGGAAACTAACTCTTTGAGATAACGTCAGGTGAGGAAGGAGGATTCATCAATGGTCAAAATGTAAATCCCTTCTCCTGTGATGAACCTGTTACCGTTCTCTGTTGGAGGCCCAGAGGTGTCAAGAGTATGAAGTTGTGGAATTGTCTTCTACTGCTGATTTTACTGGTGATCTATGGTGCCTAACAAAAGTTGCATAGAGGAGCCTTGTTTATCCTACTCTGTTTTCATCTGTTCATGCTGAGGGCTTCTTGTACCATGTCTGCTTAAACGTTGTGGCTGTAGCTTTGAGGATATGGGTAGATACATAGAGGATTTTTTATGTGTTTCTAATTTATACACCAATACTTCTGTCTTTAATAAAACATCAACCAACAGCTACAAATGCATCAAGAGGCATAAGAGATATGTATTCACTTATTCCTTGTATAAATAGATAAGTCACAGTAATGCAAAATATGATCCATCACAGCTACCTATGCAAAACTTCAGGTCAGACATAGACTACTATGAAATTGCAGTGATAGCAATTAAATGCTGGTTTTTAAAGAATATCTATTGGCAATGATACACAGTGGATATAAGACCTTGATAGTAATTCTGCTGTGGAAGACTTTCTTCTTGAAATTAAAAAAAATGAAATTACTAAATGAGGATAAAAAAGGATATTCATGTTATCATACTAGCTTTAAAAACGTAGAATCATGTCAAGTTCAGAAAATACATTTAATATGAATATTTCATGTTTGCTTAATCATATTTCAGAACAAAGCTATTCTTGATAGCATGACCTACTAACAGTGAACTACAGCTCTAGGTTTACAGTTTCAGAAATGAACCTTCACCTGGCTGCAATGCCAAATAAAAGGCAAATATTTTTTTGTATGACTTTTTAAAATTATGCTGAAGGTGCAGCTTCCTCGTTAGATTTGCACGCTGAAAACAAAAGCAACACAGGAAAGGAGACATTTACCCTGGAGGCACTGTTACAGTGAGAGATTTTAGAGTAATAGAAAAAACACAGCTCTTCAGAACATCTAAGTCCCGTTCAAAAGAAAAGTATAACTTTAATGATTGGTTGTATACCCTGTGAGGAAGTGTTTGGGGATAATGCAGCTACACAAGCTAATAGTGAACAGATGTATGGAATTTCTCTTGTGATAGCTGAGTACTTAAAGCAGAAGGTAAAAACCATTTGTTCTGTGACAGCTTCAGAATGCATGAAGCTACTTTACTTTTGGTTTTGCTGGTTTTCTGCATCTATATATTGCATCATTTAGATCTACTGGTATCCACTTTCGAAACATGAAAGGAATCAATGTTAGTTCCCTCAGAATTAGCATTTTATTTGGAGCAGTAGTGCATTTTGAACTGAATCTCTCAATCATTTCCAGTTACTGAGGCTTGGTTCAATTCACAGAACTCTGGTGTGCATGAAGTAAAGTTTCTTAAAGAAACCCCTGTAACTGCAAACCTCATTCCAGGTGTGCACCAGATGTGTTCCGGTGTTTCACTGTAATTTGAGGATTTGACTGTTTTTTTGGACAACATTGCTACACTTATATGGTGTGCTATACCAGGAGACTAGACTAAATGTGTCTGAAGAAAAGGCCCTGAGCTGTAAATAATGTAGTTTTTGGGGCAGGCACCAGCTGCTTCAACATACTGATCTCCTCCAATTTCACTGAAGTAATGTAAACATAACACAGACACCCCAGGATTACTCAAGACATTTCTAGGTAACCAAACAACTCAGGAAGTGAACTATAGATTGAGGTAAAGTAAAAATTTCTGCCATTAATAACATCCCAAGTATTCTGGTATTGGGACAACATGTCTAGGATGGCCAGATTCACTCTTTTCAATTGCAGATTGAGTTTGAAGATCACAAATCAAAAGTATATGAATGGAATCAAGTCTGAGTGAGGGTCGGTCTGAAGAATCTATTTAAAATGTTAGCTTAATTAGTTTATAGATGGCATAAATATTATTACTCTGTGATAAATTCACCATCACATTTTTTGTAATATTTCAGTTTTAGATTAGTGGCCCCAGAGATAAAGACTTTACACCAGAAAAATCTCAGTAAAGTGGGTGATTCTGCAACCTGCCAATTAACAACACATGCCTAAATTTGGTATTTTTAGGAGTGAGAACATATTTGGGCTGTTTAATTGTTAAGATTGACTTTTTTGTCATCCATTGTCAAAAGCTGTTAGGTTTTGTGAAGTGGATCAGGGCCTTCTGAAATGAGAACTGAGACCACCAAAACCATTTTATTCAAATGGGAAGCAGTTGTCAGATGGTAACAATTTTGACAACTGCCAATGAATATGAAAGGATTTCCATGTGCTAAACTGTCTGAGACTATTAAGATTATTAATCTTTTGAACAATCATATCTCAGAAGTGGCTTCATTGTAGGTTTAACAATATTAGTTCTGCACCAAACTAAAGATATTTAGTTTTGTTGGCTTAGATCACATACATTTTCAGCATTTAATTTTCATGATGAAATTTTTTTTTTTGTTTTGTTGTTTCAGAAAACAGGTTTAAGTAAGTTAAGAAAGAAAGAGTGTAATGAAAAAATAGATTATTTTCTTAAAATCAAGAACTAGAATATTTCTAATAGGTGTGAAGAAGGATAATATAATGCTTTATTATTTTCTGTATAATTTGTTTTCTATGTCTTCAAGAGGTTGATTTAAGTTAGGGGTGGAGACTGGAAGGACTGAGATCTCTACCTTATGAACTTGTTATCAATGACAGAAATAAGAGTCACATCTTTCTGAAATGAAAAATGTTGCAATTTGTTCCACACTAATGGGGAGAAATGTAAGATATGATTATGACACAACCTTCACAGATTGAATTAGTGACAGATTAATGAAGAGAAAAAGAAATGCATTGTGGGAATCATGAACCCATGACAGCTATGTCATCCTTTCTGGGAAACTCACAAATGATGTCTCCCTAGGAGACTAGAAAAAGAGTGTGATTAGCTCAGCATTGCTTTTCTTTCCCTTACACTGTAGTCTTTAAAATAATTAAAGAATAATGCCTGAATCCCATCTGAATGGCTTTTAAGATTTAACTTCCTGAAGCTATTCTCTGCGCTGCTCTTTTAAAGGAGTCTGAACAGATCTGCACAACTAATTGTGGAGTAGTACACTGATACTTCTCTCGCATATCAATACCAATTAAGTCTGCGCAGAGTACATCCCACATTATTTTAATAGAGACAGAGTTTTTAATCTGGTCAGGTCTTTTTGTGTAGGAATGTATTTTTTGCCAGTAAGAATGAAAACTTAGCTCATGATCCTGACTGAAAAAAATTTCCACAGTTATGGTTTAGCCATGAGAGTAATAAATATTCTGTTCTTTGCTAGACTGATTTTGTTTCCTTAGCATAAATAAAAGACTAAAACATAATACGAAAATGTTGTTTAGTATTTATTTACAGAAATACTGTTACAAGCATCTGACATTTTTCTGGGAGATGGTTGAAGAGATCAGTTCATGAGTGTAGAAGTACCACCAGATTCCTTTTTGTGGTGGGAGATTCAGTGAAGGTAATTTTCCCAATGAGGCTTAGTACTTCACGTATTAGATCTAAGGGGATTTTTTAGGTACTAGTCTTCAAAGAAAGACTAGTGTCTGAACAAATATCACCATATTAGCAATACTTTTATTGAGATGCTAGCAAAGAAAACAAACGGTGAATACAACAGTGAAAGAAAATGCCTCCTTTAGGAAGATTGAAAATAGCTACATAAGATATAGGACTGAAATACTCTATATTTGCACATTCTAGCCAACTAATCCCCCAGTATTCTTGGTTGATTTCAGTGAACTGTAGAAACATTGCAAGCTTATTGTACTACTTCAGTATTTCCCATTCCGACCACACAGAGTTACTAACACAAATGAGAGGAAGAAATGCTCTCTCCAAGGTCCAAGGTCATTTTTTGTATCCCATTATGATGTGGCCAATAAGGTGGACAAACAGACAAGATTTTAGCTTTTATTTGGACTCATTATTTGCCTACTAGGACCTGAGTAGAAAATAGTTCAAATTTTAAAACATTCCTTGTACATCTGGTGCAGAAGGAAATGAAATTACATCGACTGTCCAGAAGTCACACACAGACAAAGGCATTAATTATAGCAATTTTTGTATCTGCACCACCTGAAAATAAGGTTAGCCTATATTATTAACCTTTTCTTCCATGAGAGTTCATTACTTTGATGGCAGCAGTGATGAAGACAGACTGGTATGTAACAGCATGTCATGCTGACTCTTAAAACACTGGACATGAATGATTTCTGAAGGATTCATTGTTTTCATAAAAAACCAATGTGTGCCCGAAATTCAATATTTTCATTTGAACTAGAAGTGGACATATTTTCGAAGATGTAAGTATTACAGACTTTATCATTTTAATGTATACAAAAGTAGCTAGCAGGTTTTGTCTGATGATTTTTATAACCAGGGCTGGAAACTTTATTATTTTCAATTTAAAAAGTCCACTACCAGCTGGATTCCTGATTTCAGATATCTTGCTGTGTTCAGAAATTAAAGCCCGTGTTGTATTTTTGGAGAGCAGTGCATCAGCCGTGGTAATGTGCTAACATTGGCTTGAATTAACTCTGCAAAAACAATAATGTGAAAGCATTTTTATAATTTCTGCAAAGATTTATTTAGTTACAAAGTAATGTTTCACTTAAAAAAAAAAAAGAAGTAATTTACAAATTACGCTCAAACAAAATTCTGACAAAGGATTTACTGTTCAAATTATCCTAGATGTAGTATGAACTTGTACGCCACCGTAAACCTTCACGATAGTCTAAGCACTTAAACTGCTTTATGATGGCGTAAGTGCTTAAATTGCCTAAAATTCTCAGAGTAGTGTATGGTTTTAAGACACATTAAGTCCTCTGGTGGCATAATTGTCTAAACCACTGCAGGCTTTTCAAATGGCATAAACTTAAGAATCATCTTAAATAATATTTGGGGTGGCATAAGGGTTCAGACTGCTCTGCAGGTATAAATGCTGAAATTGCTAGTAGACTATTTGGACAAGTGTTTGCTTTTGAATTTATGTAACTTCTTAGAAACTGCTTGGTTATGAAGAGAATACGAAGGATCTAATCCTGCTGATGCATTATATGTAGTGCCTGTTCCAGATCTTAGCTAGAAATTCTTTAGTAATATTGCAGAATGCTGTCGACACTTGCTAAAGTGCATCCCTAAAAAACCATCTCCGGAATTGCACATTACAGCTCGTGTGTTTGTCTCTTCCTGCAGCAGCCAGTCCTGGCTGGACACCCCAAATCACATAAGGCCGTAATGTTTGACCTTATGCATGACCACATTGGTTTCATCTGCTGTAAAACCACTTTACATTCCCACGTGCAGGGAAGGAAACTTACAAGTGCACCCAAAACCCATGGATCAGCATAAAAGTGAGCAGAGGTTTGTGGCACATGAAGAGAGAAGGCTGAAGGACCTGGTGCCCCTTTTACACAAGATGCCAGGTAGGCTACCTGTTTCTCTGTTAGCTGGTGTGAGTTACAAGTGGTTCCCTGGTTCCTCAAAATGCAGCTGCAATGGTCGTAGCTGCCAATCCTTCCTTGGCAGCACTCCAAGACTGCTCTTGTGTTCTGTCGTCGCAACAAGTTGTACACAAAGGGAAATGAATGCTCCTGATGCCCTCTTTCTACTCTCCGTGTTTCTTCCTGTAACAAAGCACAGCTTGTCAGATGCAGTCTCTAAGTGTGGATGAAGTTGCTCTAATAAAAAAAAAAAAATGAACATGTATGTTCTTCGTAAGAGTGTGAGGTGAAAGACATAATAAGTCAATAGAACATATGTGTGTAGTCTGTCTGCAGCGTTTCTGCCACTCCATGATTTTGGGCTCAATGATGAGCTTGTGAATGAGGAATCAGACCTTTTATCTATAAACAAAGAAAAAAATGTCTTTGTCGAAGTATTTAGGGCTTCATTATTTGTCCTTGTTTTCTTACCAAATGCAAATGATTCTGTACTAAGTGAAATGTCCTTGGTTATGATTTTTACAGCACCCCACTACATGTTAGAGTTCTCTTCCTGCACATATAGCACATGGATGACTTTGTCTCCGTAATGATAATCTTGATGCAGTAAGGTAGCAATCCCTGCCATTGCAAATCAGCATGTATAATCTGAAAGTGATTTTTAACTTTCGTGAAAGAAGCTTGAAAATTTACTTGGATTGTAAGCTCATCTCTGGGGCTGGACTCTCCTAAGCTATAATTTTATTGATAGTAAAGCAGAATCAAAATATCTTGTTCATAAAGATGCACTATTTTTGAGCTCTATTTTGATCATTTAATAAAACATATACTAATTGAAAGGAGTATGAAGCTGTGTAAAGACAAGAAAAATACTGTTCTGTAGAAAAGTGGGTTATTCTAATCGAATGTAAGTCTGAGAAAGTAGTGACTCTTCATTGCTTCTGCTCAGGAGCAACTCAGAGAGATGTTGCAACTCAGAAACAAGCACACTGTACTGGTATCAAAAGATCACCAATGCCTGCCAACTCATTATGAGCCAGTTTTGGTTTCTGGGAATTTACAGGTGAAGTAGTGAGAGAATCACATGTAGCTGGCAAAAGAGCCATGTTCCTTATTCCCCCGGTAACTGGTCTGCTGTCTGTGGATTTGGAAGTGTGTGTGTGTGTGTGTGTGTGTGTGTGTATTTTTTCTCCGTGTTCTTCCATGGTTTTTAGATATTCCTTCCTTTCAATTCTAAGTTTTCCAGTTGGCCTCTTGACAGACGATATTAAGTCAGCCATACTGACCATACAATTCTATCAATACATTATTGTGAATTAATTTGAGATCTGCTCTACAGTATTATCTGTACCAGATACTTTCAGATTTAATAGTGAATACATCAGTTATATGACAATGTTGCTCAGATTTTCTTCATGTATTATTTTACTTAATTAGAAATATTAGAAAAAATGTGACAAAATGTATAGGATAATATTTAACCCTGGGGAATCAAAGAAGCTGACTTTTACTTTAAACAATGAGTGCCAGTACATTAGCAACAATTTAGGGGACAGAAAATATGCCATTTATACTTGTAGTGAGTGGGTGCTATTCAGTCTCTTTCAGCTAAATTAAAAAGATTCTGCTTGAATCATTGATTTTCCAGTTGGCTGAAGAAATAAAATAGCCTTAGATTAAGCAAATTTAATTTGCTGAGAAATTTTAAATGAAGGAAATGATCAGCTTTGGTGAAATAAACATTTCTTTTTGTCTTGGAGCATCTCTAAAAATAAGAAAATGAAGTGCCACTCTTACAATCAATCACTGTGTAGTCAGTTCAGGGAGACCACCCTAAACTTAATCCAAGTGAATTTGATGAAAGCACTGTGAACTTTTCAAAGATGCTTACTTACATTGAGATTGTAATCAGCCTTCTCCTACAAAAATAATGTTGCAAACAGTGATATGAATGGTTTAAGTAAGAGGATTAAAATAACACTGGCTTTAACCTTTGCTTATAACTCTGAAAATGTCAGGTCAACCAAGAGTATTTGGTTTTGAGAGAAAAAGTCTTGTAAACAATGTTTCTTTTCATATCTCAGTAAATTGGATCCAATGCAAACTAATGAGTTTGCAAAACTGATATTCCTCATTTGTTTAGGTATCTGAAAAAGAATTTCTGAACTGATAATTGCCTAAAACTGAAGTAATGATTGGTCTTAGCAAAAATGCATGGAAGGTATAATTTTCAAATTGTACAAAAGGTAAGCAACAGCTGCTCAACAACTGAGGGACTAGTTAGAAACTAAACTAAGCACCTATGAGAGAGGAAGCAGCATGGGAGCAGTCGAATGAGCTCCAGCCTGAAGTACAAGGGGAAGCTCTGTGTGCAGCAAAAAGGAAACTGTGCTTGTTTCAACACCTGTGGACAAGCCCTGTAGTGAAAAAGGAGATGTGGCAAGGCCTTGTGCTCTTGCTGTTTGCCCGTCTGCAAATGTGAGAATAAAATGTTCCACACTGGTTAACTCCATAGATCACCTGTTGTTTAGCGCGTTTGGCTGTGTGATGGTTTGACTCTGGCTAGGTGCCAGGTGCCCACCGAGTTACTGCCCTATAGCTCCCTCCCCCAGAGGGACAGGGGAAAAGACAAGATGAATCAGTGGGTCGAGATAAGGCAGTTTTTATTGAAGCGACAGAAAAGCAAAAGCAGGGTCTGCGCGCGCATAAGCAAAAGAAGGAGAAGTCAATCTCTACTTCCCATCAGCAAGCGATGTTCAGGCACGTCCGGGGAAGCAGGGCCTCAGCATGCACAGTGGTTCCGTGGGAAGGCAGACATTACAGAACGCCCCTCCCCCCCCCGCCCCCGGCTTTTATATCTGAGCTGACATCATATGGTATGGAATATCCCTTTGGATCCTTTGGGTCAGCTGGCCTGCTTGTTTTCCCTCCCGAGGTCTTGCCCACTCCCTGCCCCTTGATGGGGGAGAATGTTAGAGGAGAATGCTGTGCTTCTCAGCAGTAGCCAAAACACCGCTGTGTTATCAACTGAAGCACAGCACTGGCAGGGCTGCTGAACTCTACCTTCGTTAGAACCAACACAGGCTGTTACTCCAAATAGTTCACTCATGGAGTTCAGAAAAATAATAAGGGAAATGGGAGCATGGCAGGCGGACAAACTGACTGCGGCTGAAATTTATCATGTGGTTTGGTTACCCTGCTGACCTTCACTGTAAGGCTAAGGAAAGAGTGCACAGTCTAACAGCTACATAACTGAACTCTAGTAAATAAATTGTTATTTGCAGCAACTGTAATGCTTATGAAACTCATTGCTTCATTGCATTCATAAAAAGTTTGGGAGTGGGAGTTGTCAGTTTTGGTAAAGCTTGCAAGGAACACCCCACACAGCCAGAAAGTTAAGTACACTTTTATGAAACTGGTGACACAATTTAAGGAAGGCAGTTGGCCACAGCAACAGAAACTGCACGCGAACAGCCAAAGAACATCTCTGGACAGTTCAGCTCACACTTCAGAAACAATGTGCAGATTGTCTGAGCTTCTTCTAGGTTAGAATGGGGCTTGCTGTCATTGTGATAAAAAGCCATTCAAAATTTCAAATGAAGTTGTAGATTTCTGGGACAAGCATCAGTAAGGACAGATTCTCCTATTTCTTTTTTTCCTCTTTTTCTTTTTTTTTTTTCTTTGGGTAACCATTTAAATTTTCAAATGAATGTGAGCTGTAACATTATGTATATTATAATTCAGATGCTATGATGCTATGGTACAAAGTGTTCTTTCCATTCACCACTGCAAGGGAGCAGCAGCTTCTGCCAACCAAGGATTAAAAAGCTCTATAAACAAACAAATTAATCTTATTGTTTTCGCAATAAGTTAAGTTGATGCAGAGGAGCTGACTATTACAGGAATAGTTCTCTTGTTCTGGGGAACACGTCCCCAAGGAGTTATCTGGAATAAAGAGCTTCTCCCAAAGTAGCAAAAGCACAAAGAGAAAGGAACAGCAGGAAAAGCAGACATTTTCCACTGAATTTAAACTGCAGTGTCACCAAAATCAGGACCTTAAAGTGCACTGCAGGAACTCATTGCTTATTTTTTATGTCCCCAAGAGTCAAAAGAATCTCTTAAACATAATTAGTATCCCTTTTCTGAAGTCCAGTATGATCTCCACAGGAGCTTGAAGTGTGTTAATTTTAGATCTGCATGTCTTGCTGTTTTATAAACTTGCCCTCCATATGTTATAACATTCACATTCAGAGAACATTGCTAGTGTCATTTTCCCATTTTCTTTTGAGCTTTATGGTATATTGGGGTTTGCATTTAATAACTAGTTATGTGCTGAGGGGGATTGACGTGGTTTGTGTTTTGTGAGTTTCAGTGGATTATTAAGGATGAATTCATGTGGGGGTGGATGAGTTCTTCCATCTACATATATATTTAATTTTTCTTACTTGAGGATCCTTTACAGGGTGCAGTTGTAAAACCTAGGAAGCATTCATCACAGTTTCGCTGATAGTGAATTTGACTCACAGTTCTTTTCTGAATTTTCTATCTCTACTAGGGTGTACAAATCTTAAAATATGTGTTCATTTTCTGAACAGAAGCCCTTTTTTATCTTGTATTTTCTCAGTTACCCTTTCTGTTTGTTTGTTTTTTTAACTCTTGGTTTTAGTTTTGCTTGTTTTAGCAATATTTCTTTTTCCTTTGTACTGTACTGAAGTTCTGCAGAGAATACTGTTGTCACACCAGAAGATCTGCAAACAATGTCACCAGTACTTCCTGTAGGTTTAGGGTCATTTTTATGTCCATAACAAATGTAGTGACACTTAATAAAGACTTGTAGAATTTTTGGGAACAATATTTATAGGATATGCTGTACAAATATGTACTTGTATTGATGACATTGAAGCAGTGAGACCCCTCCTCTTTGTGGTCAAGGAAAACAAGAACATGGTGTAAATAACACAGTTCATTGGCATTTAAAATCTTCATGTATTTGAAGTTAAACATAACTGACTGTCTAAGGCACAAATTTAAGGCATTACTTCTGAGGCCTCAGAGAAATCTGCAAGTAGCATTAAGTAAATCTTTAAGCAAAGCCAAGCCCCTCAAAGGTCCTGGGCCAAATTTTCAGGGGAACTTCCCTGCTAGCAGTAGGAAGGTGTAAGCAGGGTGTTTCTGCCAGCTTTGTCTAGCTAGCAGGAACACCAGCTAAATTGAAGAAGAATCAGCAAGGTGTCACTATGCACCTGCAAGCAGAGTGTGGAGCCAGGTATCCTGGAGGAATCAGTTTCCTGAATACCAGTACACACAGAAACACACCACAGTACTTCACTGTGCTAAACCAGCAGTGCTGTGCTACACTGACACATTCATTTTGCTGTACAGACTTTATGTGACATGTCAAGAGATGAAGGATTGATACTGCCAACAGCAGACACATTCTTTTACTGTTCACCAGCCCTGAAGTGGAAATTTTTTGCTCCAGCCCTTTTTGTAGTCTGTTACCTTAATATGGCTAGACAGGCTGGGCTGTAGCTTTACCCTTCAAAGACTAATTTCAGCAGATGGATCCCCATGTGGCCATTGAACCTAGATGAAAATTGTTACTAATAAAGCAAACCCTGTAAAATTCACCCTTTTCCTGTTTCAATACATTGCTATAAGTTCACTTTCCACCACATACACTTAGTGAAATATTGCCACAAGCCAACACATTACAGCTTATTTTATTATGGAAAGCTCATTGAAAAAAGCTGTTAGACACAGTCCAAACCATTACAAAATGCTACTGAATTATTCTCTTAAATTGGAGCAGGCTCACAGTACATTTTATTGCAGAGGATACAGTAACTCATAAGAGGATCTATCACCAATACTTTCCTATTACATTAACACTCTTTTTTTTTTTAATTTATTTTTAATGAATAAAGGAGAATTGGAGAACAGTTTCAAGAAATTACAGACAAAAACTGTGTCCAAACACATATGATAATTAACATACTTGAAGCTTCATAAACAGGATTATTCTTCAAGATATGTGACATATTTAATAGCATGTTTCTTTTTCCCTACTGTATAAATAAAAATGTAGCCCAAAATATTTGGCTCAACTGAACTCAATTGATAAAAAAATCTTTGGGTGGTAATATCACTTATGTTAAAGAAGGAGTTTCAATTATTACTTTAGCATATCTAGTGTGAAGTGCTTATAAATGAGTTTGTTTCCATAGTAATTGATGTTTTCTACATCTACACTCCATTTTCTATCTGCATAACTTTTCATGAATCTCAGGTCATTTTAGCTTCAAATGGACAATCTGATTTCTTAAACAGAGAAAGTGATATCCCCTTTAAACATTATCTGTCATTATGAGCCTTTCATGGGCTTCTTCTGTAATTCTTTGTTAAAGAATAAAAGGCAAAAAGAAAGAATAATGAAGGTAAAGAAAAAGTAAAAAGGAAAATCTTGGAAGACAGAAATTATACTGACTACCATATGACTGAAAAGTTTTATTTCTGTAGAAAATTATGAGCTGACTGTGACAGAACATAAATTCACAATAATATGTTTTAGCTGTTTCCTCCAGTGCATTTGCTTTCATGTTTACAACAATGATTGTATGGCTTTCCAGCATCAGTTCATATTTGCCAACAAGAGCCACATAACAGCAACTGGATTATTTCAGTTTTCTGTTATGATTAAATGCAAGATAACTGTGGCATCTTTTTGGTAATGATTATGCCACCTGATGCCTCTATTATTAGATGGAAAAAAGTGTAAAGTGTAATCTTTCACTGTATGTCTGGGGAAAGTTTTCATGCATAACTATGCAATACTGCTGAAATAAAGAGAAAGTCTGGGCATGTCTTTCAACACAAATTTCTTTGCTTGTGGTAATGCTGTTCACACGTAATAAGTAACTATGTTTGGTGGACTTTCTCCATGATTATTGTGGTTTTAGGTGCTATTGCTGTGACTTTGCTTAAATTCCTTCCTGTTACACTTCCTGCAAATTCTTTCCCCATTACACTTCTGGTGAACATTAACATATTACTCTTTGAACTCTTGTATTTCCTCAGTCAGTTACACTCTCTCAAAGAATCAGACCACAAAGGGGTTGTTTTTTAATTTAATTTATTTTCAAGCTAATTTCCATGGAACTTCATATGCTTTCCCAGTATTTCGCAGAGGTCTGCACTCTTTTGCAGAAAATGGGAGGTTTCTCCAGCTGTAACCATTATTTACATTGTTTACAAGAATATCCATCATCCCAGATGTCAGAAGTATGGGGCATATACAAAAGCATGAGGGTGTCTAAATGAGCTGGTATAGACTATACACAAACACTAATGAAGTACTGGATTGATGATATGTCCATCCTGCCGATTACTGGGACGAAAAGGTTTGACAGATAGATTAAGTGTGCTTTGATTTTAAAACAGTTTCTGTTATACCAAATATATAAAGAACTTTTCAAAATACCTAAGCTTTCAACAATCTGTTATCTCCAAATTGATTACCAAGTAAAGGATTTCTGTGCATATTTTACATCTTGTTTCCTGAAATATTAATTAAGTGCATTTACTTATGATTCTCCACAGCCTTGACAGCAACTTAAAGTATTATAGAAGAAATGTGCAATTGAATAGCTAACTCTTAAGCACCATCAGATTTTTTAGCAGTAATGTGGGAAGAAAATTTTTTCCTCCTAGCCTGATTGTTGATGTTAAACATTTTTCTGAAACTTCTTCTATTTTGCTGTTTACATATCAGAGTTTTCCTAAGTTATGAAAATTCATAAATTATGAAAGTTACTCATAAATTTTTCATTAGGTTTGGCTTTTGCATCCCTTAGCTGGGTTTCCAAGTGCTCACCAGTTGAATTAACGCACATATACAAATGAAAAATAACAACATTCACTTCAGAAATGAAATGTAAGACAATTAAATCTTACTGAACTAAGAAGCTTTTGACTAGGAACTTAACTCTAATTAAAGCTATTTTTTAAAAAACATTTATGATCTCAGTCTCACTAGAAACATTCATTAACAGTCTTGAGAATTACCTGATCAAGGAAATTTAATAATATTCAAATCCAGATATCAGTTGTCCTAGTTTAAAATTCTACTTCACCTACAGGAAACTTGCACATTTTTTAAATCTACTTTTACATTTAAAATATGCCAGGCCTTAACTAAAAACGTTCAAAGTTAAATGTAACAAATCTTTCCACTTCCTTAGACAATTAGCCAAATTGCTTAAATTGAGCAAGTCAGAGAGTAGGAATAAAAACAAAAAATAATAATTTTTTTTTTCTATTTCTTTGCCATGACTCTTGGAAACTTGTTTTTGTGGGTAAACCATAGTCTCTCAGAAAATGTTGGAGATTAAGGGATAAGTTGCTAAGAAATTTAGTAAAACCTCTTTCTCATAGAAAAATATTAAATCAAGATTTTAAACCTTGAATTATTTATGTTTTTTCAATATCTCTAGCTCTTGGATCTCATATTCCTTGCTACTCGATCTCCTTATAATTATATTTGTGTATCCCCTAACAATGATGACTTTTTTGTACCATTAGAAAGGATTTTTCATAACTAATAATTTAGGACTGTTAAGCCATACCCTACCACAATTACAGACAGTAAGGTTTTTTAGAGCTCAAAAGTTGAGCTTTTTAATTACATTGGTTTAGCAAAGAGCCAGCTTTGGGAAATGTTTGGTCTTAAAGCACAAAAGTTATTTTAGCTTTTGGAGCTGGGATTCAGTTTTCATTTGTATGGCTGAGGAACTTTAGAGTTTTATAGAACTACATTTGAATTCTTTAAATGTAATTTTATGCTACTATTATTTCTTTGGATTTGAAGTATTTAGAAATCCTAATAGAAAAGGAGGAATGCGTCCGTCATTCCTACAGGCCTGCTGACCTGTCAAGCAAATGTACCTATGCATGCATATGTATACACATATACATATCAAAAAGCATAATGAATCAGTATCATTTTGAGTTTGCAGATCTGCATACAAATTCCAGTGTGAGGTTCATTACAGCAGACTAAAAAACCTATGTATATCAATGCATAGTTTGGATTGGTTGCTTCTTTGCTGGAGTGAGTGGGCAGTTTAATCCACATGAACCTCAAGCCTCAGCTGGAACTGCTGTTAAACATTCAGAACTGCCAGTTTAAATTTTACAAACAAGGAAAATACATACTTGGCTCACACTATAAAGATTCTTTATTTCATTGCAATGCAAAAAAAGGTTATTCTAGGATATGTGGTTATCATAAAATAGTCACAGTCCTGGATGTCATGGATTCAGATTATTCCAATTCAGGACAACCAGTCCCTTATTCTAAATCTTTTATTGCCTAGATGATGAAAACCATACTAAGCTGGATATAATTGACAAAGAAACTAACCTCTAGTTTAAGCATTTTAAATGGCTTTCCTTTTCTCTTGCTTTGTCTTTACCTCCTGTTTCTAATTTTTATTGATAGCTTTCTGTCTGCACAATGAAGACATTATTCATAGAAAAAGATCAACTTGAAGCCGTTGCCTGACTTAGTGGTACAGCTTTTCCATCTTCTGTCATGAGATAAACTAAGAAAGTGACATTATAATGTATTCAAATTTGAGACTCCTATGTTACCCAGGAGTAGATGTTTTGGTAGATGCTTAGTTGGTAAATCATTACGCTTGAATTAATGTCCAGCTCTTTAAACAAACAAACAAACAAACAAACAAAAAACAAAACAAAACAAAACATATTTTTCCTCTTAACATCACCATGATTTTACTGAATTTGAGGACTTGATCAGAAGTCCTTTTATTCAGCGCAGAAGATTGAGGCTCGTAACAGATACTGTGTACTCAAACCTCTAAGCTGAGACATCAAATAGGCGTAGCTTGTTTGATGACTGCAGCTCTCAGATTCTGGACCAATTTCTATAGAGGACTGTAAAAGAAAAGAAGTAAGAAGGAATAGGGGGCATAATTGTTGGAGAGTTTGTTCTCAGGATCCCCAGCAGAGATCTTGGCTAAATATAATTCCTGATTTTTGACTCAAATCAGAGGCAGTACCAGCATTTTGTGTATTTTGCTTTTGTCTTATTGGATAATAAGAGTATTTTTCATATGCTCATTTCAGATCTAAGCCTGGGCAATAAAATGAGAACTATGTCTGAAGAAAAAAACAGTATTATGCTTTTTTCTTTCAGCATTTATGTGAGGTTATTATATAGGATATCTGATATTATGTTGGTTTTGTCCTTTAGAAGTTGAATTAAATCACTATTTTTTTCCATATTGGGATGCAGGCTAAGCTACTCTGTGCCTATTTACGGTATGCATGATTGAAGTAAAGTTCTTGTCTCAAAAATAACTTAGCAAAAGGGGGTAATTTATTTAATGATCTGCTTTTATTAATGAATCACAAGAAAATTATTTCTTAATCACTATGAGACAGTCATTCTGCAAATTAACAATAAAATACATGTTTTTAGATTTGTCAGCACAGAGAACTCTGTCAAACCTGAGTGTGACTTTCACACTGAAAAAACTTAAATTCAGCTTTCACTGGCGTGAATCTAGTCCACAGTCTTAGAGTTATGACTTGTTTGTACAGCATAACTGGGAAAACTCTCGTGATGCTGTAGGGCAGGAACAGAAGTGGAGGAGGAAAAGAAGTTAAAATGGAACTTTGAATTAGTGCTAATAAGACTGAAGTAAAAAAACAAGAGTGAGGATTTTGTCCTGAGCATGTTCTGAAGCAACCAAACTCAGAGCTATGCCAAGAAGTTTGCATGGAGGAAAGGGTCTCTAAACACTGGAATGAATGACCTGGAATCAGGGAGGAGGGGGCCAGTCATCCGAGCATATGCTGGTAAATCCCCTTCGGTGCAGTGGTACATGGCAGTCCAATCCTGCTTCAGATATGTGCACTGCTGTCATATCTGTCCATCCTGTGCAGGTGTCTTGATAACTTAGTCTCAAATGTTAGTAAGTACCCAAGGTTAATAAAACCCTTGAGTTTAAGCAAATTCAATCCTGTCCCTCTGGCCTTGTTGCTTTCCACATGAAGGGAGAAAAGAAGGAGGCAAAGAAGGACTTGACCCTTTGTGGCAATCAGTGAACACCTTGTCTTTGATCATGGTCACTGATAACTTGCAATGGAGTCAGTTTAACGGTATGCTCTAATGTTTTATAAAATAATGAACTAATTAAATCCAATGAAATAGCATATCATCCAGTGGGGCAAATAACTTCTGGAGAAGCTCAGTGCCAAGTGCCTAGACTCTTTCTTATAACTGAACTTGCTCAGATGACTCTTGCATCTCTCTGGACTACAAAGTATTGCCTAGATAGACCTGCCTCAAAACTTTGTAGAGGTTAAATAAATTTAACTGAGGACGACTGCAGCTGAAGGTTAATTAGCCACCCAGCTGAAAGTAGAATAGGCTTCCTCTCACCTTCCCATTAAGGGTTCAACAACTCCACAAAAGAAAAAAAAGTTGTACAAAATTTCCATTATTTTTATGGAAAATTAATAGACTGTAAATCAGGATATGTGCAAAGAAGGATTAAGCTGCAGAGAGAATTTTTTTACAAGGTTGCCATTATTCAAGAAATCAGTCTGCTGAATTAGAAAATTTTGTAGTTATTTTGTACAAGAATTACTATATTGGATCTTATGTTGCAGTAGTTGGAAGAACATTATGTTAACTAATCTATTTTTATCTCAGAAAGATGCTTCAGATGTTTTCTTTGTATTTCTTTCTTTTTTTTTCTTTTTTTTTAACCTCACCCTTAGTGTAGGAGGTTCAAGTCTTACCTCTTGGATATGAAAATATAATTAGCAGCTCATACTGTAAATTTTTAGTTTAGAATATGAACAATAGATTGTGAACAAGCACTGTATCATGGCTCAAGAACAGACAAAAAGAAAAATTAAGAAATCAAACTCCAGAAGAAAAATATTCGGATGTTTCAGGTAACTAGATGAGCTGTAGGAACTGTGACAATTCCCAGAGATTTAGATAAGCAAATCTTTGAAGAAAATAAAGACAATCAAACACCTAAATTTTGATTAAATAGCTTAGATATATTATTCATTTGACTTCTAGAATTCTATATGCTATCTGTTTAACATTTATTATACTAAATAACTTTCTTTAATTGCACTTGTTCATGTAGTTGGCAGCCTGGAAAACTAGTTTTCTAAGTATCCTATACATTAATTCCACATAAATTTCTCTACAGAGGGAAAGGATATTTCATTTGTATAGCTTGAAATTTTTAACAAATGAGACTATCCCTATGAGACCACAGGTCATTTACCATCTCTAGATTGATTTCTTTATGTGCTAAAGTTCTGGTGATATTTTTCAACACAGTTCATTACAAGCAGGATGATACCTCAAATACACACATTCACTGTAAAGTATTTGGAATCTCTATTAAAGACATGACAATTTGGGCAGCGAGAGAGTAGTAGTGCTTAACAGTAAAGAAGCAGAAAAATCTTGATATATTCAGAATAACGAAAACCAAGCATAGTACAGGAGTGGTTGCTGTGAGAAGATGCCTAGAGCTTCTCCATGTCTGATATTGCCGATGCCAGCCAGCTCCAAGACAGACCCATCATTCTCCAAGGATTAGTGCATCAGCAACAATGGTAGCATATTTGGGATAACAGATTTAATGAGGGGGAAAAGTTACTGCATCACAGGAGTCAGGAAGAGACTGAAAGCAACAGCCCTGCAGACCCCAGGGTCAGTGGAGAAGGAGGGGCAGGAGGTGCTCCAGGCACCGGAGCAGAGATTCCCTTGCAGTTTGTGGTGCAGACCATGGTGAGGCAGCTGTGCCCCAGTGCCACCCTGTTAAAGGATTCCACACTGGGGCAGGGGAAGAGTGTGAGGAGGAAGGACTGTACAACGAACTGGTGGCAACTCCCATTCCCCATTTCTGTGTGCCACTTGGGCCCAAGAAGAAGAGTAGAGTCGGGGGGGGGAGAAGTTATATTAAGATTTGTTTTTTATTTCTCATTATCATACCACGACTTTTGATTGGCAATAAAATAATTTTCCCAAGTGGAATCTATTTTGCCTGTGATTGTAACTCCCTGTCCTTATCTTAAACCATGAGCCCTTCATTGTGTTCTCTTTGCCCTTCCCAGTCGAGGATGGGGAATGATAGAGCAGCTTGGTGGACACTGACAGACAAGGAATACCCACCACCTCTGTACACGGCCTCGTGTCTGTGATATCTGTCTTTGTAGGGATGAAAATGTATGCAGCAGCTGAGTGAATCAACATGTTAAACATAGCTTTGAGAATTTCCAAGATAGTTCCTCATTATGGTGCAGACTTAGTGTTTCACAGTACATTTAAGAGCAGGCACTTGCTCATATCCTGTCCCTATAAAGAGCCATACAACAGTTTTATTATCAAGTGGAGTAAGTTAGGTATTATTGCTCATCTTATGGAAGAGTTTTGACTGAGGGTCTAAATAACAAATCATGTTTAATCAATGTAAATTAGACTCTAGACTAGAGTTACAGATATTGGTGTGTAATAGAGCAGGATTTGGAATATTGATGTGTGCACCTGAAGAAGGAAATAGGGACGTAAGGAACAAAATAAGCACGGTCTTAACAACAAGAAAACTCTACTCTGAAAAACAATACTCAAGTTGTAAACATATAAATATTCTACAAAAGTAATAATGCAGAAAAGCCTTTCCTTTGTTTTACTGCTGTATCCTGTGGCAAGCAAGAAAGAGAAAATGCTCTATAAATTGTCATTTTACCAGAGTCCTTTGAACAACACCACATAAAACTTAGCTTTGCTTCAGTATCATTTGCATTAAATTTTCATGAAGGTAATTCAGTTCATGTTGCATTCTGCTTTGTGGTAATAGTTTCTTCTCCCCCCTTCCCCCCATCCCACCCCAGCTTTTTTTCGTTACAGGTCCAACAAGTATTTGTTTACCAGCATCATATTTTCTGAAGTGCTTCTGAACTTCAAGTTCTTTTTTCCTCAACAGCAGGAGAGTCTTCCTAGAAGTTTGACACTAAATATCCAGAGATTATTAATTATATTCAGACCAGCACTTAGTATAAGCCTGCTATAGGATTACCTTGTAGAATTTCCCATACTTAAATTATGATGAAATATCCAATTAGTGTATTGTAAGCAGGCATGAACTTCTTTGTAGTTAAACTTTTGCTGACAAGCAGGCCTTTCAGTTTAGCTTTGTGCATTGAGAGAAGTAATCTGATCTCATCTGCCTTTCTGTCGAGCAAATTCTCAAAATACTTTACCATTAGACCCATCCCCTCTCTAAGTAGCCTTTATGTGAGAACAAGAAGAATCTTTTATACTGTCCAATCTTATTGTTTAAAAATACCATATTTGAAAAGAATGTATGTTATTGATATCCACCATTCAGTGTGAAAACTCCTGAAAGGAAAATGGAAGATGTCATTCAAATTGAATACATATATAATTCTAAGTGAAGGTTTTATGGTGGCATTATGCTAAACTAAATCTTGGGGGTATAATACTACAACACACTTTCCTATTTTTGATCATATATTAATCATTTTAATATCTGATTTATAAATATTTTATCATGTATAAGGTTAACACCTGAGTATTTTTCTGTGCAAAATCTGCTGTGTAAAATGAAAATATAGCTGCAGTATTTCCCCCCATTTTCTTTTGGAAATATGCCCAACCAGGTCTTTGTGGGTTTTTTTCAGTGTGGCTGGTCATCAGGAAAGTAATTATAGTCTTGTTTTGGAATTTGAGTTACCAAATATTGACTAGAGAGCAAGAGGTATTTCACAGATGATATATTTTTGCTTTCTTAGATCTCTGGAAGCTGCTAGTTCAGATACATTTATACAGTGAAGAGACTAACCCTGACTTTCACTTTTTTTTTTTTTTT
>VZRZ01006671.1:1405543-1437692 GCA_013398175.1 Climacteris rufus
AAGATTTTAGGGTCTAAAGGTGGACTTTGGACCAGAATAATTCAGTACAATAGCTTTTCTGAGGAGGCATTGATTGGTAAAAAGTATTTCCAGTGAGTGTAAGCAGGTCAATAGAGAGAAATCTCTTCTGAAACCTAGGGTTTGTGAAAAAACAAACAGCTACAGCTCAGATATGTCTATGCTCTCCATTTTCAATTTTATTTTTAAAGAATTCTGAAATATTTTTGACTGATAAAACTCTTCTCTCATGTCCTATTTAGGGTGGAAATGACACAATTCAATGGATTTTAATTAATTTTAATAATCACTTTGTGATTACAGCATATGTTTTAAAGGATGCTAGAAACCTGTGCATCTGCATGTTTCAACTGACTGTATCCTTGACAGAAAATATTATGATTATGAACATGAGTAGATTTCATTAGGAGACCTGATGTTTGCTAATGCTAACATAATGCAAAGATATATTATTTTTTCTTTTTAATATAGAGCTAAATACTGCAGATTTCTAATTTTATATTATTCTTCTCTTGTGATTCTACTTGGGTCTCAGGGATGTTATAAAAAAAATTTAGTTCTTGTCTTTCCTGTTGCTGAAAACTCTTCAGACAAGGTGGATTTTTTTTTTTTCATTTTTCAGTGAATGAGAATATTGAATTAGTCTAGTGCCCAGGCTGATAAAAAAAAAAAAATCCTTTGTTCAGAACGTGTTCTGTTATCTGTAATCAGATTTAAATCAGGTTTGAGGTTAAATACACAAAACTACATGGTAACAGATTTCAATATTGGTTCCTGCTAACTCCAACATATGTCAATGACAGCAGAATATAATGGGTACTGATGCTCTTGGAAGTCACTCAGCTCCCTAGAGGATTAATGTGCAGGTATGGTCACTGCTAGGAGAAGTCTTAGGCATAATCCTTCACATGTGAGCTTGTTTTATCCCTAAATTTTTGTTGTTAAAAAATTGCCAACCTTCGCAACAACACTGAAGGTTTATTTTATTACATAAAGTTTACATTAAATTGCCTATTTTTTTATATTTTTGTGTATCAGTGTGGGGAAAGAGAGGAATTGAATGTTTTTAAAGATGTTCTGGATTCTCAGACACATTATTGCTGACCTTACTGAGCTTAATTAACTAGAAGAGGTGGGCACAATATTACTGTTTCATACTTTGCTCTCTGAGGATACTGGCCTTTTATTTTTGAGGAAATTTCCTGAGTTTGCATTTTATTCCTTGCTTAGAATGATTGTTAAAATGCTGCAGCAGCACTCATTTTTTATACCTATTTTCAGCTCTTAGCTTTTCACTGCTGCTTTAAGATTTCTTTAATACAGGGTCATGTTCCCATGATGTCAAAGTCTAGTTCAGTCTGTGCCTGCAAACTGGTATGATTATGAATCCTCATGTTTATGCAACTTTTCTTTCTGAGCACTTTGAATTTTGTAAGGCCCCAGTATGAGTTCTATTTTACTCAAAATAAAATGGATACTGAAAGATGGGAAATTAGCCACTGCAGGTTTTGTTTATTGTTAGATCAAAAATGAAGTTTTTCCAAAACCTTCCCAGCTTTTGGAGCTGGATAATGTGAAACTATAATTCCTGAACCCTTCATAATTCAATTTTTTATTTTCAGACACTGCTTTGTGTGTAGGGAAGAAGTATTATACATATTAGATAGGCAGGCAGATGCAATTCAGAGAACCAGTTCTCTGGATGAACTGAAAAGGAGGCACTTAACCCCTATTGAGGAACCAGCAAAGATATTCCAAATTTTTGTTTAAGTGGAATGTTTATGTTTCAATGTCAGAAAAAAAATAAATTCTGCTGCTGAAATTTGCAAGGTCAGACCACTGCTGAGCAATAGAAATTTCAGCTGACTCCATAACTCACATCCTGTCAGAATCTCCAGTAAAGTACAGCAACAAAGAAGATGCATCACCTGTGTTACCCAGGTGTGCAATTAGAGTTGCTCTAAGTGACAAATTCTCATCTCTGTGATTCGGAACAGAATTTGACTGTTTTTCTGGGAGGTGAGAAAGCAAGTTCCATCTCTTGGTCCAGGTCTAAAGGATGTCTCTTCCAGCCCAGATGACATAATGCAACCATCACAGAGCATTCAGGTTTGTAAATCACACACAGGAATGCTTGTATACAAGAACAGCTAAGACTTGCTGTGACACTATTTGCTAAGCAGAGCCCTGACATTTGAGTGATACCTCATTTAAACCTTAATCCTCCAGCAAGACAGGACTGCAGAACTTTAGGATTTAAGGGAGGTTTGTCAGTGGTCCCTTTTGGAAACTGAACTGATACTAGTGCTCACATGCAGGAAGACTGCATGCATCTGTGGATTTAGATGTCACTTGAACAGCGCTTAAAGAATCTCAGTGGCATATCAGTGTTTGTCTTCAGCACCTAGATAAAACTGTGAATTTAGTTATAAGTATCTTGCTGGAATGGTAAGGGACTCAGTTCTCTTTACTTTACCAAGTTTTCTTGACTTCTGATTTTCAGAGCTCTTATATCTTAAGGAGTTTTAGGCCTCGTGGTTACTGTAGTCACTAAGTCTCATTCTCTTTTACATTCATACTTGCAAAAGGCATGCTATCTAGACAACACTTTCGTGTCATACTTTTAAGTGTAATATTTTTGTGCTCTATTCAGAGATATACATGTAAATGCTCACTGTAACAATTTTCAGAGCTATGAACCCAGACTGTTCTCATTTTACTCATCTTAATATTCTAACCATCTTACCATTATTTCATGCCTGCCTCAGTACCGAGAAAAGCTTTATACTGAACAAGGGAAAGAAATACCGAGCTGACAGTTTAATATATTTTAAAATAACTAAAGTACTTGCTTTATTGTTTATATATTCTGTGTCAAGTTATTTTCTATATGGTCTAATTCCTAAGGAAAAAAATATTTTGTTTTTCCTCTCTGCCATTTGTCATTGGGCAGCCCTGACAAATGGTCCCTCTGGTGATAGGGTAATATTGGGCCTTTGATTGCTACCAGCTGTGCACAGAATCTTTTGTTGCAGTTTTTGTGTAGATGCTCTCTGTCTGATTTTTCAGAGGCATGGTGCATAAAAATCTGTGCTTACTGGAATTTACTTTCAGAAAAGATAATTTTTATGAAAACCTGAAAAATAAATCCCATTTTTCTACTGCACTCTAAAGAAAATAAATATGGCATTATATCCAAGTTATTTGTATTACTGATACCCCCTGAGACCAAAGGGAATAATATCATGCTTTATAGTGTGAAAAATGATGTTAAGATTGGGATTCTGCTGTAGTGAAAGAGTAGGCTGCAAGAAGGTTTGATGTAGAACACTTCTGCAACCTGTACAATACCTGTGTGTGTGTGTATGTAAAAATTTCTAACTTTAGGCATAGGTAAAATTTCTAACTCTAGATATAGGTACCTAGTGCATACAATATTGTTGTATTTGTTAATCAGATACTTTATAGCTTTGTGAATTTGTCTTGTTCACAACACTTTGTTGTCAAGAGTACCTGCTTTAAAAAAAGTTTGTTCTCTGGTAATTCTGAGAAAACTGAAATTTTGGCATGTTTATACATCAAGCAGAAGTGGCAGACATATTAGTAGATCATGTCTAGAAGAGTCATTAAAAGAACTCTGGTGACATTAAGAATGAAAACAAATCCTTAGAAACATGAGAGAATATGCCTCCTGTTTGCATCAAACACACCTACCCTAACAGTATCCATTAAAAAGCAAAATAAAAAACAATCCTTTGTTAGATTGTTTGATTTCTTTCAAAATAAATTGTTTAGGATGAGCAAAAATTGGTTGTATCAGCCATTATTGTCAATTGATCTCATGATGAGGGATTTGACCATACCTCTGTTGGGGTTTTAGCTCCCTGGGGCTCACACACTATAAAAAAAAGACCAGTTTAAAATTATAACTCACTATTCAGAAGATATTGTAAATGATATAGAGTAGTTTCTTAATATCAGTAGAATTTTGATAAGCACAAATAGTGACCTAAAGCCACAGAAATTAGGAAAGTATTTATGAGAATCCTTTCTTGCAAGACTATTGTGTACAGCTTATTCTGCTGAATGCCCTTCATTCTCAATGCAAGTTACTAATTCTTACTATTGATTCTTCTGAGAGAATTTATTTTCTGTAGTGCACATTTTGTAAGACACAAAAGTGGTACTGTTTCAGTAAAATAGAATATGACTTCCTCCAGATGTGATGAAAGCAATGGGTCAAAAGAAAAGAGCCCATGTTTTTGAGGAAAACAAGAAACACGAGTGGGAAAAACTCATTGCATCTTTTTGCCATTGTCAAATGAATTGAAGCAACATGTTTGTTATACATACATGATTTCCACATAATAAAAATTACTATTAAACAAAGTATCCATTTGTGTCCTTTTATGAGGCCTTTGAGTTTGGAAGTGGGAAGGCTGGAAGTACAAACCAGAGAATGAATCACACTGCATCTACTATGATAATAATAACGAGATGATAGATAAATGTGTTTATTTTGAGAAATTTAATTAATCTGTTAAACAAAGCCAGTGTCCCCCCATATTTTCTATATTGTTTTTAAAGATCTTAAACCCTTGTGAATTATTTATAACTAGGTATTATTTTCTTAAGAGTTTCAACCATCATATTTGTTCTGTACAGAATTTGCTTTAATCAGTAGAGAAATTACAAAGTCAAGAGATGGTAGAGTCATAAAATGGTTCAAGATGGAATGGCACCTTAGGGATAACTGAACTTCAACCCACTGCCATAGTCAGGGAATCTTCCACTAGCAGGTTGCACAGAGCCCCATCCAGCCTGACCTTGAATATTTCTGGGGTAGGGCTAGTCACAATTTCTCTGACCAACCTTTTATAGTGCCTCATGGTAAAGAATTTCTTCCTAATATATAATCTAAACCTACTCTTTTCAGTTTGAAGCCTTGTCCTTGTCCTGTCACTACATGGTCTTGTAAAATGTCCCTTTCCCACTCTCCCTAAGGGCTCCCCTGAGCCTTCTCTTCTCCCTGCTCAACAATCCCAATTCTCTCAGCCTTTTTCCATAGGAGAGGAACTCCACCCCTCTGATCACCTGTTGATCTCCTCAGGTTGATGCTCCAACAAGTCCATGTCCTTCCTGCACTGGGACCCAGAGATGGATGCAGCAGGTGAGGTTTCAATTATGATGAATAGCATTTGCTTGACATATTCTTTGACATACATTACTCTTTCTATTCCCTCAAAAATCTTCAGATTTGAAAATATTTTTGTAAACACATAGTAGTATTTATAAGGTTATTCCTCAAAGACACCAAGTAGACTTAATGTTATGCTTTGACTGTATTCTTGTTGACCAGTCTGCTTAGTCAAAAGTTTTTCCTTATGTTTAATAGGCAAAATATGATATTACTGTAAATATGCATGTTTATATCCTTTGTTAGCTATTTATTATTCTTCATTTAGTGGAACATTGTTTTGGAACTTTATTAGATTGTCTTTTCTTATGAAGGAATATTTTGCACTTCACTGTAACATTTTCTTACTAGACTAAAACCTCTCATAGTTTTGATGTTATACATGGCAGAAATCCTGTAATTATAAAGAAATTTAAATGCTAAGGGTAACATTCATAAGGCCATTTAGCTAGGAAGCAGATTTTATTCCTGGTGTAGTGAAAGAATGACAGATTTTAAAAGCATATTTTGTTTTCACTTATTAAACAAAACATGGAATGTAACTTTTTTAAGCTGAATTTTCTGGTGTCACAGTACCACATGTAGAAATAGATTATGGTGTTAAAAGAGTTACTGAAAAACCAACAAAGCACATCTTTCTTTTATCGTGCCTGAGAGCAGGAATGACTCCAGGGCTCCATATAGTGATATTAGAAAACTGGGGAAAAGACAAAACCTGTTTTACTAAGACAGTATAAAAGTAGGAGAACAAGGATATTCTCACTATGAGCAGAAAGACTCTGAAATTTATGTTACCTTACCACCACTTTCAAAATACACACAAGCAATAAATTTAGAAAAAATCAGTTTAAAATAAAGAGCAGAAGAGTGTAAATTTGGCTTTGAATTTGGCAAAGCTCCTACTCATGTCAAACAAGACTGATCATACCTGAAGAACAATACTGCATCTGTACAGAACACATTGCGTTCCTTCACTAGTGGGCCAAAAGAGGTCTTACATCAGACATTGGCCTCTGCATCAAACAAATGCTCACTTAATTCTGTCTTACTCAATGGTTTTGCAAAGTCTCCCTGAGACTGAATATGGTTGCATTTGTTATAAGGAGGAAAAGAAGAGGAATTATCAGACTTGATATAAAGTATTTAAATAATTGTGGGTAAAAATACCTTCTAGCAAAAGAGAGGGCTTTGTATATTCAGTGTTAGTGGTATAACAATTACCCAACTATATAACACATAGTAATTATCAATTATTTTTTCTCTGCTGTTCACTCCAGTTTCCTGAATGCTCTCTGTGAAAGTTCTGCTGTTGACGAATTTGAAGATGCTGATGGCGAAATACTTAATACATAAAATGTAGTATATTTGGCCATGAGCTGCCTGCATGGTTATGAAATTATTCCAACACTCTGGACATAGAAGCAGTTTGTTGTAGGGAACGTTTTTTGGGGAATATTATATTCCTAGAGACTTCAAGTAGCAAGTCAGTGGAGGATCCAAGGATCAAAACTGACATGGAGAATGTGCCTATATTGGAGAATCAAAGGCAGGCAGGAGATAATGGCAATGTTAAGAGGACTATCCGTCACCATGCACCTTAACAAATAGCTTCACATATTGCATCTTGGTTTGTGTTTTTGCAACTTCAGGAAATAACCTCTAATTATAATTATGTCAACAATGCTATTACTTTCCATACCATTATTACGAAGAAAATCATATTGTAATATTCTGTTGCAAAACAAAACATCTCATAAAAATGATTCATTCTTCATTCCCACCCCTCCCTTCTTCACCTATTCCTCATCCTTTTCCACTTCCCCCTTATTTAATAATTCATAATGATGCCAAAAATGGAGTTTTGTTTTTTCATTTTGCTACTCTAATTCCCTATGTAGAGCTCTCTGTAGTTTTCCACGGCCGATATTTATAAAGCTAATACATGATAGAAGACCCATACCCTATTATACCCCAGCTGCCCTAGCCATAACAGGGACATGTTTTCCTCCATGATATCCCCACTGTCCCCGAAGAGAAAACACCAAGAGAACACCATATCTCCTGTGATGGTAACAATACAAAAGTAACACAAGATCCAATGTCCAGGGTACATATAATGGTATGTGGTTCTAACTGGGAGATTTCTGTCAACTCTAGGGACTTTAATATTCATTATAAATATGGGTTCTCGCTCAGGGTTCAGGGTCTCGCTCTCGCTCTCTTGCTCATGGTGGCTCTCTGGGGAGCCACAACTACTTGGAACAGCCATTGGATTGGGGTGGGGGGCACCATTTCCCCTCCTCCAGCATGAACTCACGCAAATAAGAGATATTGTTTTTCCCTTTCCCCATAACCTTGTGTTTCCAGATTTTCTGTCTTCTGCCAGCCTGAGAAAAAGGCATCAACAATAGGATGCACAGAATAATGTAACTAAAACACAATTTATGATGACTCCATGGTAGGGTTTCCACTCAGAATTTTTGTTAAATACTTTCTGAAGTCTGGCCTGCTCTTGCAAAAGTAGTGCATGAGTATCACTGTCTTTAGTAGTTGATCCAGATTAGACATAGCCAAGTCTCTCACGTCCTCCACCTAAACAGTTAAAGAGGAAATGCTGATATTCCTAGCAAAGATAAGGATAAACCCACTCCTTGAAAACATTGCAGGCAGATAGGGAACTCTTTCCACACAAAAGGGATATAGACTGTCAGAGAGCATACATTTTCTTCCTCTAAATCTCATTCAGTGTGAAAACAGCAGGAATTTTTATCCTTTGGCTGTCAGACATGTTCATGTACATGTACTATAATACCAAAAATGCTATCCTTGATATCTCTCCGTTGTTTGTTGTTTTTTTTTTTTTTTTGTTATTGGTCCTATGTATCAATGTGTACACTTGCACATGCCTAATGTTTTTATTTTCCCTAATATTCATATTAATTAGGCCATTATCATTATTATAAATAAAAATCATACTTAGAAAGATGCTTGATATGTTAATTGATCATCATCAACTAAATATTTGGTTGTTATTCAGCAGAATGAGATTTCATCAGTTTAATCTCTTAGTTGTGTAATTATTTCAAATTTCAGTAAAGTGTTAGCATAAAAAGGTAGCAATTCTAAAGAAATCTGATGGATATTCAACTCTATATAACTGTCATCTGAGAAACAATACAGCAGTGCTGATTATCTGATTTATAATGAAAGACAGCTTGTGGAGTTAATCTAGGTCTGTGAAACAAGACATTAGGAAAACAGCTCAATTGTTTTAACTGTTGATTATGCATTTCATTTTGACAAAAATGCCCTGCACTAAGGGAGTTATGATTAACCTCTGACATTTTACCTTAAAGGAGAAAACCATCGTAGAGAACAATCAAGCAATTTTACTCACTTGTAGAGGAGAAACGAATAATTTGGCATTGAAATGAACACAGCCTGTTTTTCAGCAACAGCATCACATGAAAAGTGACAGATTACCTTTAAAAGATGAATATGATTTACACAGAAGTTAAAGTAGCTAATATCTCTTTATTTCCAAAAAAAGGTGGGATTTTTTTCCCTGCACATAAATATTCCTGTAATGACTACTGCACATTTTCATTGTGTAATTGTAACAGCACTACATGCGTTGTTTTTTATAAGCACAAATTAAGCCTCTTCTTTGGTCACCATGGCAAGCTTCCTTGTAGAAGCACAAAGGAGAGCTATTGTGTGAGATCAGGGGATCAAAGTAGGATAGAATATAAGCAAGCAGTTTATTTATGGATCTTGCTCCTGTTGTTATTCCACATGCCGTGTGATCCATGTATAATCTTTCTCCTACTTGACCCGTATGCCATATGTGTGCTGATGAATCTGAAGTTTTCAGTAATATGTAGGCAAACCTGCTTAAGCAGTGAAAATATTTTCCTGCTCAGGGAGGTATGCCGATACAAACTTTTCTCTGCATAGTGCATTTTTCCTTTGTCAAGGTGGTCAATGCCTCTTTGCATGTGGGTGGTGATGGGAGATATATTAATCGCTGATGAGTTCTAGCAAATGAGTGTGTAGAGGCTTGAACTCAAACTGCTCTGATAATATGAAAACACAGAAAAATGGAGTGGAATCTAATTTGGCACCTTTCACACCACTAAACCTCAACCATTTTTCTGAAAGGGCTGTGTCCTGAAATATTTTACTGTGTGAATCCCCTATACAGTGCAACTTCATATTGTAAGAGCAACCTTTGTCCTTGAAGTGGTTACTTTTCTGAGATAGGAAGACTGCAGGAGGAACAACATACATGAAGCCCTTGTGGTCTTTGAAATGCTAGGTAGGTATAAACCACACAATTATTAAGACATCTGTCAGAACACCATTTTAATATTTCAAAAGTTCTCACTTTCTGACAAAGGACAACAAAAACCTGCTTATCCTCACAATATTAAAATATTGCCCACTCTTTCTCTACATAGTGGGAAAACATGAATTGATTATTCATGTAAAATGCCTTTTTCGTGTATAAATAAAGCAACCTCACCTCTTATGCCCTTTGTTTTCTTGTGCCACATATTAATCACTTCAAAATGTTCCAAAATCCAATTTGTCTTCATACACAGCAGTAAAAAATCAGACCCAAGTGTACCAACAGATTCTTTGTTTGTTTCCTTGTTTGGCAGCTGGACTGGATGGTCGTCAAGGTCTCTTCCAACTCTGATGATTCTATGATCCCTCTGGTAGGACCTCACACTTCAATGGCCTCTTAACAGCTGAAGAAAGACATATTCTTTTAAAATCTCATGTGCTAGGCAATTTTACAAAAGCTGAAGCTAATTTTGATATATAAAGTCAATTGATCTCTTTCTTAATAGAAACAACTTTTCATACTGTGGTCTTATTTATTTACCTGGGGGAAAATATAAATGTTGTGGTAATAGCATTTTCATAAGCAGTTAAGTGTGTTAGCACTTTTTTTAAGATTTCAAACTTAACTTTGAAAGAAAAAATGCTTCAGGACCTCGTTTGTTGATCACAAGTAAAATTGAGTATACTGACATATTGAGTAGAAGGGTAAAACTAGGAGCAAAGAGCAGAGAGCAGAGAGGGAAAATCAATAATTTTTCCTCCAGTTATGTTTTTTTGCCCTTTCATAGCTGAGGAATAGCTATAATTTTCAAAATAACAAGAAGTTGCCTGTTTGTACAATGGTTTCATTATAATATTCTGAAAAGAAAAATATAATTCATTCTGATAAATGACCACATGCAGTCGTTGATTTCTGAAGACTTTTATTCTTAAAAGTGGATTGTATTTGGTCTACCATTGTTCCTATGGTAGTTCAATGGAAGGTTGTGTTTATGGAAAGAGACTGAAAGAGAGTTGAGGGAATTAGGTGGGAAGTCCAACGAAACTTTAGAAGGCATGGAGATGAGATACATTATAAAAAATAATTTTTAAGCATCAATTCAGAGGGAACAATAAAAAGAACTCTAATCTCTGTTGCAAAAAAAATAACAAAACCACTATGAAATACTGATAGCTAGAGAGTTTATTGGAAACCTAAACTAAAGCAAAAAAAATCCAGATATAGACACACAAAATTGATAAAATTATGTATAGAAAACCATAAAAAACTGCTAAAAAAAGTATATGTGCAAGCCAGAAACATAATAAATACTACTTAGAATTTCCATTTAAATACTTTCTCTAGAAAGCATTGTAAAACTTATTTCTATGGTAACAAATACACTGGTTATTCAGAACTAACCAAAATGTTTTCCTAGCCTGGATCTGGGGCCTGGAAAAAAATTGATTAGAAGCTTTTGTTTTTCCTGATGCTAAGCTATTACTAGCCCAATTTAAGTTTTCAAGGGTCTCCATATGCAGTGTAGTGCTGACTACTTAATAATTTGAGAAAATTGGCATGTTTGGAAGAGTTACAGGTCTAGATCTCAATATTCCCATCAGAATGTAGAGACTTTCTTCCCAACTCTCTTACACAGGCACTGCAACCTCTCACCTTCAAGTGATATTGATGTGGACCCATCTGGCAAAAGATGACAGGACCACACATTCCGTAAAACCATACAGTCCCTTCCACTAGAAGGGATCAGAGCATGGCATTGGTAAGACTTAACAGGTAGAGGTGCATTTCAGAGGCATCATCAAAAAAGCGAATTCAAAAGAGTGAAATTAGAAAGAAAAAGAGAGGTTTTTTTTTTTAATTACTAGATGCAACTTCAAAAAAGTTGGTGATCAGATGAGTGTGATGAAGCAAAATGATATATCCAAGACTAGGTATGAGAAATTTTAGAGTAGAATTACCTTATTATAGAAAGCTTTATAAAAATTGTTTTTCACAAAATCCAGTGCAGCTGATGCAGAAAAGCATGGATTGATTCACCATAGCGTGATGTATACCTTTCTGTAGGAAGAAAATCTTATAACACCCCTAAAATAGTGAGTGACATTCTTGTAAACACTGGTGTAAAGTACAAATACATTAATTTTACTTTATATTCTTCAGGTTATTTACAAGGTAACCATTCAATCAGATAATTTTTTCCACTCTGAGCTTCAAAGTCTTGTTTAATCAATTACAACAACATCTGTATGATCATAGTATTCATGCTGGTTGAACTTAGTGGCCATGTATTTTACCAAATACTGTACAAAATTATGGTTCATTAGTGGAATACACAAAGCCTCTGGATTTACCTTATGAATTACCCACTCCTATTATTATTAAATAGGTCATTTTCAGACAATCATACAATTATTTCTTTAAATAAGTGTTCAATAACATTTTTTCCTGTTTTAAACACGTATCTTATCAACATGGCACTGTGCATGCATATATTCAGGTACACCAGTGCAGATTGAAAATACAGAGCTTAAAACAGATCCAATCACCTTGCAACAGAGTTTATTTCTTTCCCAATTGTTATACCTACTCTTGGTCCTGCAAATTCTTATGCATCTAAACGATTTTGTTACTAAAATGAAAGTAAGTATAGGCAACACATTAAATTCTTCACATGGTTAAAGGTTTACAGGAGTGAAGCTGAGTGGAAAGTTATTATTTCTTCCAAACCTACCTGTTGCTTTGTATCTTTCATTATGCCTTGCTTTGCATTTAAATGGCCATTTACCTTTTTTAAATTAAATTATGAAATTTATGCTCTAAGTATTTAACCTGAAATGTTAAAATGCTTAAGACTTTAAATGGTAAAGGAAAAAAGTTTTAGCTGCTCATCAATAATATCTGAAAAGCCTGACACCACACAGCGGAAATGCTATACATTCTTATTCTAACAAAACTAAGAAAAATCTTTTAGGCATGCTAGACTGAGCAGAACAAGACACTGAAAATAATAGGTGAGGTAAAGTATTATATTACTTTGCACAGAAAGGTAACAGAATATTTGGCATTGGATTTCATTTTGATCATCCAAAAAGGCTATTTTTATAGTTCTTTTACCAGAAAACTAATAGTTTTGGCAAGACTGTGAGCAACATTATTTTTGGTGTTGAGGATTTGTTTGTATGCAAGACAAATGAGAAAGACTGCTTTCGTTATCTTTGTAGAGAAAATTGGTTCTGTTTGAGAAACCTGGAAACATGCTTTGGATAATTCATACTAATAAGAAAGTGAAAAGAAAGGGGTTCACTTTATCATGTCTCTTTAAATCTGTACTATTGCTCTTGCCTTGTCTTTTCAGTGGAAACCTAGTGTTAGTAATGTGGGCAGCCTGCTGTGGCCAGAACAGTAGTTTCATAAAACAGGGTAGTGGTAATGATGTCTGTGAACCCCATGGAGATAGCTTGAAATTTCTGACAGTTGCTTAATGAAATTAAGAGTTTCTTTTTTGCTTGGAAATCTTTTTATTTCACTAATTGGGCTGTATCTTGCAGTGACGTAATACATGGTTAAAACTTACATCCGTATTGTATAATTTTCAGCTTCAATCTCTAGGTTCTTGATCTGTTTATTTACCGAGAACAATTACCCTTTTACATAGTGTTATATATTTTCACTAGCTGGAAAGGCCCTTGGAAGTTAAAATAATTAAGTATTCTATCATACTGACAACAAGCCTTACCTGATAAAAATCTGAACATTAACTAAAAGGTAGAGTTTGTTCTACAAGAAAGGTTGGTATGTGTCACTGAGTACCACAAATGGTTTTATGAGGAGCTAATTGTTCCATTTGTCTTAACTCAAATAATTAGAAGATCTGGTCACTAGGTCCGCCCATGTGCAACATCTTTTTTTCTGCTGTAAGCTGCAGTGTAACAAGAATTGAGACTTGGAACTCATCTTCATCCCACAAATAAAGTTAGTGCATCCAGATTTGGAAAACGACAGCAGTAATATTCCCTTAGTAATGCTGGAGCTTAGCCCTGTTATACTTATTAAAAAGCCTATTCATACAAATTAAATCCATTCCATATCCTGGCCTCTGATGACAGCTCCATTTTTTTTCTTGTCTGGTTTGAATTACCTCAAGTCTGTACCCAGAAAGAATTTATCCCTTTCAAGAGACTTCTCCAAGCCTATAATAAATTCACATGGGTCATCCCATCAATGTGGTGAATTTGCATTATTATTTCATTATGAGAAGGAAAGAAAGAGGATTAGATCTCTTGCAGTGTTGGCAGCGCCTAAATCAACCTGAACACATGATTAAAGCTGGCATTTATGACTTTAACTGTCAAAGAAAACTAATTGTAAACTGAGAGCTGTGGATAATTATGGTCTTTGCTATTAAACTGTTTTTCTCCTATTTATCACAGGATAAACTACAGACAATACTATTGTTTGCATTTAGCTCTCGGTTACTTTGAGCCTATTTATGCAAATGAAAATTGATCTAGATTTTCAAATTGATGGGTCTATGTAAACTTAGTTTCAATTGTGCTGTAAAAACCCTGAAAAAAGGTGACACTCATGCAGCAATATTCATGGCACTGTATTCTGTATTGTCTCACTCATAAGTACCCTTCGTTTTTAGTGTCTGCCTGATTAATTTGTTTCACATGAATGCTACTGAGTAAGCTACTTAAACTACCTTCTTGCAGGAGATATTTTCCTTTGTCTTTTATTATCACTCATATGTTGCTTATGTGAATTTGTTATCTCATACAGTTGTATACATCTTTTAATAAACTGCTTGTACATTTTTAGAGAAAGGAGTCCCTAAGACTCAGGAATAAAAGTTGTGATAATAACACGTTTATTGTGTTTTGTTGGAAAACGACTGTAGGAGTAGTTGTAATAGTTTTTTGTCTTCACACTGCTTTTTAAATTTTTTTACCCTCTCTTCAAATGAATTCCAGCTAGTAAAGATTAGACATGTGTAGAGCAGAAAATTCTGGATGTTGCATATTATGCAAGATGCAGTTTTTGAATTTTTCTTAGTTAGTGTTAACTAAAACCCAGAACACATTGACTGGGGCATCTGACCTTTCAAAAAAGAAATTAATAAAACAAGTGGACATGAATAAGAAATTAAAAAAATTATGAAAAGTGTATAGGGAATACATTTATTATTTATGACAGTAAAAGAGTTATGATTAGCTAACAGGTGTCTATGAGGCAGAAAACATATTTTTTCACTCATTGTCCCAGAATACTATTGTGACCAAATAGAATTGGTTTACAAAAGTGATAACTGCATTAGTGACCTCTAAGGTAGCAGTCCTGGCTGTAATCCTTGGGCCAGGACTACATCTCTGGTTACTGGAGTTGGAAGAGCTGTTGTCACTGTTTACTATATTCTCTCCCTAAATACCTGTTGGATACTGTGAGAAATGGAAGACTTGAATGTGGATTTTTGATGTGACAGTTTAAGGTGATATTCACAGTTCCCAGAAGAAGGAAAATAGTGACAAGGGACTTAGTAGGACCAACAATGCATCAGGAGCAATTACTTGGGGTGCAGTAATTAGGAAATCCTTCTGAGCTTTCTTAGAAAATGAAACAAAAAATAGTTGATGTCAGCAGGCAAAACAGAACAAATAAATAAAAGTACTGTTTGATTTCAAGTTATGGTGAGATACTGAAGTACTATGCATTATGACTTAGGTTCCAACTTGACCAATTTTATTAATCTAATTGTTTTAAGCTTTTAATTCAGTTAACTTTATGGATCTGAGCCTTCAGTAAAATTTTTCTGTGTGTGATCTTCCTGATGGAATAGTTGCAACAACAATTAATGTAGCTATAAGACCAATAATCAGAGTTTTCTCTTTCTAAGCAGGAGGGTTGGTGACCAAATATATTTAGGTGCCAAACCAGTTGTGAGTGATTCCCAGGTAGAGTCACCAAGGTCATTAGAGCAATGCAGCACCTTTCCTGTGAGAGAATCAGGATTTTCATTCTGGAGAAAGAAGGCTTCAAGGTGACCTAATGGTGACCTTCCAATACGTAAAGGGAGCCAACAAGAAAGATGCAGAGGGACTTGTTACAAGAGCCTGTAGTGAGAGGGCAAGGAAGAATGGCTTCAAACTGAAACGGGGTAGGTTTAGATCAGGTACTAGGAAACAATTTGTTACTGTGAGGGTGATGAGGCACTGGCACACGTTGCCCAGAGAAGCTGTGGCTGCCCTATCCCTGTAAATGTTCAAGGTCAGGCTGTATGGATCTTTGAGCAACCTGGTCTAGTGAAAGGTATCCCTGACCACGGCAGGGAGGTGCATCTCAGTGATCCTTAAGATTCCTTCTAATCCCAACTGTTTTATGATTCTACAAAACCAACAAAAAACAGAGAGCCAGACTTATAAAGGTACTTAGATATTATGCTGACACATTACTGATTTCAGAGGTACTTAAGTGCTTAGAATCTGTGTCAACATGATTTCCAAGATTTAAATTTTGTTTAAATATTTGTCAGCTTTTTTATGACACAGCCTTAAGGAACTTGGATTAGAGAAAAAAAAAACACATAAGGGAATATTTATAAAATTAAAATGAGCCAATAGTTTAAAGTATAACTAAGATAATAATGGTTTTATCTGTAAATACAGACTTCCAGAAAAACCTACCTATAGAAGCAATAGATCTGAATATTATAAATTCTTCGGTGTTTGCTGTAAGGAGACAAAAAGTGATGAATGAAACAAATGTCAAAAAGAAACATTAATTTTTCATAACTGTATCACCTATGAAATAAAGACATACTGTGCAATTCGTATCTCACCAAAAATAATAATAATTAAAAAGAGACAACCTTAAAAAGTGCTATCTATAGTAGCATTCTAGGAAATGCAATAGAACTTTAACAAACCATAGAAAATGGTCTTTATGACACAAAGAAAAGCTATGAATCTACAATTTTGAATACTTGAGAAATGATAAAACAGTGCTAGCACAATGTCTTTGAGAAGCATTCTTACAAAGGATCTTCTAGATCTCTAAACTGTCTAATAAGAAAAGAAGTAAGGTTAGAAATGAAAGAGAAAAAATTTAGTTAGAAAGAGTTAACCAGAAATAATTAACACCAAATACACAAACATACTTCTTTGAATATTTTAAAGGCAGCTGAATATTCAAATACACAGAATAAACAATCCTAGATTTTTGAATGAATTTTGGTGACTTCTAAGATGTCTAAATCATAGAATCATTTGTGTTGAAAAAGACCTCTAAGATCATTCAGTCCAACTGTTAAACATGTATGACTAATGTGAAACAAATTTATTAGTGTCCTGACAAAGAAACAGAGGACTTGAAATAGTTGGCAGGCATATAAACTGAGGTGAAGAGCAGGTCCGTAGGAGTCACTGGCAGCATAATTTTGTACACTCTGTAGATCAGTGGCCTGCAGGAAAGAGTTTGGGACTTTGTTTTTCAACAGACCTGGTTTCTAAAGAAAGGTGAATTTTTGTGTTATGATTATTAACATGAACTGAAAAAGTGAATAGAAAAGGAGGAAGACTTTTTAAGTTCAATAGATAGTTAATGAAAAACCCCAAAATACAACAAGCATTTTCTAGTGGTAATAAATTAAAAGTATCCATCAACAGAGTCTACAACAGAACAATTTCACAGAAAACTGCAAAATACTTGACTTTAGATCAGCCAGGTAAGGTAATAAACAACTATTCTGTTATGAAATCAATAAAAGCTGAGAGTGTATTTTGGATTGCAGCTCTGGTACTATCATGTAAAAGACAGCTTACAACTGAGAAGAAAACAGGAAAATTAAGGACAATCAGAGTCTTGAAAGTTTTAGCTATACAAAGGTCACCAAAAGAACAGTTACATGGGAAAGGGTTGAGCTGTGACAGGAAAAGTAAATGTGTAGGCTTTTTTGATACACTGATAGAACTAGGAAAGGGTAGGATGTATCACCAAAAGTAAGCAGACATGACATTAGTTGAGTAGGTTTGTTCAAAACAACAGTTTGCAAATTTGGAAGTAATGTGGTGAGATTATATTTGATTTCAGAGATTTTTTGCTTTAAAGATTCAGAAAGAGTAATACATTTATTCTGGTAACAAGCATACTGAGGATTATATTACAAGACGATTATTGTGTTTAACAAAGGAGAGGGAAATTCATGGTTTAGGGCTTTACTTTTACTTTGGCAGAAGGTCTAACAGGTGAAAAGCTTTCAACACCTATCTACTAGGTGATTCATATACTTTCTTCTGCTGAGTGCTATGCCACTTCTAATTTAGTGAGATTACACTTACGATTCAAAGTCTGTTTTGGTCTGTGGAAGGGCTGCTTCTGACTTTCTCATATCTGGATCTGCACACTATGGCTGTTTATATGAATGAATGGGAGGAAGGAGATAGCCCTATTACTTCCTGTTGTTCTTCTGTCCTCAGGATACAGTACCCTCAAACACTTTCGAGAGTCATATAGTGAGAGCACATAATCATGTAAATTATAATCTTAAAATACTCTCCAGGAAAAGAAGTACTTGTTTCTCTTGCTCTCTTTTAAAATTTCTTTTTTTGTTGTTTTTTTCCTCTTTTAAAATCCATTAAGTTTGAAACAAAAACAAAATGAAAAAACGTTATGGAACCCTTTCTGGTATCTTTTTTGATTCATTTTTATTTCCATTTCTGTCTGGGAAACCTTCTCTTCAACTGCTTTGCCAGAAACCACAGTTTCTCCAGGAAATAAGACACTCTGATGGTTTCATTCTAAGTTGGAAGATTATTGTAAAATAGCTTCAGCTCATTTAGAAGATTTAGTTTTTCCTAGAGAATATATTTCAGTGCTTTATAGCACCAGTCTGGCAATTGAAGCCTGTTAAATGAACTTTCTTGCCCTGTATGTATCAAGATACATACATACATACATACATACATCTATCTTTTCCTGATGAAAAAGAAGTAGTAATTCCAATAATAAACCTTCTTTTCTAGATTTTCCCCTAAACCACTAAATACATGTTTTCTTAACTCCAGTAGAACCCATTAAGGGTGTGTCAGCAAAACGAAATGAGATTTGGCTCTCAATTTGTCTGCAAGATAAATACATTAAAAACTATGATCACAAGTGAATATCAACAGAACAAAAAGTGCTTCTGTGTTAGAGGTATGTAAAGTTCTAACATAATTTACAGAGGCATTTTCACATTAAAAAATGTATCCTATAGAGCTATTTAAGTGAAAAAACATCAAGACTTTTGATCTTCTTGAGGCATTTACATTCCGACTATGAAATTGTCCAAGCAAGCTTTTTAAATGTTTTGTATCATAAAATACAGACAAGTCTGTGAATACCATAATGAAAAAGAGGTTAGCCTGATACAGTTATGGTCTGAGTCCTATCTCACTGACTGAGACACATGCAAGAGTAGCATGAACTCATTCCATAGAGAAAATGTCAGGGGTATTCAAACAGGCATATTGACAGCAGACTTTTTGGATTGATTTTCTGATTGCTGTGTTCTGTAGGTGTTTGTGATGAATGCCCACTGGCTGTGTATAACATGCTACTCCAGTAGTGCTTACCTTTGTGGGATTTATGAGTTAGTGCAGCTTTTATGTTGTCTGCAAAAGGCATTTCATTATTCAGCTCATAAACCTTATGTTAGGAGATCTGATAAGAAGTAAATTCAAGTTTCAGGGGAGTATTAGTCGGTTGCTTTTAATTACTACTTTGCTTTAAAGACAAGATGATTAGACTTTCAGCAGAACAAAAAACAAAACAAAACAAAACAAAACAAAACAAAAAAAAACAAAACAAAAAAAAAACCAAAAACCAAAACCACCCAAATCTCAAACAAGCAGTCTTGGACAGACAAGAGTCTATTAAAAGCAAAAAAAAATGTGGGCTCATTTGCTAGTTCAAAATGCAGTTAACAGTGCAGAATTGAGGATAGATACCTACCAGTTCCTTGAATAACTATCCACTATAAATCATCTCACAGTTTAAGGGAACTTTTCAGATCTTGTTGCTTGCTACACCACTAGTAATTATAATACATAAACATTTGTACAAAACTTGCAATGCTACCTGTAATAAGCCATAGAACTAAAGAGAATACAAAGGTCCAATAAACAATGTTGTCTTTTATTATAGTTGTAATTTTTTAAACTGTTTCTACTTCCTTCTTTCTAGATAAAATGATGGTGGAAAAATTTTAGAAGGCAAAGTTCAAATAATTTTTTAAAAAGTATTAATTTATTTACATTCACTGGAAGTACATCACACTGTCTTATCTTAGTCATGGCAACATATCAGGGTGGGTGCACACAGTACCTCAGACACCAGCACCTGAAATTCACCCTGAAGAGCAGTGGACAGGCTTTATGAATTGTGGAGGATCTTTTGAGCTGCAGCTAGTGTAACTCCAAGCAGTCATGGGCAGACTTTATGAATTGTGGAGGATCTTTGAGCTGCAGCTAGTGTAACTCCAAGCAGTCATGGGCAGGCTTTATGAATTGTGGAGGATCTTTGAGCTGCAACTAGCATAACTCCAAGCAGTCATGGGCAGGCTTTGGTTTCTGTGCCAGTCTGCGTTTCTCAGCCAGGAACAGACAGGAGTCACAGAGTTATATTTTAATAATCGTGTCTCAAAGTGGCAAAGCTTGTGATTTCTAAGTTTACATTGAGAAGAATTGGTTGTTGTTCTCTGATAGAGTTTACAAACTTGTCAGTCTTCCTGTGTTCTTTTCGATCTCCTTTAGTTGAAAAGACTTGGGAACCTTTACTTCCCTATGCTTGTACATGAAAATATCCCTAAAAGCTGGAAATGTTTGTAAAGAGAACATCAAGAGTAGTATATGATGTATAGTACTTCTACATGATAAAGGCTAATAACTTCTGGAGTTTCCTGTTTCTGAGGCCATTTTCTCATGCTCTATCTCAATGAGATCATAGCCACCAACTGAACACACCTGTTTGCTGATCTGAAATCCAGACAGTGATGAGAAGCACTTCTCTGAAGTTCTTTGTTTGCAGTCCTTTGAGAGATTAATTTCAAGTTTCTAGCTCTGAAAGGAACTTTATTACAGCTCTAACTGCTGGATATGAGGTATCATCGTTGTTCCTAAAAAAAGCTGTTCTCAGAGTTTCCCTTAAGTCAAAAGAGCAGAATTACCAAAGCTGTTCCTCCAAGAACTCTGCAAGTTCATCATTTGTTCTTGGCACTCCCAAAGAATTTTTAGAAAATGTGACAAGCAAGTGTCTAGCTGTTCATACAAGATCAAGATATTTTAATTAGCACAGTGCTGAGATGGAATGATGCTAAGTCCTGAAAGCACCAAGAGGGTGCTCAGGATTTGCATAGGCTAAAATTAATATTTTAATATTAATATCTCTTTTGTTTCCCAGTATTATGCTTTAGAGCACTTTTGCAAGATTTTGGTGGTAATTTGCAATATTCCAGTAGCTATCTTAACTAACCTGCTTGATTTTCATGGCTATGCATACAGTTCTTTCTTTTCCACTTTTAGTATTTGAAAATTCTTTATTTTCTTCAGCAACACTCATTGTCACAGTGAAAAAAAAAAGGTATTCTGAAAATACAAAATTTATTTCACCCTATGACTTGTGAATGACTGCAGGCCTCCAAAGTCATGGAACAAAATCTACAGAGAGAAGCAAAAAAAAAAAAAAAATTTGAGTGAGTATCTGGTGACTAAAATATGCAGTGTCCATGCAGGTGACAAAACATTCTGGTCCTGCTATCACTTACAGGATGAAACTATAAATATGCTTTCAGTTATAACACAGGAACACAATATTCCAATGAGAACTTTGTGAACTTGTACATGACCAAAGTTCTCTCCTCCTCATCCACTAGAGTCCATGATACAAAATGAGCAGCCTTTGGGACCTGATTGTGACTTGTGAATTGGAATGAATCAGATTATAGAGTACTGCAAAGTTAGCAGCAATAGATTCCTCTGGAAATCTTGGGATGGAAATCTTGAAACCTCATCACTGTGTTTGTTGGGTGTTTCTCTGTTAGCCTCCAGAAGTCTCATTCTGACACTGCACAGTCCACCAGTCTTTGGCATTGCCTGGATTAAGATGCTTTTAAACCATTGCAACAAGAGAAAATGTCCTGGTTTTTTTTGCAGAAATTGCAAGCATCCAGTGGCTGAGGAATTTGCTGCAATTTTCTTTGGTTTTGGTGTGATTATAGGGTGACTTTGGTTCATATGAAAACCTAGTGTCATAGACATGTATTTGGCTCTTAACTCAGAAATAATGCTTTGCTTCCCTTTTTAAAAATATCTAAGAAAAAATTAAAATCAATGTATATTGCTTACTTCAAACCCAGACAGTTAAGTAAGCAGGTCTTTTCCTCCAGCAAAAGTCAAGTGATTGAGGTTTTGGTAACAGCTTTAATTGGTCCTTTTTTCTAGGCCTTTGCTGTATTGTAATATACAGGACACAAAATCAGTAAACGCTTAGGTCTTTCAAGAGGCAGATTCTAATAGCCACGGCCTTTTTGCTACAAAGTCTATGGTAGCTGTGTCTGCTTATGTAAATAAGGTACTAAAGGCCTCAGTTGACAAAGATATTTCCATGTACAGCTGTCATTGATTTCAGTGGGAATTAGAGCCATAAGTAAGAATTAGGACCTGAATGCTTTGGCTGAATTTGAACAGTTCCTTCTCTTGTCTTCTCTGAAGAGCCAAAGACATAACTAGTCACTGCCTTTTTGAAAGCTGAGCATGAGCAAATGGCTGGAACTTTCTACTGTAACAAAGTCCAGCAAACTCAAATATGAGCATAGTGAAAACTCTATGAAAATAGTATAGTGCTAGTGGATATTTTTCATGCTGTGGCTGTTTCTGTAAGAGGGCAAAAGCCCAAAAAGATATGAAGAATTAAGATGGAAATGAGAAGTAAATTATTAATAAAACAAAGTACTGCTGCTTTCTCTGTGCACATTTTCAGATGTATTGGATTTTCTCTCATTGTTCTGCATAAATTGCTTCTGACTATACAATGGACTTCAGCAGGGCCACAGCTTTCAGGTTCTTGATTTTTCATAATTCACTCAAATGCCAGCTCAATGACATTAAGTGGAAAAATAGAAAAAAATGCCTTCACTTTTCCACAGAAACAATTTTGAAAATCCATTTACATGGAAAATAAAGAGGCATTAAACCCAGTGCAAATCTGTAGCTGAATACAAAAATCTGAAAGCATAATATTTTATTTTTCCAGATAACACAATACAAACTGTTATTTACTGCCTGAAAGGGCTGAAGAGTTCTGAGTTCCATGGAAGCGGGCTATTTTTCTAATTTACGGTATGGTGAAAAAGCCTTCTAAAAACACTTTTGCTTTTCTCTTTTCTTTTTAAGAAAATAAACCTTAAACAGAGGCCTTTATGAGAGAATTTTAAAAAGTAAAGACTTAGTATTTATTAAATAGCCTTTTATTTTTATTCATTCGTGCTTATGCTTCTCAAATTGCTCAGTCCTTTAAATGGTGTTGTAAGATTTTCACTCCTACAAACCGTTTAGCACTTGCCAAACTGCAATGCTCAAGTGAGTGTTCTGTAAGATGTTTTGCTGAACAATGTTATCAACAATGCAGTAAAGGCAGGAAAAAGAATTTCTTTACCAAGAGGGAAAAAGCTAATCTATGTTAACTGTGTAAAACAGAGTGGAAAAGACAATGTTGCAAGTATTTAATAAAAATGTGCATAGTGCCAAACCAGAAGAACTCCGATACAAGTGATAACAACACAAGAATACAAACCTCTCTGGCTGGAAAAAGTGAAAGTATGCTTTAGTGCTTTAAATATGTGCTCCAACTGCCCAGCTACAAGAGACCAAAAGCTAAGAGCCTGTAGATTTTCTTGGGTGTGAAAAAGGTTAGGGCTCATTTTCTCACTCTTTTGCCAGGTGGACATTTATGATTGAAGTTTATATGCATCTATTTCTAGGAAAGCTGAATTTGTACAAATGCAACACTGGAAAAGTACAGCTATAGTATTTACTAAGTCACCTTGAGGGAAAGACAAAAGACCTGACAGACAAAAGAGGTCTGTCTTCTTTGAGTTCCTGTGTCCTGGCTTTCCTTGAAGGACCTGAAGGATGTGATCTCGTCTAACCAGGTTATAAATTCAACCTTGTGTGTTGGACAGTTTTTGGCAGTAGGTCAAAGCTTAAGGGAGACTGCTTTTAAAGACACCCAAAAAAGTCAGTGTCAGTACCCTAATGAAATTCCACAGAATTTCAGTTTTGCATGTCCACAAAATTATTTTCTCCTGATGTAAACATTCAAAACATACTGCAGATGAATTAACCCCCGGAAACTGCTACAATCTGAGAGAAGGGGAAAATCTGTCTCCAAAATATCTGGCATTTATTCAAGTGTTCTGTTCAAAATTTAGCATCAGCCATTAGTATTCACACAAACAAAATATGGATTGTCTCCTAATGGTAAATAAGAAGTACTTATAACACTAAGGAGTAAGATACTCTATGTGCCTTGCTGGGATATTGCTTCAGCCAGCTGAGAAATGGTCATATCCCAGCATGGCATATACATAATAATATTTGTTGTTGTGATTGTAGAGTGGTATCATGCTAATAGTAGAACACTGAAAACTGAAAACTTGAAAGTGAGAAGTATATCTTCTCTATTAATAGGAAGAGATCTAATATGAAAATGGAATGAGTTAATGAAGAATATCTTGATTTGATGACTGTCTTAGTATTGCTTTCTTCATGGAAAAGTGCCCCCAACATGGTTTTATAATCTTCTTTTTGTTATTCTTTCACATAAAATAATTTTTAGAGACAATTTTAATGTCAGCTCATCCTCATAGTCCCTTGCAACCTTTGAATGATAAAATCCGTTATTAAAAAAAAATTCCCACTTTGCTTTTTGATGTACATCCACTTGCACTGTGAAATTACAGAAAGCCTAGTTCCCACATACAAAGAGAGGACATTAGATTCTGATGTGTGTTTTGTAACAGCTAGACTATCAGAATCCAGCAGTTTGGCATGTTTTCTTTCATATTCAAGCTGTTTTTCTGAAGTCATCTCCACCTGAGCTGCATTCTATTCCTGCTTTTGTATTTGTTTTCCATTAGGGAGTTTGTTTGTGTCTTTTGAAGAGATGACAATGAAATACACACGGTGATCATTATTTAGCCAGACATTGCTATGAGCAGGTATTGCATACATTATTGCTTACATTTATCAGAAATCTGGAAATGTAGATGTTTTCAGGCAGCACATACAGAAGTTAATCAGTGCTTTCATCTGGCTCCATCCAGATTGATATAATAACTAAACACAGGTGTCAACATGAATCAGGAAGCAGAAAATTCCTTTTGTGGTTTATGTCTGCAGCAGAATTCAGCCCTCAATAAGTCATGATTTTCAAGTGGTGTTGCTCAAAGTTGGCAATTCAAACTACTCATTAAATGACATGGTAAAATTTCTAAACATGAACTATTTGTGAGCAGCTCTTTTAATACTTTGCAAAACAACATAGTTTAAAACATTTTGAGAGTTTGGTCTTAAAGCTGTCATCTACATAAGACAAAATTTTTAGAAAGAGTCTTTAGTTTTGTTGAAAGGCCTTGCTGTCACTACTCATGATTGGACACTGCCAATACTTTCTAAATTATTTCAGCCAAAGATGTGATCGATAACACTGAAAAACCTGGCTTGGTCAAGTATTTCCAACTTTTCTGTTTTCCAACTTATTTTCCTTCTGTCTCTGAAAACTACAGTGAAAGCTACCACCAGTACAATTTATTACTGGGTTATAAAGATCTTTTCACACTGTGACCCTGGAACACTAACAATGGTCCAAGGGCCACAGGCCTTTTGAGACATTGGAAAAAATACATGGTGGGCTGGGTTAATGTGGCTCTCCTGGCATATAAAAGCACAGAAAATTGACATGACAGCAGCTTCTGCTCAATCATATACAGCACAGGTGGCAGCTGCTCCAACAATTTCCACTTCTCGCTCTGCTTAGCTTTTCCCAGCAGTGGCAATGGCAGAAGTACCATGATTCAAGCTTTAAAAAGCATGAACCTCTGGAGAAATCTGGCACAAAATGCTATTGCAGCAATTCAGCTAAAGGCAAAGCAATTGCTGCCTGCAGTGGTGCATTTCTACCTTGATGAGATACTTAGAGAAATCGGAACATGTCCATCTGAAAATCTGTAATAAAAACTTTTCACTGGTCTGATCTTGCCAGTCTAGCCTGTTGGATTGCTCGTTTGCACATCAACAAGCATATAGAGGTTTAGCATGAATGGATATGTTTAGCATGGCAGGAAATATTATAACAGACAAGAGATTCAGATTGCTACTGCAAAATGCAGAGCATCTGGCAGATATGGAAGTGAACTTGCCAAGAATGAATTAAAAATATGCATATAGTTCTGAAATTGCTTTGCTGCTGGCTTATAAATCAGGAGGTGACCAAGGTACATTCCACTGTATGGTAGCAATTATGAACTCAATCCTTCTCTTCCATCCCTGCCCCATTTAATGTTCAATTTATTATGTTTTACCCTATTATAATTTTATGTGCTGGATTAACCAACAACCTTGCACTATTACATCCGGTTAAACACTTATGTGTCTTATTTTTTTATTTTTTTGTTAAATTGAAGAGTCACATCAGAAAAGAGTTTTTATTATGTCCACAATTTGATATTTTCAACTCTGTTTTCAACAATCAAACAGTACTTGTAAACAAAAGAAGGTGTGTATTTCATCTTAAATTAATTCAGTAGTTTTAACCAGTTCCATAACCACAACTTTCACAACTGGGTTCTGAGATATACTGAAGTTTTCTTCCAACCTAGGTCCGTTCTAAAAACAGCAATAACAATAAAGTTCTCTAGAAGTACTTGATTAATACAGACCAGCAAAATACCATTGTAGTAGTAACAAGGTAGTGTGCCTGATGTTGCTTTTGGGGTGTGTTTCCAACATACTGTTGAGTCCATATTTTGCTGCAGTTTGCAGTACACTCTGTAAGCTGCACTTAATTGTTCTTGCATTGCACTGTGCAACCCCTTATCAGAATTTCTAAATATCTGTAAGCTTGAGATGTTCTACCTCAGAGAAGCCAAATTAATCTGGGATACAAATAATGTGAGTTATGGATCTGTCATACTTAAGTTCATTATGTAATGAACAAAGGATATAAATAGATGGAAAGGTGTGTCTCAGGGTCCTGCTTTTTGCTCTACGACAGCCGGTTTTAATGCCAGTTGTGTACCCCCTTTGTTGCCTGTGATGAGAGGTAACGAATCAAAGGAACATTGTGGCCATGTAAATCTAGAGAAGACAAATTTTCAAAGCACATTGATCAGGAAAAGACTGTGGGTTTGGTACAACTAAACTCTAACCTCTCTTGAGACAATGTGGAGTTTAAATAACTCAGTTTTGTATTCAGGACATTGAATTTCAGATGTCAGAAAAACCTCCCAAAACAACAAAAGCAAACCCTGAAAGATTGTTCACATTAGAGATCAGTTTATTATTATCACCTCAATAAAAGGAAGAGGAAACAAAAGAGAGGAAAATTATGTCAGTAGCATTACTGGCCTGCTAGCTGAAGAATGTGCACACTGTAAACATTTAATTACTGCATATTTATCAATGGGACTAATTATTTTTCCTTTCTGTTATTATGAGCAGCAAAGCATAAATGAGATTTTAAAGTGGATTTGGAGAAGGCAAAAACTGTAACTTAATGAATGAGCTCAGTCACAATACAATGAGAAAATCATGAAAGAGGCACTGAAATTAATGTCTGTGTGGGAAATGCATAAAGCATTAATTTCATAGTATTAAAATCATTAGTGGAGCATAAGGACTAGAGTAGAACATGAAAAGAGATGAAGGTGTATATAGACTTTTTACAGCATAGTGGCCTGAAGGCCAGGAAAGATAGTCAGATTTTAAACCAGAACCCAGGTTAGTCTTCTTTAAACTTTTTGTGTTGATGTTTTTGAGGGCTCAATAGTGCTACAGAAAAATGTCTTTCCATGAGTTCTTCCCCCCTTTCTTTTGATATACACCCATTCATTATAAAAAAAAATTGAAAATAAAATGAAAAATGACCTATTAATAATTTCTGAAACAGATTTTTTTTTTGGGTCAAGCTTGTTTGGCTTACAAAACTTCAAATTCCATGGTTTTATTCTCTCTAAAATGCATAAAATAGCACTACTAATTGAAAATAGTGTCATGTAATAAATCTATTTATCTTCTACTCAAACACACTTTTTTTTTGAGGTAGAAAGTTTTGCTAGGTGTGAGAGAGTAAATCAGGGACTTTATGAGAATAATTGATAATGCAAGTTGAGAAAAAAATATAAATAAGGCCTTTAGAATCCAAATCTCCATGTCTCTATGTACTAAGTGTATAGCCATTTTTTTTCTCATTGTTATATATTTCATCAAAATAGTCTACTTATCTTTAAAGCAGATTCACCTTTGATTTGCACGATTCCATGAAGAATTTATACTGTGTTCTCATGTGGATAATAGTGACTGCATTCCTTAGAACCCTAACATGGTATATGCCCCTGTCCTTTGAGTTTCTGTCTTCTACTATGAGCTCAGAGCAACCTTACAGGAAATCGTGTGGAACAGCCACCTTTATATTTCCCACAATGACACATGCAAGAAAGGAGGAAATATTAAATCTGGCAACAGGCACCTCTGTTTCCAATCAAAGAAAGGAGTGTGGTTGGAAAGAGGTGAGATTTATTGAGTCTGTTTTTTAGCTTGAAAATTAATTTACAGGGTCTTTTCAGATGCCGGGAGGGATCACTCTTTCAGCTGGAGTTAGTCTTAACGCTCACAGAGAAACCAACAATTTTCTATTTTTGCATGACTCCAGGATCTAAGATGCTAGGATTGATGCCCCAGTAAAATGGTTGCTACAGCTCTGGTTTGAATTTTTTTTCATGTTTTGTGGTGAGGTTTTTTGTTTCCTTTTCGCCTCCCCTGCATATTACAGTGACCAGTTGAAAGTTCAGGCATTCCATTAAGTTTGAAATTTTTGTGTAATGACAAAAAAAAGCTTCCTCTGTTTCATACAGCAGTATTTGTTCAGTGTTTCTGTTTGAAGAATGTATGTTAAAATAGGCTATTTCTTGAATAACAGCTGATGAATAATTTGACTTGTTTCAGCTATATCAGGAATATTGGCCACTGAGAGATCCAGTATAAATTCTGATTTCATCCAAAATTCCACAGAAGTTCTCAAGAGAAATGAACACAGCAGCACTTCAAGGCACAGTTATTAAGTCATGCCTGTTCAAACAGAAGTGAACTCTGACATGGGCAGAATGGAAGCTTTCACAGCTAGACTTCCTATGGCAGGACTGCCAACTTAAATCTTCTTTGTTACGTCCAGACTATTCTAGTTTGCAGCCATCTGACCCAGTCTCCTGTTTATGATAGATCTGAGGTTTAGCTAGAGGCTGCTGGCAGTGGAGAAAACAGAAAGGCAGTTAATGCAGGAGAAACATTCTTGGAGGAAGGGTACAAGAAACATGTCTGTAGAACTTGCCAAAGTAAAAGAATCACAGTTATGTGAATCATAGAGGAGATCACAATATACTAATTTTCTCAGTTCCAGAATAATCCTTCCTCATTAAAATTTTCTTAGGAACACATAGTGTAGACAAACATGCATAAATGTGTATGTATATACATTAATATTTCATGCTTGCCACTCTGACAGTATGTCAAGGTACAACAGGCTTTTTATCTTTTTTTTAACATATTAGTGTTAGGCTAGAAAACAATATACCTTAATAACTTTCCCCGTCTATTGACAATTTCAAGATCTAAAAATTCATTATTTTTAGAATTTTAGAATGTACAAAAATTCATTATTTATTTACTTAATCCTACATACAAGCACAGGAGAAAAGAGAAAATCATATACCTCCCTACGCTCATGCTTTGTTCTCTACTAGAAAAGAATTTCCACAGCCTCCCAAAACCAACACTACCTTTCTCTCCTTTGCAGTGCAACTCCAGGTGCATTTGGGAGTGTACACATTGACACAAATATATATGTTTTGGTACAATTGCTTCTAGAGGCACTGGAAATAACCTGTTCTAATGACATTATAATGATGCAAAGTGAATCCTCTGTCTTTTCCTTTCCCCAATTCTTCCAGCTGTAGGGGGACTTCTGTACAGGGCCTGCACCAAGAATTATAAGTAATAATATTATAGTGATTGCCATGTGGAGACAAACAAAATTGCCACTAGCCCCTCCTCTACGCTGTTTAAAAGATGCATATGGAGCAAGATAGGAGAGAGAAAGAGAGTGGAAAAAAAGGAATATGTTAGAAAAGTTTTTAAAAGTTGTCTGATTGGCAGGAAAGTACAGCTGGAAAAACTAACCTGCTTAACCAATCTTTAGCTCTTCCACATTTTTCTTTCACATATTTTGAAATTGCTACAAACAGCACTTGCATTCTTTTTGAGCTCAACTGTTTACTTTCTATGTAAACCTCAAACCATTATGCTGTTGTGTAAAACCATTTTGGATAAGCAGCCAAGATTTTTTAAATCCCATTTATCTCATAATGATATATAATACATGGCTATGACATTTTGTGAACTTTCTCCAAGTTCCATTTCACTATACAAAAGCTTTATTGTGGTTTTCTTTCTATTATTATTATTTCTTGGTATGGCAGGGGTTTAAACAGACCTTTTATTTAAAGAAAATTGGACAAAGAATTTCTTAAGCTTTTACATAAAGTTGTTTAGAGCAGAAATAATTTAAATCTAATCAAGTCAACAATGGCCAGAAAATAAGTGGGAGTTTTTTGAGACAATTAGTGTTATTTTTCACCTTCAGCTTGACCATGCGACAACACAATAACACTACATCTACCATGCAAAGACTTTGGTCCTATTGTGAATCTCAAGTACTTACAAGTGCGTGTCTTGTTTTTCCCACTGATTCTTTGTGGAGTACAATGAGTATGTATGCTGCATGGAATTCAGGTTTTTGTTTACACCATAGCAACTGTAGTGAAAAACCTAGGCAAGAACAGAAAATATTTTGCCCTCTGAATATGGCAGCCAGTATCATGGGTGTTTTCACTAAATATGGGAATAAGGCAACATCTAGGAGCAGGTTTTCTACTGAACATACTGGAAGGGTGACAACCTTCACTCTGATGAAGTACTGAAGTGCTTCCATTGTGAGCCATAGATAATATAAATATCTTAGTTCATTCTACTTATTGTTAGTGCTCCTATTTCTTACGACCCTGAAAAAGCTCGTAATTGTTTTTGTGCTCTCAGGGCCTCAAAATAAGGACATAAAGAAAGCTGCAGGTGCTCAAGCCCTTAGTTCTTTAGCACGAAGCTGATTCTGGTGAGGTTGAATACCTTGACTGCAGCAACATATTTTTTACTACTATAGGTGACTGTCAAGCTAATAAGAAACTTTTTTTCAGGTTTCTGACCATGATTTAAGGAAAAGTCTAAAACCGAGCTTTTATATACTAGTTGAAATTCATAATAACTGGTCCTATACAAAAATATGCCCCCACAATTTTTTAAACTCTGCCTTTGCAAGACTTGCATTGAACTACAGCCTTTTTGACAAAAACTTTCACCTTCAAGACATTCTCACCTTTTGGCACCTCAATGCTCAGAAGACTATGCCTTGTGATATTTATTGATACACTTTAGATACTTCAACAGAATATATTTTAAAATATTTAAATATTGGAGGAATCCAAAATTATATAAAATAGACTGTTATGCAATCAGTTCAGGTGTTCAGCACATACAGATTTATCTGCCAGTGTATTTTTTCATAAAGGAAAGGGAGAATTAATTGGAATTGGAAACTTATATTGACTTGAACGGGGTAACTGCTGCTATACTTTACCATGAGATAGTGGTAAAGACCCAAACATTTTTTTCATCAAACTTCTGCAAAGCCTAGCAGGCTTAAGACATCTTTCTTTAGGATTAGGCAATTTGTGCAAGAGACAATCTTAGCTTTCCCTTTGTAGGTCTTATTGGGAACACCTGTTCTTCGGAGTACTGGAAGTCCTTATAGTTAGTAGCATAGATTCCTTTTCTTCTTTCTTCAATACTTTTGGTTTTAATCTTTCTCTTCACTGTTTTCTATAGGTCTTAGTCTTCAGAAAGAGATTTCCTGACTTGTGTTGCTGTACTATGTTACGATAATTCAGATAAGTTCCTACCACTTAATAAGAAATTTCACACTCATGCCTGACAGGTAGAGATTACTAAAGAGGGTTTGTATTTTTTTCTGGAGAAAAGACAGATTATCACTTCACACATCCCTTGGAATTATAAAGATATAAATGGAGGGATTTTCTCTTCTATATATAATTTTTTTCCTATATCAAGACTTTAGTATGTTGATGGATAAAGACAGTCTGTTTTTTACTCATTAAGACTTTCTTTCTTTCTTTCTTTCTTTCTTTCTTTCTTTCTTTCTTTCTTTCT
>VZRZ01006671.1:1445476-1516954 GCA_013398175.1 Climacteris rufus
CAAAAACCTCCAACTGGGTAGGAAGGACTGGAAAAAGCAGCCAGGAAGTACACTTCGATAAGTTATTAAAGGCTTTGCAATTCCTGCATCTGCTGTGCTCTGATACTTACTTTTATTCTCATTTTATTACTCTCCTTTATACCCATGGAAGGTTATATTTTTCTATAATTACCACAAGCAAATCTTTCTTTGGCAACACATGTAGTGATTAATCGCATTTTCTTTATTGCAGTAGTGGGTGGTTTTTGTGTATCCTCTTTTTATATATAGCCTTTAATTTTCTGTATTACAGGCAGTACTAAGTAGTTTGCTTGTAGTAACAAAGATAACAATTAGGTACATAAGTTGCTGAGCTGGAGCTTTCAGGCTGCCTCTGATTTTTTGAAGCCACAGCACCTCTCCTTTACAAGTTTGCATAACTTTGACAAAGAGTGAAAGAAATGCCATCTACCTATGGTAGAAAATTGCCTTTTTAGTATGCAAGTTAGAAATAAAATCTTGTTCCTCTGTCCTAAAATTTGATACTATGGTAGCTTAAACACTGGATGAGTCACCCTGCTCATTAAAGCTGGAACCATCAATGAAAATGGTAATACAGAAATTGCAGTCCTTCAGGGGAGTGCAGTCAGGGAGAAGCAAACTGCCAGGTTGATAGGATTTAGGGTAGATTTGGCTATGAATTCTCTGGTATGACTGTAAGCCACACTATTCTATTTAAAACTGGAAAGAAATATTCAAGACCACTGAAGTTAGGCTTTAAAAAGCATTAGTACTGAGTCATCACTCTGTTTATGATAAGAAACCACAAAATTCAGTGTGACCTGTGTGGTTTCATGTATGTCATGTTTGCCAAAAGTACTCAGAAATCTCTGGCATAAACCCTGAAGGTTTAGGCAATTTCCCCACAGTATCTGGAGCTCTACCTGAGTAAGTATTTTCTGTGTAAGAGACTTTCTTCCTCTTCCACTAGCAGCTCCTAAAGAGCTTTGTGCCTATCCTAGAAAACTGAACTGTGGTGCAGGGTGTTACAAGAGCAGCTGAACATGCCAGTGACCACAAAGGAATGCAATGCCTGTTAGATTACTCATTTTTCTAACAGATCAGGAGGGCTGCAGAAGACGATTTGGAGCTGTAGATAACATGACAGTGATTAACAAGAAAATTGAACTACAAGAACCTTTAGTAAGACTGTGCTTACATATGAGAATTTTTCTCAGCTGCTTTTGTATCTTAGTTAGCTCTGAAATATCTAATGAGCCCTGATGAGTTCTTACAGACACGTGTTCATTGTAGCTATTCTAAAGATGATGGCCAGCATCACCTGTAGCACCTGTGGCTGACCTGGCCCTCCTGCAGATGTCCACAGAGTTCCTTCAGTGTTCTCACTTTCAGATTCCCTATGTTCATTTTATGTGTTTAGATGATGGGGCAACCCCCAGAAACATGGCTATTACATTCCTTTCTTCTCCACAACCAACCCCATGCTGATATTCCTTAAAAAAACATTTCTACAGCATTTCTAGACTCTGAGGGAGTAGCAGGAAAAAAAAAAAACAGAACACACACAGGCAAAATTTTATATTGTGGGAGATATGAAATGCAGAGTCCTCTCAGTGGTGAATCTAGTGCTACTTTTTATGGCACTGTGCGAGAACTGAACATGATATAACAGTTGGTGAATTTAAGTACACAGCATTTGAACTATGTTAGCTCTTTATGTCTCTGTGCATACACTAGCATTTCAGGAGGAATTGTCTGGGAAATTCTGATGGCATGCTTTTTCCCAGTGAGTCAGTAGCAAGCAGAAACAACTTCAAAATTTAATATTCCTTTAAGGAAGAACAGAATTTGTAAGATTTGGCCTCATTTAAATACTATTTAAATATAAAGAGCGATATGCTAGCTATGAGACTGTGCCATCTGAGGATTGGGTCCAAAGACTACAGTCATGTAATTAGCAATACTCGAGGCTACATCTTAATAAGACCATCTGGAAATTGAAGCTGTTTCAGAGTAGGGATATCCACTTTTCAGTGCAGTTTCATGTTAATTGTAGTCAATCAGTGTATGTGCTGCACTAGAAGCTTGTTAGTTTCTAGTTGGAAGTTGTTTTTAACCTATAAAACTCTAGGGCTAAGTTGCCTGCTGCTCGTGTAATATTTCTAGAGTTAACCTGAGGGCCTCTTTCCTAAGTGAGTTGGGATTTGGTTACCTCAGAGACATGTACAAAACCTATCTTAATTTTACCAGCATATGAGAAAGAGGCAAAATGTGAGATTTAGGATGAACAGATGTTATGATCACTTTTATCATCAGGTCAGGTAAATGTCAATTTTGTTTTATGTGGGTTTTACCTCTGATAGCATGCTAGATAATCCTCACAAAGGTACCAGAGAAAATAGATGGTGCCTTTACAGGAATTGAGACAAATATGTAAATTATTTCCAAGTAAATGTTTTCCTTTGAAAACTAGGAAGACTAAAAAAAATAATGCAGGTACAATTTCTAGCCCTTTAACTTTGGGTTCTCAAGTCACCTGATGAGAGGTTTTTCAGGGAAAGCACAGTAACTTGAGGAATATTTGGGGAAACTGTAAAACTGAACCACTCACTGCATAGATTGACTGAAGGACTAAAAGTAGGTATTTTATCTGAGGAAATAGAGCAGGTCTGCTTCTTTTATAACTTATATGCAAATATATTAGGAGAAATTTCTCTGAAGCCAAGGGAGTAGTACCAGTTTAGAAAACATATAAAGAATTGTCAGAGTAGTGTCTATTGAAATGCTGTAAACAATATGCAGATCTATTTGCATACATAAAGTATTTCTCTGCAGGGTCCAACATTGACTTTTTTGACCTGCCCTGCATAAGTACTCTGTCTATTTAAATAAGGGATAAATAAACACACAACTCCATATTTGTCATTGCACTCAGTATAGATGACAAAGGTGACAAAGTAAGTGCATTAGGAAACAATGCCTTCTGCAAAATTCCATTTTATTTTTATTCATAAGTTGAATCACTATAATCCTTAAACTTCGGGGCCATATTGTCCCTGAGATCTAGGAAATGAGATGGGAAATTAATATTTCATTTTAGATGGCTCAGAGTTTTTCAATGAGGTGTAATGTAATAATGAAAAGGAAATGTAGTCAGCTGATATATATAGTTGTTTGCCCTTCTGAAATACAATTGAAGTGTGCAATGCCTGAGCAGCGTCAGGGCAGTGGAGCTGTTATTAACGGTGGTATACATTCTGCTGGGAGGCAGCTCAAATTACACTGTGCAGAGCTCCAAAACTGTCCCTGCTGCCCTGATGGTGAATCTACACCCACTGCTTTAAAAGGGTGTAAATGAGGTTGCATTGGAGGCAGGGATTTCAATGCCTTCTGCTCTGCTTTGTAGAGAGTTCCAGTGAATATGGACAAGTATGACATTATGGCACATAAAGTGACATCAAGGTCCTCTCTTTTTCCTGTTCCCTACCCCTGAGGTAGTGTTTGCATCAAATCCGAAGACTCTGCATGATGTTTTTCTAAGAATATTTAGAAGTGGGCGTTTATTCCAGTAAGGGATCCAGTGCAGTATGACTGCAATAGAATCCATTCATGCCGCAGTGGGTAATGTTCTTCATCAAGGGCATAAGGGCATGGTAGTTTAAGGAATGCATATCTTGATATCTACATTGGTGAGTTGATGAATTCATGGCTGAATTGTATTTCTCTCTCTACTTTTTTTTTTTTTTTTTGAGTAAATGCAGGGAAAGGTGAGCCAAGCTTTATTGTCTGTCCTTAGGATACAACTCACAAAATTTACACTCAGTAGAGCTCAGCATTACACAAATGACAAATTTGTAGGAAAGTAAGGCTCTGAGAAGGTAAAATTCTGATCTTTCTGTGACAGAGAGTGCAAGGCCTTTTATAATACTACGGTCCCTATCAACTCAGGCACTTCCAGCTCCTTTGTGCTGTGTGTATTAACATAAATACTGACCTTTCTGGCCTGTCCTCTGGATCTATTGCTAAGCATTTGTTACAGGTCACCTTCTGTGATGATCCACAGAGGACATGAGTTACTGGCTTCAGCTAGAGAGTTCTGGTTATTCATTTTGGTCAGCACTGGCTCATCCCAAGATTAAACTTTTGTGTGATTTCTCCAGAGGGTGTCTATTTAAACAGCTTGCCTGCCTATCTTTCACCTTCTGTTCTTTATGTTTGAAGACCCCTCTTCCACCAAGGTACTGCTCCATTTTGTTCAGTCTTGTGAATGAAGTGGTAAGAACACAACCTCTGAATTCACCCTGGGCTAAAATCCTGAAATAACAAATACCTTTTCTTTTATTTTTTTTTTTTTTCTTTTGGTGTGTGAGTGTTTGTGTGTATTTTTGTGGTAGGATGACTCTTGGGGAGACGTGACTGGTCCAAACAAGTGGTCTACAACTTCCTCAAAGAATGGCAGTGGCTAGAGAGATGCTGGTCTCCTCTCTCTAGTGACCAGTGGTAGTTGTGTCAGGGGAAGTTCAGACTGGATGTTAGGAAAAGGTTTTTCACTGAGAGGTTGGCTGGGCACCAAACTTGTCAGAGTTCAAACAACATCTGATCAGTGTTCCTGGTCATATTTATGCTCCCAGTTTAGTTTTAGGTAGTTCTGTGAGGAGCGGGCATTTGCACTCGATGATCCTTGCATATATCTTTCAACTTGAGATATTCTCTGATCAGATGATTCTACATGGTAAAAATCCCTCTGAAATTGCATAACAATGCTTTTCCTTTCTCACTTTGTTTTGGCTTCTCTTTAGAGAAAAAGGAAAAATAGAGTACAAGAAGGCACAATCACCATAGTTTTAATTGTAATATATATTCAAATATGACATAATATATATGTATCTAGTGGTATGTATTGTACAAATACCTAATATATTTAATATATATATAATGTATATTTACTAATCTATGCTAATCTATGACTATATCTGTCATAATCCAATGGTTAATTGTCATCCAAGCTGCTGCAGCAGGCACATAGCAAACAGATTAGGAGTACTGAAAATATACTGCAAAAAACAGTGATGAAAAAGGTGTCATGTAGGTGGCAGTATCATCTGAAATGCTAGATATATGGTCACTCACAGTGCTGAACATTTTGATCACATGGATAAAGATAACTTTTTTCATCTTTATCACTGTTTATCCTCTTTTCACCTTTATCACTGCTCTGCAGGAATCTGTTTTAAGTGGTCAGCAAAGGTTTATTAAAAAATCAGCTCCACATCTCTTTAGTAAAAGTCAGATCCACTCCTGACAGGCTGAGTACCTGCTTTCAAGGTGCTATGCTTTTGTTAGTTGAACTCTATTTTAGCAGTGCGTTGACATTCCAATATAAGCATTTGCTTCCTTTTCTTCTAAATGGAACTATTGATGAACTTGCATGTGCTTTCAGTGGAAAATTACAATGACTAAAGTTGTAAATAACTGCTGTAAGATGCAAAAAGGTAATTTTGTTACTAAAGTCTTTTGGGTTATCATTTAACTCACTCCTGTCCCTGCTTTCTGAGGTTTAAAATTCTGCTGTTATTATGATAAATTAATCTTTATTGCAGTGTATTCAAATTCAACCAGCTTAATCAATGTTTTTGTATGATAAAAGAACTTCAGACATCCTGTCTACACTTGTCTCTTGCCCATTAAGTGTGTATTAATGGAGGAGACTTTTAAAAGTTATTGGCATATAACATCAGATGAGATGTCAGAATTAGTCAAATTAGACAATAATCAATTTAAAATAATTGATGGTGGTTCTTAAATAAAGTCACAATGCACAGCAAAAGAGGAATGTTTTAAAATACAAAGAGCAGAAGGAGCATGGAGGCATTCTGAGAGTAGCTCAATAGGGAGATTTCAGATTCTAGCAGCATTAAGTAACTGCTTGCTTAAGAATGGAGAACTGCAGAGGTAAATGAATGGAAATGCATAGAGCATGAAAACCTTGCAAACCAGAAGTATCTGCAAGGAACTTTAAAAACTTACTACATCTGAATTTCTATAGGAAAAAATCCCAATTCCTCAGTGACTTCACCTTAAAATTCCAATCAGAAACTTTCAGATGTTTCTGAATAACAAACTTTTTCATGTGCTCAATTTGATAGTCATAAGAGATGCAAAGCAGTGTTTTAAATACATGTATGCTGTGCCAAGACAATATTTCTTCCTCACTTGCTATTGTTTCTTTGCTTATTGTTCAGAAATAATCCATGGGGGCATTGGTATTCTTATTATTTATGCATGATAGCTTCTGTATTTGAACCCTACAGAGTGCCAGTTTATTGCTGCCAGTGCTCTACATATATTCTTTCCTTCCTTCTTTACTCCTTCTGGCTCTTTCATTTTGAATCTGGACATCAACATTCCATGACAAAATTATTCTGTTGTGAAGACTGCAACTTGGAGGTAATTTCTGCCATTTAAAAAGCACCATTTTCTATGTACATATATTTGCTTTCACAGCCTTCAGACATCTTACATTTCATTACAAACCATTATTTTAACAAAAGAAAAGAGAAAATTACAAAGATATGTAGCAGATTGGAATGTAACAATATGTGGGATATAAAAAACAAAATCAAATTCTTCACTAACCATAAGTAAAAAGAATATTTTGGTCATAGCAGAGAATAATAATGCCTCTTCAAAACAAAGGGTTTATAGCTAAATCAAAAAAAAAACAGAAAGAAAATCCTACTGACAGATAGTAGTAAAACATAACGTAAAAAGACGTTTTGATAAGTCACTTTCTCCTTCATTAGTGGAAGAGAATAAGTAAATTTTTTTGTGTGTGATATCAGAAAGAGATGGGAAAATAGGGGACAAAAGGATGAAAGCATAATAAAAATGAAATCTCATACTTTCAGATATCCATTATGTCATTTACGTACAGGCAGTGACAGTATGCAGGCTTTAGTTTTGTTTTACTTCAATCACATTTTTTTAATGACAGAAAAAATACCCCAGATCCACTACCCTATTGTCCATGTACTTTGAGGAGAACAAGACAAAGTACAGAGGACCAGTAAAATACCTGCATTCCTGAGCAAAGTTCCTTCTCAATTCTTCTCTTCCACCTATGGATGCAGGAAGAGGTGTGGAAGAGTATAACCCATTCCAAAGGGACTTTTTATTTGATGCATTCTCTAAGTACCTGGAAGCTTATTGAGACTTTCGTACAAATTGACATAGCCTTGGGGTTTCCCTAAGCTTAGGGGATAAAGGCTGCTCTGAATTAATAGAAAATAAATTAAATTTTATTTCTCTCCCAGTGGTAAACCTCTGGTCTTTGGGGACCAGCAAAGAAACACTTGAATTAGATCCAGCTCATGCCATTTCGGCATGAAGTACAGGCAGAGAAATCTTGAGTTTGTCTTCAGTGGGCCTAGATGATGTTGGGATTGGAGAAAAGGTGGAAGAACACAGGTCAGAGAGATAAGGGGAATGAAAAAGGTAACATTACCAACACAAGACGTCTTTCATTTAAATGTTTTTAATTCATGGCACTTGATACAGAACTATCAATGTTTCATCATGGTGATGACAATATTGTAAATGGACTAAAATATATTTTTAAAATCTTACTTTTTATAGAAAATTATTCTCCTTTAGTAGTATATCTGACTAATAATTAGGTAGGGAACACAACACTTTGGTACTGCTGTAGCTGTTGTTGACTTCACACTCATTATACATTATTTAATCACGAATATTTACATTTGCAAAAGCTGCATTGAATCTCATGACACAAGAGTACATGACAAGGATATTGAGACGGTTATTTAAGGTGTTTTTCTCCTAGGTAGGAAGCTTCATGGACAAGAAAATACTTGTTATCTGTAATACAGTCCTGCAGTTTTGCAAAGTGAATGCAAGTAACTTGCCATAATTTCTTTCGTGACTTTATATTTTTTTTAAGATGGGCTGCAGGAAGGATGAGCACAATATAGGAAAATTTAATAGTTGAGAGAGGGAGTGAGAAAGAGAGAAAGTAATTTCAATATTATGCCATGCCTGCTGGGCTGGATTTATAAAATTACAAGTGCAGGTTTCCGTTCCCTGTAGTTAATCCACTTCTGTGAGGGTCCTGTGCAGTATCCTTTCAAGTAACATGCATTCTTATTTGGTTCATTAACTTCTCTTCTAGAGGACAATACTATATAGTTGACATCAAGGGAGCTTGTGGAGAAAACAGACGGATAAGAATTAAGAGCTTTCATACAGGAAACAATAGGATTAGATTTATTATTCACAAACCATACTTCGCAAAAGTTCAAAAATATTCAATACCTAGCTGAGGTAAGTACCAATTTGTGTTCTTTAAATTCTGTTTACCAGATGTTGTTTGTTATTCAGTAATATACAGTTTCTATAGCAACTATAGGAAAATATGGTACATATACTATGATACTAAAGAAATTAAAAGTACAAACTCCAGTATATTTGAAAAAAAAAAAAAAGGAAAAAATATGCACAAAACACCTTTGAAAAATGCAGATGCACAGCTAGAGCTTATATATGTATAAGACAATGTGTTGTTGAAATCTTTCAATGCTTGCACAGTTCATCTGATTCTGATTGAATTTTGACAAAATACAAGAGATGACAAAAGTATTTAATAATCTAACATGCTTGCATGTGTGAAAATGGGTTCATCTGAGATTGAAATCAAACCCAAAGCTGTGTTTTTCTCCGCTTATTCATTCAGAAAAGCCTAAGATAAACAGACCATAAAAACAGCATTCATCTGCTACAACAGACCATCCTAGGCAGCACCCAAAAAGGATTCTTTCTTGGGTTTTAGCTGTGTCCAATTACAGCCCCAGTAACAGTGTTTGAAAAGGAGCATGAAACATTTGAGCCTGTGATAAAATTAAGACAGTTTGTGGCTTCAAACAAGGATGCACTCAGTACCTGCCAGTGGTGTAATAATGTAACATGTATTAAAGTAGTCACTGAGATAGTGTCCAAAGATTCCTGCAGTGTGGAAAAAACATGATTTATAACATAGAAATGATACTTTCATCTTGAATTTTTTGTTTGAATATTAGCTCATATGGACTGAATCTGAGTTAGTATACCAAAAGTTACAGGGGAAAGCTTTGGCTGGGGTCAAAACCCTGCAAAGTAGTTATGATGAAAAAGCAAGATTTTGGCAGAGATGCCAAAACACACAGCAGAGCTTTAGAAGATACAGTAGGTTTAAAGAAATTTCTACCTTTACATATGATGAAAAGGCAATTTTCTTGTCTACTATTGAAGCAGCAAGAATCCTTCTGCAGTTTTGTTTCTTTTCTCATTTTCCTTTTTTTTTTTTCTTTTAACCATACAGAATTAAAATATCTCCTAGGTGAAACTGAAGTAAAGAAATACCATTTTAAGAGCAATATATCGATATAAAAGTGAAATCTCTGATTGCTTCTATGCTTTCAAAGGATAAGAACAGAGTAGATGATAATAAAACGTGAAATATTTACGAGAAAAATTGCCTTTTGCAGTATTTAGACAATGCAAAACTTCATTAACACAAATAATGTCATTGGACATACGTGGTGGACTTTAAAAGGTTTTAAGTACCAAACCCAATGTTTGCAGGGGGCTGGCTGAGGCTGTTAGGTCACCTGAATATTGTACATGGAGATGACAGATTAATTGGTTGTTAGAGAGTAAAAAAAATGGTCCCAGCCATTAGCCCCATGCTCAGCAATTCACAAAAGATGTTTTGAAGGCTAAAGTTTGAGCCATGAAGAGCACTCTCTGCCATAGACGTGTTGTCCCAGACACAGACACTGTAATCCTATCTGAGTTTAAAATTAAATATAAATGCATGCCAGGTTAAGGAACTGTCTCTTTCTGGGTATATATCTGCAAAAGACACACGTTGCTGTCCCAGTTGTCTCCACAGAAGAGGGAGGAATGTTTATTTGATTTGACTGTGCTGTGATATGTTTCCTACCCCTGGATCAGGATGGCAAGTTAGATGGGCTCTGACAAAGTGAAGCTGACTCCTTGTGACTCCACAGTGAAGGGTAAGGTTTCAAAAAATGAAATATATTCCAAAAGAGTTTTTGGGTTCAGGTGAATATCCCAGCACAAAAACGAACCCCAGACTAGGTTTGCATGCACAGATGGGCAGTTTTATGCAAATATTGATGGCATCATGCATGAATACCCAATCTTTTTATCAAAACATTGGTTCTGAGAATGCAAAAGACAGTGTGTACACAGTGCTTGAATGGAACGTTGAGACACTGACAATTTGGCCTTTGATGTGTTTGTGTTTAGTGCCTATTATTCATTCCTCAGAGCAGACGTTGTATAAGGATTATTTTATAAAAGGAATTAAATTCTACCTATGAAGTTTAGTGCTAACATTAGACATCAAAAAATCATCTGCTGCAGAACTAGATTTTTTTCTCCTCTCATTTAGACAGTTCATTAGGGAAAGAAGTGCTCTCTTTTGTAGTTTCATATTTTGGTTTTGGTTTTGTTTTGTTTGTTTTGTTTAATTTGATTTTGTTTGGCTTTATTTTGTTTTCCCCCAAAAAATGTATTAACTACTTAAAAGACAGGAGATCCATAATCTCTGTGTACAGGTGTAAGTTTTGCACCTGTTATAACTATATATGATATATAAAATCCTATTTGGAACAGAAAAGATTGAGAGCTTCCTGTGTTTATTGTTTAATTTGTGATTTTTCCTAAGGCAAAAATCAGGAGACTTGTGTTAGTCTTCTTGGGCCACTAATGGCTAAAGGTTTATACTGGTCTAATAGGATAGAAGACAGTAATAGACCCTGGCAATGAGACCAGAGGTGGATTTCCTGCTGTGAGAATATTTTGGTAAACATTTCCTACCTGAGACTACTAGGATAGTCTAAGTGTAAATAATACAGAATAGAAATTATATCAGTCATTTAGGTTTAGATAACCAGCTGATATACTGAAACACCAAGCCAATACTTTCTCTGAAAACTGCCAATGAAATGGAATAATCTATTATAACTTGGTATTAATTAGCTTTTCTTGATCTTCACAGTTTATTGTCCTCATACATACTACCTGAGCAAGATATTTTTGAAAATTATTGCCCAGGAATGAAAGACAAAAAAATTGTAACACTTTTAGGAATGTTGAGAAGTTTCTTGAACAAATACTCCAATAATTTTAAAATACATATTTGTAATATGAAAAATATATTCTATTCATGAGTTAACAGGTCAGTGTGATGTACATTCACTGACAGTTATAACGACTAAAAATAAAAGTAGCATCAAAACAGATGTTTCATATATTTCTTAGTTTCTAGGCTGACCTTCACCTGTTAGGTCTGGCTTATTCCACTAGTACAAATTAGAAAGAGAAATAACAGCTCTGTTATCGTTTACATAGTGCCTGAGACTGATTTTGTCCTATGGTTTTGCCACTACTGGAGAGAGGAAATGATCTGAAATGAACAAGGATGGTTTTCAAGTGGTCAATCTCTTTAAGGTGTGCAGCTGATCTTAGAGGGACTGCAGTTATCACTGTAATATATCTGAAACATAACTCAGAGCATGCCTTCCCCTTGGAAACCAGTCAGACAGGAGATCAGTAGAGTGGAAAAAGTGTCTTAGAAACATCATCTCGTCACTCCTCTGGGATTTGCACTGAACATTTGCATTGAACATTGAACAAGGTGAGCCTGATCCTCTGTTTACTGTAAGAAAAATGAGTCTCTTGTTAAAATCATCTACAATCTGTCGATCATATACCATCTGCAGAACACAATAATGTGATGCCCTTGGACACCCAAACTTCTGTCAGACTGAAGGTTCTGCTGTTTTTTCCCCATTGCATCCACTGAAGGAGCAAATCATCTAGATAACAGCATTGTGTGATGGTGTCAGGATCCTTGAGAAGGAGAGCAGGGAACAGGTAAGTCTTCTGAGGATTAAGGAAAGGCAATCAGTATGCTAGGTGTGTACTGCTGGAAGGCAGAAAAATTCAGGCTTCTCATCAATTTTACTAGCACTGCCATTGTTGTGAGCCAGGCATATCATCCTGTTAATATGCTTTTAGAAGGATGCTATTTTTATATCCCTGTATAGCAATTTGGGGTAGGGTGAATGAGCAGGCCTGATGATGTTAATACCAGAATATTTTGTGAGCTGATGATATTCCAGACATCCTGTAACTTTCCCTGTGAGTATGATGGTCTCTGCCTGTCTCAGAGGGAAATGTTTCTCTTGTTTAGCTAGAAGTGCTGCTGAGTTACATTTTAGGCGGTTACCTGGACAATTTTTTCAACTTTTTCAGGAAACACGTTAATCCCCAAGGCCTCTGAGGTACTTCTTATCCCTACCAGTAACAAAATATTTGTAAAGAATTGGTCCTGTTGGTCTGTAAGAAAATCCTTGCTTACAGTCTGTTGGGCAAGATTGTTTTGTATGCTGTATGACTCCTCCTGAAACAGTAACTTTTTAGAGGACTTAAATATCCCAATAACTGCTTTAAAAATGTGCAGGTTTCACATTAGGAAGATTGCACAATTCTTTAGAAAATCACTGTAGGCATTAAAAACATCAAAACATTCTACCAAAAAAAAGTAAGAATTCTAAGATTTTCTAAGTGTTTCCAGATTGTCTTTATAATTGTAGCTGTTGTAAACTTTGAATTCTCTCTCTTTAGCTGTTGTAAGTTGTTGATGAATTTTTGAGTGCTCTTAGTTTTCTCAGTGCTGTATTAAACTGGAGAAAATGTTTCCCTACTGCAGGAAAATCAACGAAGATTTCAGTGTTGTAGGTCCTGCTTGGTGTAAATTTTGTTCCTAAATCCAGCATGCATGTGTTGAGACGGGTTAGATGAGGGAAATTTGGGCAACGCAGGGAATACCTTTGCTCTTTGCAACATGCTGTGTTGCAGCTTCACTTTTTCTGCACTCCCTAGAAATCATAGCTACCTAAAATTTATTCTAAATTAAACTGTATGAAGCTGAACTGTCTCATAGTTGAATAAGCTTGCAAAGCTCTTTCACTGAGCTATAATGTGCAGTCACATCTGCAGATCTGGGCCCCTGAACACTGACAGGCAATTAGATGGCCATAGTCACCAGAAGGTCATGATAAAATTACTACAATTGCTAATCATTTATTTTAATGATATAGTGATGATTTATACTCAAAGACTGACATAGTGTAAGGGCCTACATAACAGAAGAATCCAGCAGTCACATTTAAGTTCATTGTCACATGGAAAATCTTACAAATTTAATTAAGTCCTCATTGTTTTTTTCCAGTACTTCATTGGTATTGCAGTTTCCATTTTTTGTTAATAGAGTAAAGCCATAATAAATGGCTTGGACTTCCCTTGTCTCCCTGTTTTTTATGTTACACCATTTAGTGGTGGGAAAACAGTTGTTCATGCTTATATCAGACAAGGTGAACTGTCACAAACACGTCACTCAATGCTGATGATTGAGATATGTTGTAGTGGGTTGACCTTGGCTGGGTGCCAGATACCCATGAAAAACTGCTCAATCACTCCCCCCTACAAATAGGCTGGGGACAGCAAATATAATTAGAGTTTTGTGAATGGAGATAAAGACAGGGAGAGATCACCCACCAAATACCATCACAGGTAAAACAGACTGAACTTGGGGATATTAACTGAATTTGTTACTAACAAAATCAGAGCGGGATAATGACAAGTAAAATAAATCTTAACAACAGTTTCCCTCCACCTCTCCTTCCTTTCCAAGTTCTATCTCCTCCCCCAGCAATGCAAGGAAACAGGGAATGGGGGTTATGGTCAGTTCACCACGTGTTCTTCCTGCCACTGCTCGGGTAGAGGGGTCCTTCCCCTGCTCTAGTGTGGGATCCTTCCCATGAGAGACAGTTGAAAAACTTCTCCATAGTGAGCCCATCCCATGGCCAACAGTACTCCACAAACTGCTGCAATGTGGCTCCTTTTCCACAGGGTGCAGTCCTTCAAGGACAGCCTGCTCCACCTTGGGATTCCAAGGTCACAAGCCCCACCAGGAAACCTTCTCCCATGTGGGCTTCTCTCTCCACAAGTCTGCAGGTCTCTGTCAGAACCCTGTTTCAGGACAGGCTTTCCCGCGTTCGGAGCCTTCTTTTAAGGCATCCACCTGCTCAGGCATGGGACTCCTGCATGGCTTGCAAGTGGATCTCTACATCTCCATGTGTCTCCATGGGCTGCAGGGGCACAGCTCCCTCACCATGGTCTTCACCACTGACTGCAGAGGAATCTCAGCTCCAGCACCTGGAGCACCTCCTGCCCCTCTTTCTCCACTGACCTTGGTGTCTGCAGAGCTGTTTCTCTCGTGTATTCTCACTCTGCTTTTCTGTGGATAAAATGATTTCTGCACATTAATTTATTTTTCCTTCTTAAATATGTTATCACAGAGGAGTTCTTACCACTTCTGATTGGCTGAGCCTTTGACAGTGTCTTGTCTCTCCTGGAGCTGTCTGGCATTGGATCTGCTGGACAAGAGGGAAACTTCTGGCAACTTCTCACAGAATTCACACCTGTAGCCCCCCCACTACCAAAACGTACCAAAGCCCCCCCACTACCTACCACTACCAAAGCCATGCAAACCCAATACAGATGTATTAGCCCATCATCCAGGATTATTTTTTTTAATGCTTACACATTTCTCAGCATCTCCCCATCCGTGGATTCACTTTCTGGAGAATTTTCTTCCATTAAATTTCACATTTCAGACTTCTCCAGTTCATGGTCAACCTATCACTTTTTTCTAGTAGAGAAAGAGCACTCTCTAATATTTATCAATTCATTATGGCAAAATTAGAGATGTAGTCCAGAACCAGCTTATGAATTGATACTCAGATGCACTGGTGGGCCTTATTTAAAGCTTAGACATTGATAAAGGCATGGTCAGTCTCAGGATGAATGCTTGCTTTCACTTAATCTGAGTGACACACTGGCAATACAGTATGGCTAAACAGATTAACCATTTTGACAAAGTGGACTGGCTGCAAAGTGAATCTGATACTTTGATTGCACAAAGTTGCACACATACTGTTTCTTTGAGCATATTATGTTTATTCTTATAAATTTTTAAGACCTTCCCTCATGTCTGTTTTAGTTGTCTAGATCTTTTAAGTCACCTTGGTCTGACAACCTTTGAAGATTTACGAACAGCTCAGAACTAGTCTTGGCAAGTTGTTCTTGATTAAGCAATGATGTCCTACATGTTAAGAGAAGTCACAGGTTTCTTCCAACTCCTTCTGAGCTGCCTGAGCTTTCATTCCTCTCCTTATCCCTTACCTCATACCCTTATCCCTTATTGTCATACCTTATCCCCTCCCATTCTGAGAGGAAAAAAATGAATGTGTACTGGGAAGGAATAAATTATGGGTAGGCAGAAAGCACACAGTTTTGCCTTTCAGACCTGTGGCAAAATACTTTCTGCATGCAAGATCTATACAGGAGTTCAGGAAAATGAAGTCATCTAAGCAAAGGAAAGGAGTCGCAAAGACTTTCAGAAAAGAACAGGGGCTGGGAAGACTAAAACAATGGACAAAATGGGAAAGAAGTGTAAAGTGGGTGTAAAAAGAACAAGCAAGAGTATGAAATGCGGGAGAAGGAAAAGACATGAAAGAATAGCAATCAAATGGAAAGAAATTAAGAAAAAAGTATTGAAAAACAAGTCTTTGTATCATGCTGAAGATTTCATAAGACATTCAGTTACTATGTTTATTTTACAAGATAAAAAGAAACAGAAAATACACTGCTGTGAAGGTGCTTAGCATTCATTCATATTTTACTTCTATGGCCTTTTGTGTATTCCTGTGGCTTTCCTGGATCTCTGCTTCTGGGAGTGGAAGGATAGCTGGCTAAAAGTGAATACAGTTTTGATATCAGTGACTAAAAAAGAAGTGTCCAAATACATGTTTCCTAAGGAAAGGCTAGGAGTTGTTATCCCTCAAAATAAACTTGTAACAGCACACAGAAGAAAACTTTTGTGTTCAGAAGCTGAGAAAAACAATGTTAGCTGTTGATATGTTTCTGTTTATTGTCTTTGAGTGTTGATGTGATTTTTTTCTTTTTTCTTTGTCTAATAGTAATTGTGTTCATGGTACTGGAAAACACTCCCAATAAACAGCTCTTCTGTTTGTTAAATGCCTTGACATCCTTTCACTTTTTTTAATCATCCACAAAAGATTTTTAAAGCCTGACTACTCCTCCACAGTGAATATTATCCTTGAATTATTTTGTCTTGAGATATTGAATTAAATTTGAAATACTGATATGCTTGCTTTTAAAATAATGTGTTGCTATATCAAAATGTGTTTCTAAGAGTCCCCTGATCATGCAATATGGAAAATTTTATAGTTTTTGAATATGAGGATTCTGGGAAATCATTGTATCATAGAATATCCTGAGCTGGAAGGAATCTGTCAGGATTATCAAAGTCCAACTCCTGGCCCTACTCAGGACAGCCCAAAGAATCCCATCATGTGCCTGAGAGCTTTGTCCGAATGCACCTTGAACTCAGACAACCTTGGTGTTGTGACCCCTTCACTTGGGAGCCTGTTCCAGTGCCCAAACACCCTAAAAAACAAAAACTTCCTCCTGACATCTAACCTTAACCTCTCCTGACCTAGTTTCATGCCATTTCCTTGGGGTCCATCACTGTCACCACAAAGAAGAGATCTTTTAACTGCAATGAGGCCTTCCCTCAGTCTCCTCTTCTCCAGGCTGATCAGACCAACTGACCTCAGCAGTTTCTCATACAGCTTCCTCTCCAGACCCTTCATCATCCTCATGCTCCTCCTCTTAACTGTCTCTGATATTTTAATGTCTTTTTTATCTTGTGGCACCCAAAAGTGTCCCCAGGACTCAAGGTGAGGCCACCCCAGTGCAGAGCAGAGCAGGACAATCCCCTCCCTTGTGCAGCTGGTGATGCTGGGCCTGATGCCCCCCAGGACAGGGTTGGCCCTCCTGGCTTCCAGGGCACTGCTGACTCGTGTTCAGCTTGCCTTTGATCAGGAGCCCCAGGGCCCTTTCCACAGCACTGCTTTCCAACCTCTCATTCCCCAGTCTGTCCATACATCCATGGTTGCCCTGTCCCAGGTGCAGAATGCTGAACTTTACCTTGTTAAACTCCAGACGGTGGGTGATTGCCCAACCCTCTGATTTGTCAAGGTCTCTCTCAGAGCCTCTCTGCCCCTGAGGGAGTTGACAGCTTCTCCCAATATAATGTTGTCACCACAGTTAATATTTCTTCATGTCCTGCCTGAAGGTCATTTATGAAGATGTTGAGAATAAATGGGACCAGGATGGAGCCCTGTGTATCCCCACTTGTGACAGGTCACCAGTCTGGTGTCACCCTGTTCATTGTGCCTGACCTGTGAGCCAGTTGCTTACCCATGATGATGTTTTTATCCAGCTGTGCGCTGGACATTTTGTCCAGAAGGATCCTGGGAAAGACACTATCAAAAGCTTTGTTGAAGCTCAGAAAGATTACATCTACTGGCTTTCCTTGATCAGCTGGTGGGTTACCCTGTCCTGGAAGGAAATCAGGTTCAACCAGCAAATCTTTCCCATCATGAAAACAAGGGGTTCAATGTCTTTGTTATCTTTAGGTGTTTTACAATACTGCCCAGAATCTCATATTTTCCATGGTTTTACCAGATATTGAAGTAAGTCTGACAGGCCTGAAGTGTTCAGAGTCCTCCTTCTTGTCCTTCTTGAAAATCAGTACAACGTTTGCCAGCTTCCACTCAGCTGGGACCTCTCTGGATTCCCAAGACCACCCAGAAATCATTGAGAGTTATGATGACACCAGCTAGTTCCTTGAGGGTTCTTGGATGAATCCCATGAGGCACCACGGATTTGTAGGGATCCAGCTGGAGTAGCAGATCCTGCACAATTTCAGGATTGAGTGGGAGTTGATCATGGTTCTCCAACCCAAGGCACTGAGACCCCCCCGGTCCATCACCTGTGTTGAAGACAGATGTAATGTAAACCCCTAATATAATGTAAACCTCTAATAAAGTTAAGTAGTGCAGACTTGCTTTAGAAAATCTTTGACTGTAACTCCATAGATGCTCTGTCATGTAGCCCTGAGAAAGTGACATGGGAGTGACAGACAAGGCAGTCGTTGGTAGAGATTACAGCTGGGTTTTTTTGTTCTCTCTTTCTGTGCTTTTCTTCAGATGGGGCTTTTACATAACCAATCACTCAAAGGAAGGCTGTGGTAATGTTTTGACAAGATGCCCAGGGACATCCACAATTGCCTTAACTGTTAAAAAATGAACTGTGTTTGGAAACTGAGTGCTTAGGGAAGTAAGTTAATTTTTATAAAGCATATGTTTGAAATAAAAAAAAAAAAAATAATGCCAAACTGGAGTGTTATTTGGGAAGTGAAGGAGTATAAAAACCACTCCTAGCATCAGAGTACACATTGAGTTTAAGGTAGCCTTAAACTCAGTTTTTAATAATTGCAATCTGCTACACCCCCTGTGTAACAGATATAATTATGTTAACAGCTTTTCTACTCAGGCACCATATATTTCCATTACGAAGCCAGCCTCGTTTAATTAGCATCATGTAGTAAATTAGCAGTTATAAGGACTGCTGGGTACAAGGGAATCTCCATTTTCTCACCATCTACTTAATCCTCAGTCAATGTTGAGATTACTGCTTACTCAATTTACATATACAAGAAAAAGTGCTGACATCCTGCTCAGATATTGTGATTCAGTCACTCTATGGACTTGGAAAAAATGGCCTTCTGTGAACAGCAGCTAGGATTACTAGGTACCTATTGTATTTTTCTGAGGGGATGCAGAGTGATCACATGGATTGAAGTTGTTTTTTCTTGTATGCGTTAGGGAGATTTGTGTGCTTTTATTAGAAACACCAATAGTTAATTTATAAAGTATAAAAAATCAGGTTTACATGGCAAAATATGAGATCTGGAAAAAATGGGAAAAAAAGTATGTTAAAAATCAGTTTTCTGATAAAGAGATGATTTTGGATAAAGATGCTTCTGATATGAGCAAAACTAATTTGCATTTTTTCTGATCACCTTTGTTTACTCCTAAGTGTAGTTATGATGAGCCAAAAAGAACTTTTTCTATTAATGTCTTCTATTCTAACCCGGTTGCAATACATTAGAAAGATATGTTTTTAGGAAGATAGCTGGGAATATTATTTTGGTGTTTTGCTTTTTAAACATTTTGAACACTTTGTTAATCTGCACAGTACAGAGAGATGCTTAAATTTTGTAACAATTGCTTGAGGTGGGAGGAGTTCTCCAATGGCACTACAGTCTCTGCAGATATGGTCCTTACAACTATTCTCATGTCCTACAGCCCAAGCAGAAGACCATGCTAGACTTCTTCAGGAGAATAAACTGCAAATATTTACAATATTTTCTTTGCACTTGTTGGATGACTATCCATCTCACTGAAGCCAATACAAGTTTTATCATTCCCTGTAGACGGACTGGCTTATGAATCTGTGTGATTGAAAATGATTGCACTGAAGTAATCCTAGCTGGTCTTTAGCAATTGCAGTACTCAGTTGATTAGTAATTAAGAAATGAATGAACAAATGAATGAATAAGGAATGTATCCAATTCACTGCAACTTGAAGATCAAAAATACACAGAAGAAAAACAAGAGAGGAGCAATTTTCAGCACATTTAGAGCAACTGTATTGATGAGTTTTCTAAACTGCACAATTTTTTGTGCAAAAAACCTGAAACCATGGAGGCAAACTTCACTGTGAAAAATCCCTCTGGTAAATGTGGAAGACAGTAATGTGTGAAAGAGACAGTTCTGCCTACAATACTGGGTAGCTCAATGTGAGTTTATATGAGCTTGTGCATAAAAAATGATCATTATTTTAAAATGAAATTGTTCTAATAAGTTTGAGTTAGCTGTGATTCTGCAGTACAGGCTTTTGATACCCACAAAATCTTGTTTTCAGAAAACTTAAATATTTAATTCATGGTTGTCACACTCATATCAACTCTTAAGCCAGGAGAATTACTTAGAAACATGTAATGGGATAATGATTTTCTTTGGCATTGCGTATTTTTCAGCTGACTAGCAATATAGCAAAATGCCACTGCAGTTTTTGAAGCAGTTGAGATATTTTCAACTGCCATGTAGTAAATGTATTAATATTTTACATATGCAATAGAAGTTTTAACTTGGATAAGCTGTAGAATCACAATACTGTTAGTTATAACTATTTAAAAAATCTGTGATCTATATTACTTGCAACACTTCATGCAAATATATTATTCCTTATACTATGATTGATTTTGAACTTTATCAGACAAAACACTTTGGTATAGAGCAGTTGTTCAGAATAGGCATTTTCAAAGAACACCGGTAAAGCTTCAAAATATACATAAAGTGTAAGATTTCTATAATTATTTGATACAGAAGCACCCGGGCAACATTGGCAAACTTTTCTTTGATATTTGAAAGGCATTTTGAAATAGTTTAAACCCTGAGGGTGTTTTTTCGTATGTTCCCAGGTTCAGGTAATTGAATCACTTGCCCGTTGCAAGAAAGAGCAAAAGGATACTACTTTTCTTGCAGCTCCTGGGAACAAGGAAGGCAGAACATTTTATGGCATTCATATGTTTCACTGGCTGTTTCTCAGCTGAAAAGTGTGTCTGGCCATCTCTTAGATTGTGCTGTATCCTGGGGGGACAGTGGACATTGCAATGATCATTAAACTTCTCAGAGGGGATAGGTTTAAGTAAATGCTGGCAAGGGTTAAAAAGGGTTGATCTGTTCATCTGATGTGACATCTTAGGAAGCAATTTTCTTCATGCAACTAAATGGATAAAGACTCTGTTTAACACCTTAAAATTAGGCTTTTTTGAAGAATCTTTTCCAGGAGGCTATAGAACAATATAGCAACTTAAGCAGATCTACTCAATATAAGGACTCCTCAGCTAGTTTTCAGAAAACTTTCTGTTAAAACCTTCCTGTAATAGCCATTACTCCACAGTTTCTGAAAAAAACTAGGGATTTAGAGTAGAATATCCATTTTGCACAGCTGGAAAATATCTTGAATTTTTTTTTACTGACAGATAAGAAAGATATTCCTCTATTTTTCATAACATGGCAAGGAGGGTTGTGTTTTCGTATTTTTTGCTAGTTTTCTTTTTATTTTTTCAAACTTCTACATCTCTGTGGCGTTTGCTTACATGTAGGTAGTTTGATCTGGGCAATATCATCACAGTGTGTGTTATATGCAACAGCAGTTTCTGATTTTCAAAGCTGAGGGCAGGGTTAAGTTTACCTTCAATTTTACATCTATGAAAAAGCAAGGGTTTTGTACATTACATCAGTGAAAACTATCATAGTATGGACTAATTTTAATGGTACTTCTAAGCCAATAACACAATGAAAAACTGTGACTAAGTATCAATTAGAAGGAGTTAAATGCAAATGCATACCAGAAACAGACAGATCTTTGAAAAAAAATTATAGAAACCACAGTCGTTTAAGGCCAAATTAAATGTTAGCTAAGATTAAATGCTGAAAAGTTTTCATAGTTAATCTTGAATACTGTATTCTTTAAGATTTAAATGTTAATAGTTAGAAATAAAACTTCAATTAAAAATTTTAACACAGAAAATATGGACCCCAGATTTTTATAGTGAACTCTTTGCATTAGTAATTTACATGCTTTTTTTATGGAACAGTTATCATAGAAATAAAAATGAACTTAAAGTTAGCAATGACTGTTACTACTACCTATTAATCAAGAAAAAGTAGCCAAACCCAGTGCTGCTGACAAAGAAAATCCAAACTATTCCCCTTTTTATATGAGTGCTTTCTAGATTCAGTAGTCCAAAATGAGTAAAACTTCTAACACATTTTTCTAATTGCCAAATATTAATACCTCTTAAATTCTCAGAAATAGATTATAAAATCTGCAGAAAATTAACTAATAAGAAGGAGGCTAGAAATATTGTAAAATATAAACTGGATGTTATTTATAGTATGAATAAAAAAATCCAGGTTCCATCATATGCCCAAATGTAACTTTTTGTCTTATGAGAAATAGGAGGAATCTGATAGAAGAAATACCTTCGATATTGTTTTTGGTAGTTTTACTTGTGTGTGGGAGCATCGACATAATAAACTTGTGTTATTCAAATAACAGAGAAGAGATCTATAAAGAAAATTAAACTTGCAAACTAAAGAAATCCCTATCATCCCTGAGATTAAGCAATTTGTAAAGAATGAGACGTTTGATGGAGAATTAGCCACCAGTACATTTTTCAATTTCAATTACAATTCCGGCAAGGCTGACTACATGTTGGCTAATCTGAAAGTATATGATGATAGCCTGTTAGATGGATATTTGATGTAGACCCTAAACAATTTGCACAACAGGATTTCATAAACTTTCTCCTACCTAGGAGGTCGTTACCTTGTAGGTAACCTAAAAATTTACTTTGATTTGTTCTCATATATACCTAACAAAAAGGAGAAACAACTTTCCTCTGATTTGAAAATATCCAAGAAAAATATCTGAGATGAAAATGAAAAAAACGAAACCATTTGACATTTTGACAAAAACGCTTTTTTCGAAATGGCTGAGCCTAATTTTAAATCTGATCTAAAGAGGTAGTGCAATGCATAGTTAATCAACATTCCTATATCTTGTAAATTAAACCCACTTACTGCACACTCTGTTACTTAAATACAAATTGTAATTTTTACTTAATGACATGTTCTAATTATATGATTTCATGTACAGTACTAACTTTAATTAGATAATTAGGACATGCAATTAGAATTTGTAGGTATCTACCTGAGGATGTTTATGAACATCTTCCTGGCACTAAAACTCTTAAAAAATAGTTTGTTACAGATATAAACGTGAATCTTTGAAAGTAACTGAAGTAAATAACATTTTTAAACATATATGCTGCAAAACATGTGAATTCATTACATCAGGAAGCAAAGTTTTTCGTTTGCATGGAACTACTTACAGGTGTGCAGGGAAATACTTACGGCAAGTAATTACTGGACTGATATTTGCTGGATTTTCCAGTAATGGTTGTTCAGTTTCCAGAATTTCTACGTTTCATAACCCTCGTCACTTAAGTTTGAGATATTTCTGATATACTTCTACTCCTTATTTACAGAAAATCCCCCTAAACATATCAGAAGGATTTACTGTATTCACGCATAAGAATGCTTTTTATTAGCAGAATTGTCCAAATTTTAAGGTTCATGATACAATCTCTGCTCCATATTAGTGAGATATTTGTAGTAAAAAGTTAGCTAGAGGGCAAGAAAAGAAAACAGCAAAACAACACAGAATTCTATTTATTTACCAAGGAAAAGGTATTTAGCAACATGAGGTTGTATAGAGTCACACTGGTTCACCCCAAAAGTTTTTTTACCTTCTCATAGGATATGTAGACAAAGGAGAAGCTATTTTACAAAGTTGTCAAGAGTTGTTTTTATTCAGCTAGAATAGAAAATCCATGGCAACAGATGACCCTAGGACCATTTACTAAAATTTTAAAGATAGGCAGGAAAAAGCAAGCACGGATGAAAGATTAAACAAAGAACTTCAAGAACATTTAAAGGACTCCTAAGTGTTAGCTCCAGAAAGCTTCATTAATATAGCTCTTGGCTAGTAAATACGCCATTTGTCGCATACATTGAGAGTTTTTATAAATGGTCACAATGACAAAAGCAATTATGCTGCAAACTTTACAATACTGGATAGGAACACTAAAATTATGAAGGGCAATAAGTCTTTAGTCATGACAGAGATACTGCTACAGGAAAGTGTGGTTCATAATGAATAATTTCTTCCTTTATCTGTAGGTAATATTCTGTTATGTGGAAGTGCAGATTATAGCAGCCTTACAGCTCAGGGGAGTTCCTGGGAACACCAACAGACCAGTTAAGCTCACTGTCTACTTTTTGGCTCGTGTAATATCAGGATGTAGGGAAAATTAATTATAATCCAGGCTCTAGTTTTGACAGAAAAACACAGTTAAAGAGGCAGCTGTGTAACTGAGATCCAGTCTACAAATAAGCAAATCAGAGCGGCACTTAACTGTGTATTTTAATAGTAAAGAAAACTCCTCTTCTTTAGAATATTTGTAATATTTCTGTGCAAGACCTCTGAGAGAATTATATAACATGGATGTTAACAGATGAATAATGATGATTTACAAGAACAGTTCTGTCCGAAAGGACCAAAAGGAACAACACAGTTATTAGAAGTGTATTCCTTAGGATCTGATACACCAAAAGGCAATACACAGAGCAGCTTTGTTAAATGCTAGGGGTTGTAGGATCTAAGGCTAAAATGGGAATTCACCTTGTTAGGGAAATGTCACCTTTTCAGCATGAAGAGAGGGCCTCAAACTTGTATGTGTGTGTGTGTGTGTGTGTGAAGCAAAGATACGCAATTCTCAGATTTTTTTCATTTGGTTTGGTTTTTGACATTGGGATGTCAAAATCTGATCGATTTCTCAGGAAACCTGCTTTCCCAAGCAGATGGTGTGCTGGCGATTTCGGCAGCTTGGTCAGACAACATCTCAAGGACACAGCATCAGTTCCAAGACCTGCATAGCCTTTCTTCCTTTCTACTTCTAGTCTACAAGTGTAGTATTTAAATTCTGTTAAATCTGTGTTTTTCTGTGGAGTGTTGTTTCACTGGAATGTTTAGAGTCAATGTTAATTGCTTTGGCTCTGTGCACCATATTAATATTTTTGAAGCTATGTAAGGAAAGCTTCTTCTACCTATGTATTACCGCGATGCCTGTTATTACGGCTTATCCCGGTAATCAGTCGAGACGCAGAAATAATGAGAGCTGGAGTCCGAAAGTTCTTGTTCAGAGCAAGGGCGGAAAGGGGGGAAACCCCTTTCGTTTAATTCTTATATACACTTTTAGAAATCACAGATCATTGGAGAAAGTTAACACTTCCGTCTCTAACTATATTGGTTACAAGAAGTGTCCGTCAAAGGGATCTGTGTCCATGGGAAAGGAATGCAAAAAGATAATTTTTACAACAACATAGCTATGTTTACAGAAATCGTCCTTGAGACTGTCTAACAGAGAAAACTAGCTATTTTACAGTGAAAAATGGGCAACACCTATGCTCATGAGGGTTTTCTTTGTTTGACTGGATATCCTACTGCTTCCTGTCTTCTAAAGCTCAGTATTGTGCCAAGAGATTAGTGTGTGTCTTCCACACCTTCAAATGAAGTTCTGGTGAAATGTCAGTGGTGCATAAAAATGCACTTTCACATTGGCGTTAATTTAATGTTTTTGCTTTTGATCCCATATGGTAAACTTTTACAACTCCTAATTACTGCGAGTTTAACACATAAAGAAGAAGTTTCATTTTAAAAAGTCTTTCTGAAACAGACTCTTTAACTGCATGGGCTAATTATACTGCTGTTGCTCAAGCAGGAATTCTGTATGAGTGAAAATTATTGGCTGCTGTTTATATATTGTATAAATGCTATATTTATCCCTGACACTTCACTGTTTAACTATGCACATATGCATGAAATCTGGCTCTTAAGAGCTCATTTGTTCCAGCTGTACTTCTATGAGACCATAATTTTATTTCTGACATCAAAACTGGTTGCTGTGGAAATGATCGTGTAGCAAAGCTTCAGGTGAGAAGAAAATATGTACTCAACAGATAATGAAAATTGTTATTTTCATTAATAATTTTCTTGATGGAGTGTAGGCCATGTTTATAAAACCTAACTGTGCTGCCAAAGTTAGAAAATGAGATTAAAATTAAAATGGTCTTTGTAATTTGAAGAAACTATCTAAAATCAACAAGAGACTCTGTAAAGACGTGTAAAGTAGAACACAAAAGCTCATTTTAGAACAGGGAAAAATGACTGAGTGCTACAGAACTTTAGAAAAAAGATCTGAGGAACTCTGAACCCTAATACTGATTTTTAAAACAACGCAAATGTGATTCTGGAATGTATTAAGAGCAAAGTCATGTGAAAGGCCTGGAGGTAATAATTTCATTCATGTGACATTTTGTGAGATTTTGGCTTTCTATACCCTGGCTAGCTAGAAATGCCTTTTATGATAAATCTGAGAGTGTCAAGGAAGAGGCAAGAAAAAACAGTCAGAGATTTTGAAAATATGACTTACCAGGAAACAGTGAAAAAAATGTTTGGGTTTTTTTTTAATTTAAAAAAAAAGAAAATACTACAGAGGGACATGATAATTAAAAAGGTCCGTCAGCTTTGCTTGGAGAAGGATAAAAACAAATGGGCTTAATTTACACCAAAGGAGATTTTCCTTAGGTATTAGAGGAAAACCACAAGCACAAAAAACAGTCCTTGTGGTAAATCCCGGGAACAGACTGTCCTTGTAGATTAAATTATGAAATCCTCTTCTCTAGGGTTTTTAAGAAGCAGATTAGGCTCTAAACTAATACTAGTGTGGTCCTTGTTCACTTGATTCCAACTCAGTTTCTGCTATTGTTGCTAATGTTTTAGACGGTGTATTGAAGTTCCTTTTACCTCTACACTTCTTTTAGATACAATGATTTTTAATTATTATTTTAAATAAGATACTGTACTTTTCCAAGTTGTATGAAAATATTTAAGGCATGCAGTTATTTTTCAAATTTTTGTCTAAATAATTTTTGTCTAAATAATTTTTAATGGCTTGTCAAACAGGTACAGAAACCAAGTCCCTCTTCTCCTGCCCACCAAAAAAAATAACATGGGGAAACTCTAGAAGGAAAATGAGAGGAAAAAAAAATAGTTTTGAGGTGCTAACCAAGGAAGGCAATTTCAAGTAACACCTATAATAGTAAACTAATTTAAACAGTGTGTTGAAAATCCTAAACTCTGCAGGATTCTGGTGTTATCAACCCTTCAGTTTGAAAACAGAGCTGATATAATGTGATAATGTAAAAAGATGCCCATAGTTATATAAAATCCTTCTTTAATTTTCTTTTGAATTTAAATACAAATTTTTTATTGTGGTGTTCATGTGCCCTAGTTTTAATACGTGATTACACTTACTTCTGACAGAATATGAATTGTTAGGGGTTTTTTGCCTGATGCTTAGGCTTCAAAAGGCTTTGAGAGGTAGCACAGTATTTGAAGGTAGATATATTTCACAAAATTTCTGCCAGTTTTCCCATTAACAAACTGGTTAATGATAACAGGAAGTTATCTGTGGCTTTCAGAATCTCCTATAATGCAATGACGAATTTTGATCACTTTTACATTGCAGAGAACCTTGTTAGCAGTATCATCCTTACAAAGTTACAGGCATAGTCTTCAAGACTAGATATACTTTATTTTTATTCAGAAGTTATATTTCAGTCCTGATTCCTGTCAAGAGAAATTAATTTTCAGTCTCTGTGACAAGTATTTGATCATCAAGCAGTTGCTTCTGTGTTTCAGTTTCTTCTTCCTTACCATTTCAGTTCTGCTTTTATAAAATTATGCAAGAACAGACATTACTCACATTTCTGCAACTTTGTTGTAAGTAAGAATCACAGTAGCAATAACTGTGCAAATTATCCGTCTGTGATCTGCTTTTATACCACACAAATGATCCACAGCAGTTCTCTTTCCCACAGAATTGCTGGGGAACTGAGCTATCTTGCCTCTGAAATTAACCCTGAAGGGTTGTACAACTCTAGGGCTGTACTAGAATTAGTTATTTATTAATATAGAATGAGTGAGTCAAGGAATGAGTCTTCCATCTGCACATAAATTATGGATGAATGAAACAATAAAAGCCTCAAGATATGAGAATTTCATTCCATATGGGAGAAACTTAGGGCCAAGTATACTAAAGTTTTATGTCAGTACAAAATTGGCACCAGTGGCCAGTTTTCTTTTAAAACTGAACAAATTGTTGCCAACTTATTTAAGAGGTCTAGCACCAAAAAAACAACTATAAAACTGTTCAGGAAACAGCTGTTCTGAGGGACGGCTGTAATCATTAAAAATGTATTTACCATCAGAGAGATTGTAGATGCAGAATTAGCACTAGTTTAAAGACGAGGACACAATTTCATTCTAAATGAGTAATAAAATGGGATTTTACAAATGTATCCAGGGTTTTACTGTAATATGTAAAGCTTTAAAAAATATGCTTCCATATAGTACCTATGAGGCTGAACTTGTGACAGATATTGAAAAATTTCTAGTGGTCTCTTAAGAAGCACAAAATAACATGTAATATACTTGAAGTGGATTGTAGTTTTCACGGTAATAATAATCATGAAGGAAATGAAAGTTGTGTTTGGCTAGAACAAGGACTCTGTGTATCTCCAAACATATACCTTGATATTACTGTTTTGAATAAAGGGAGAAAAAACAAAATGCAGGAATGTGGCTGGCTCGACTACTGACTGCTGTTAAAGAAGAGATTAAGCCCTAATCTTTAAGAATAGGAAGAAGAGAAGAGACATCTGGAGAGAAAGAATTTACTGGGAACTACAAACTAATGTAACACTTGTTGATCAGTCCATCATGTCACCTTAAATATTTTGGCTATAGCTGCCAAAGTAGGAATCTCTGATATTTAGGAAGTGTAATTCATCTAATGTCTTTTGCTATCTTATTTTTCTCCTATTGGCATCCCTCTAACAGCTGTTGTTCTTGCATAAAACAAATGACTGACCAAACAGAAGTGTCTGCTGTGTTATCACATGCAGGACAGCACAAACAAGATAGTACCTGTTGGCAATAAATTAACAATTTTTCAAATGCAAATGACGCATATAATCTGCCTGTAGAAGACTACAGACTCTTGATGCCTTGATTCCAAAAATCAGCCATGCCTTTTCAATAACCTACTGTTTCTGGAGGTTCAGCTGTTGAAAACCTGAATTAAATAATCCCTTCAGACGTTAGGTTCATAGATTGCTTCTGTCTGTCCAAATAAGTTTAGTACAAGAATTGCATGACAAAAATTTTATTGCTGTAGTTGCTCTGTCACCTGTTCTGCCTCCTCTGGCCATAGGTGGACTTGCTGTAGTCTTCCTGGTTGCTCTTTATTAGCTGTTCTCATGCAACTGCCTCTGATGCAATTCTTAGACTGTCTTAGACTGTCATTGATGCTCCAGTGTACTTACCATCTCCCAGGGCTGGGTTGTAACCCGGACATGTGACTCTCTCTGTATGGTACTTTGGTGGTGATAGAATGTCTTCTGGTTGATTCTCATCTGGTACAATTGGTAAAGGCCTAATCCTTGAACTACCAACTTAACATCAGCTCAGGATCTGATTCAAGCAAGGAATTGAGACATACAAACCTGAATGTCTTAGGTCGAGTGCACAGAAGACATTTTGCATTGAGCACATAGAGATGCTGCCTTCAAACATTTTCAGGTAAATATTGGCTTCTACTGTCTTTTTCTTCATTCCAGTTTGGAAGAGGACATCAGATCATAACAAATGACCTAACATACCAATTTATTTCATCACTAACCTCAGATGAGAACTGTGGTATAAATGCCAAATTTAACTTCATCCTTTTCAGTGTTTTTATACTTAAGAAAGTGCATATATAAAAGGTTTCTGTAATAATGTTATTACATACTTTTAAATTATTGAATAATTTAATTAAAATTGCAAATACAACAATTCTATTTATGTTTTATTTCCTTAATACTTTTTATAGCTCCAGAGTGGCAGGGATATTTAAAAAAAAAAAAAAAAAGTCTTATTAAATAGTTCAAGTTTCAGATTATGATAGATACTACCCCTGAGTTATGAAAATGATAAAATGGATTCAAACTATCTGGTAATCACTAAACTGATGAAAAATTGCTTTGAAGATTAGTGATATAGAGTACTGTGTGAGCAAGAATAAGCATAGCACAGATCCCACTGACAATCCACTTGTCACCCTCCTGCTCCATCTGTGTCCATTTACCACTTTTCTCTGGCCATCAGCAACACCACTAAGACAATTTATTATCCAATTTAGAATGTTAACATCAATAATGGAGTGACTCACTAAAGTTCTGTAGATTTTTATTATTTCATTACTTACTTACTTTCTAACCTTTTATGCCAGTAGTAAGGCAAGTATTCTTCAGATTCGGGTAGCAAGTTACTTTTGTCTGCTATTTTTGACTTTCACTGAAATTTCCTTGCATGAAATAGGTAAAATGTTTAGCAATATGTGTAGCTACTAACCTGCCCAAACATTGTATTATTTTTTTCCTATTAGAGGACAAAAGAGTCTTGAATTTTGTTTCACACATGAAGTTTTGAAATAGTTTCTATTTTTACCGCTTTGATCAGACCTTAAGTAGATGTATGTTACTATAGTTCACAGAAGATCTGCCAGTTCACACTTGGTGAAAAATCTGCAGTATTTTTTCTTAAATATGGATGAGTTTGTGATGTATTTCCAATCTTAACATGTGTAAAGATAATAAAAATAGGAGATAATTTCACTGAAGTATCTCAACTTTGGAATGAACAGTAACAAATGAAAAAGGATATGGAATACAGGTCTTAACTTATTACAGTTAGCATTTTTATGATTGTTTTTCAAACCTTGCTGTGTTTAAATTCTCACTTGCTGCCTTCCTTTAACATTCTGAAAAATAGAATTCTTTATTATAACTTTTAGTTATGAATTTTTCATGCTAGATGAATAAATTATCTTTGCTTTCATAACGAAAAAAGGTTTTTATCTTGTTAAATATAAGGTATTTCAAGTATGGAAAATGCACCAAATTCTGACTAATCATTCAGCAAAGGGCAGCCAATAAAATTTTTATGTCACAGTAATATTTATCCTTCTCACAGAGAACTCCACATTATAATCAGTCTCTAACATAGTAAGTGCTGAACAGCTTGAAAATAACATTTTTTTTCTTTAACTCAATACATTTCTACAAGCATCCAAAATGAAGTCTGCATGAAAAGAGAAGAGCTGTGGAAGGCTTTAAGGAGGTTTCTGTTAGGCATATGTAAATGTTCAAATAAGAAAGGTAAAATTTTTATATAAGTATGTCATTCTGCAGTGAATTAAACTGTATAGTGTATCTTTATACTGGCCAGCTTTACATTTAATTTTTTGCATTCTTTAATCACATGTAATAGTTCTTTCAGGAAAATTGCTGCTGGGAAGTGAAAAAGATGGAAAGGGAAAAAAGACGAGAGACAATAGCAAGAGTTATCCTCTGATGCAGTTTGCAAATTCCTAGTTTTTCTCAATTCTGAAATTCTAATTCCCATAATGATGTTGCTGATGAAATGTAATATATTTTGTTCATTTTTCCTTACACTTATTAATATAAAGATATGCTGACTTTGAGGTCATGTACGTATATGCATTCCAGAGTTGTATCTTGTTACAATTTCTCTAATGAACTTTTACTGAAATGAATTTCAACATGTTCAGTAACAGCATGTGAAATTTCTTCACACCACAATTTTATTACCTTATGTATTATCAAGCTGCCTTAAATACTGACATTTTTCTGGCATAATTAATCCATTCTTTCACTGCTAAATATATGTTCATCCTGCTTTGTAAATGGCATTGTAGGACAGTTTGTTTTTCCAGGAGAGTTGGAGAGATGGGTACTTTGAGTTTTTTCACATCCTGGGAGATAAGGACTGGCTGGTGACCTTCTGTCCCCTGTGACAATGGCAAGAGCCCTCTTTCCATTCTTCAAGATTAAAAAAGTGGCACTACCAGCGAAAAAGAGGTGCAACACCCTGCAGCAACACGTTAACTCTCTGAGGGGGAAATTTTGAAAAAAGCAGTTGTTATCAGCAGTCCTGAAGTTTATTTTGTACGCTAGTAAATGTATACGTGTATACAGCGTATATATATAAGTATACTAGGACGTATACTAGCGTATACCCTATACTTGATTAATTGAGAAATGGCTTTATCCTTTCCTAAGGCTGTCAAACTGTATCTTTCTTTGCTTTGATTAAGATGAGAACTACTTTCAGACAGTGTACTCTTGGTATCTGTGTAATTTATTTAAAACAAAAAAGAAACACCAAGAAACACAAAAATGTAAGTCTGCCTGTTTTGACTAATAAAGCTTATGAAGCTCTTCAGTACAGAGTGTGTGGTAACACTGAACTTATTTTTCTGTGAATTTCCCATTTAAAACAATTTTCCTTCCAGACCAAACCAGGAATCATAGAATAAACCAGTCTGAAAGAGATCTTTGGAGGACACTTAATTCCTAATTCTGCTCCAAACAAAAGTAGCTTCAAAGACTGGTCAGATTACTTAGCACAAAATCCATCTATTTTAAAAGATCTTTGACGACAGATATTCTACAGTCTTTTGGGGAGATATGAGCTTGACCACTGATACCGTGAAATGTTATTTTTCTTCCATTTAGAGGAAATTTTACTTATTCTGACTTGTTACTGATGTCTTTCATCCTCTCTCTGTGCATGACTTCTTTATAACACTCCTTAAGAACCAGAAGGAAGCAATAGGATTCCTTTTCAACTTCTGTTCCGGGATGAAAGGCAGAAGTGTTTCCTCTGTCCCTCCTCAAGTGCAATGTAGTCCAGCTCTCTGACCATTCTACCAGCCACCTGCTGAGCTCTCTTGTTGGTGGCAGTGGGGAACCCACAGCAGTACACGTGGTCAAATGTGTTCTCTCTAGTGATTATTAGAGTGGAATAATTACTTTCCTTAAGCTGCTGTCTGTGCTTTTCCTAATGCAGCCCAGGATGTGGATAATCTTCTTAGTTCTGAGGTAGTGCCAAGCCCACAGTGAGCTAACAGGACAGCTGATCCTTTTTAAAAAATATAAGCCTAGCTATTGGGTCCCCAGCTACATGCAGCTAGTCCATCCCAGGTGCAGGACACACCATTTGAGGTGGCTACTTGAGAGTAAATTTTATAACTGTTCTTTATTTTTTCATGTGTATAGTCCTACTGAAATTTTAATGAAAACTTTAGCCTCTCACTAAAGCAGAGTGGAATGTCTCATGCAGATGGTTGTGCTGGCTCATGTCTTCCGGACCTGTTCTCCTCCTAATACTGAAAACATTCTGTATTTTAGGGCGCACAATTATGACAACGAGGCTATAGTTTAACTCCTTTCCAAACAAGTAAAAGAGCTGGCTTTCTTTTCCACTGTGTCAACAAAAGGTAGTGGGTACAGACAGATCCTTACATCAAACTGGCACAAGAGTCTCAATTGTGGTGAATAATAACTGTAACATTTTGCCATCTCTGTTCCTTCTGCTACTGTGTTCTTGTGTTCTTCCTAACTGCATAGGTGTATCCATAGACATATAGAGATATACTCTTCAGATGTATAGTGATCTTCTTCTCTTCCAACCTTTCTCCTTCCTATCTGTCAGTAAATACTATTAATTATTGTATTCATGTTACATTTTCCCATTCAATGGCCGAGAAAGATCCAGCCATGTACTCGTAATAGAAATAATGTGAGATTTGCAAGGTTTTCAATGTTAAGCGGTATTATCTCCTGGGGAAAACTCAGTTTACTGTGAAGAGGTGTTTATTGTATGAGAGAACATTATTCCAGATGGTGTGAAAAGTCATTCATGGCTTGTTCCAAAAAATGGTGCCTCACCATTCCAGCATCTTCCCGTTCTCTTTGATACGCAGGTCTCTCAGATGTATATCTCAGTATGTTTTTGTCTCTTGGTGCAGCATTTCTAGGTGCTTTGAGGATGAGGAATAAATGTTGTATATCTCCTCCTCCTCTTTACTGAAGTCTCTAAACTAACTGTCCTCAATATTCCTAAAACGTAATTTGTAAGCAAACAATAACACGCAATTACAGTTAAATGACAGCAATCAAATACCAGAATTATGTAACCAAATAGACTGAATTAGAAGATGGTAACATTACACTCTTTGGAAGGCCTGGGATGAACAGCTGAGACCTTAGAAGAGGATGCAGTCAGTATAATTTCATAGCTTAAATCAGTAATAGGGCTCTGTTTGGAATAATAATTTTGTGACATAGGCTGAGTTGCTTATTGTACTGAAGTATCAGTTTCCTTATTTGTATAAACTTGAAAAAAACATACTATGTGACCTGTTACACAATGTGAATGGATATGCCATATTTTACAGGTGCTATCAATTGTTATAACCATCATCAGTTAGTCATTTGGAAACCAGGATTTAGGAAAACGTAGCTTCATGGCTTTATGGAAGACTATGCTTAATCTTTCTAGATAACATTTCTCTAAGTCAAAGGGAACTGACTAAATGTGACACATTCACAGAATAATTCTTCCAATTTCTAGTGGTATAGGAAGTTGAAACTAATTCTGAAATTTGAACTTGGACTCTCCACATAAAACTCTCAGGTAGAAATAACATTGGGACTTGAAAATTATTATGAAATATTTAAGCATATTAATTGAGAAAATTTATAGGTGCAAATACAATTAACTATCATGCCCAGAATACTGCTGCTGCAATAGGAAGGGCATGCACTGTTTCCATTAGTGAGGTATTGTAGGTATGTTTTTAAATCAGTCTAAGACAGCTATCTAGGTTTTATCTAAATTCTGTGAAAAATATCTATATTTTGTAGACTGAATTTAGTTAGATGGTTAGAGTCACATCTAGACTGCTCCTGAAGGATTTATATACTACAAGACTGTTTCCCATAACAACCCTCGATTTTCTGCTTAACCCTGGAGACACCCAGAATACTATAATACTCAAATTTTTATTTCTGACCTTGTCTGGAATTGACTTGGTTTTGGCTTCAGTGTGGATGTTTGAGCCTAGCCTTCAGTCCAATAGGAATTCAGAAACTAGAAGTTTTCTAGCAATTCTGTGTGCTGGTTCCAGTTCAGCAAACATTCTTACATTCCATCTACTGGGTTGAGCCCACAAAAACAATTATGAGTCTATATGATTTTATTTCAGAGGCATGTCACAACATGCAAATGTCTTCCAGAAGTTTTAGAGAAGCAGACATGTCTTAGTCTTCTTGAAATATTCTATTTTTATGAAGTGCTTCCTTTTTCAGCTTCTGTGATACTCTTATCTCACAGGTATGCTTGGTTCTACAATATATATCTAAACTGTGATACATCTGTGGTTTGCAAAGGCTTGTGAGGTCCCTAGTGAGAAACAAGAATGTTTTCTCATCCTGCAGTCAGTCAGTCAGCCTGGTTGTATCAGATCTGTGGTTCATCAGGCAACAAGGCTGTGTGTGATTTCCTCTCAGAAAGAGAATCTGGAGGTATCGTACTTTGTGAGCAGCTGGTAAATATGGGGAAATAAAAACGTTTTGGAATATGACAGTGAAATTGAAGGAGTAGAGTTGTGGTGGCACACCATGATAGGTAACAAGAGGTAAAGGATGACATGGCAGAAACTGGTATTTTAAAATGGTCCAACAGTACAGCTGTGTCTCTGTTGGAAAGAAGGGAAAGGCAGAAGAAATGGTTTTACATAGATGCAGGCCATCTAGCAGGAAAATAAGGTTTTGGTGGAGGGTGGAGTCATTGGGTGGACCTGAGGGGATCCTAGTAATAGGAACAAAGATAGCTGGGGCTGTCTCTATGTGGAAGTAACAGAAGGGCGAAGAAGGACAGGGAGACAGTGTAATTGTGGGGACATATGATCTGATGGTATACAAACTGGCTTGGACTATTCATTCCAATGTTCCGTGTTCTTGTTGTCTTCAAGATTGCGGTATATATTCTGTTTCATGGTATGACTCGTTGGTCTTATGTGAAAAGGGAAAAAAGGTGATAAAAAAGGAACTATGAAAGATACAGTGACGCACACAGAATCTTCATGTAAAAAGATTTTCAGCATTTTCTCTGAGAGCTTCTTATCCAGATGTTTGATGTACAAGGCACAGGGCAGACACATAACTTCACAAAGTTTTGAGATTTAGGTTGAACTACTTCCCTGCATAAACATTATTTTTGAACTAGTGGTTGGTATAAATATCAAATAAACTTCATAAACATTACTCAAGATATCCTAAGCAAAATGCAATCAGTAAAGTGTTGAAAGAAACCTAGGAGAATTAAAATAATTTTAAAAAAATGACCACAGCTTAGAATCGTAAGAGACATCCACACAATGTTATAACAGCACAAAGAATCAAGAACACAACTCATACCTCTATAATATGCCCAACACATTTGTGGAGAAATATTTATATCTAATTGACTATTTAAACCCACAGTTGTTGATAAAGAAATAAATCACAGAATCATAGAATATACTGAGTTGGAAGGGATCCATCATGATCATTGAGTCCAACTCCTGGCTGTGCACAGCACCAGCCCCAAGAGTCACACCATGTGCCTGAGTGTTGTTAAAACTCTTCTTGAACTCTGTCAGGCTTGATGCTGTGACCAATTCCCTGAGAAGACTGTTCCAGTGACCAAACACGCTCTGGGTGGAAAACTGCCTCCTGATATACAATTTAAACCTCATCTGACACAACTTCAGACCATTCCCTTGGGTCCTGTCACTGGTCACCACAAGAAGACATCATTGCCTGACCCCCATCCTCCCCTCACAAGGAAGTTGCAGACCCCAATGAGGTCTCCCCTCAGTCTCCTCCAGGTTGAACAGACATAGTGTCCTCAGCTGCTCCTCATACAAAGTCCCCTCCAGACCCTTCATCATCCTCATGGCCCTCCTTTGGACGGTCGCTAACAGCTGAATATATTTTTTTATGTTATGCCAACCAAAACTGCCTCCATGTGAGGCCACCCCAGTCCAGAGCAGAGCAAGACAATCCCCTCCCTTGCCCAGCTGGCCATGCTGGGCCTGATGCCCTCAAGGACAGGGTTGGCCCTCCTGGCTGCCAGGGCACTGACTCATATTCAACTTGCCATGGACCAGGACCCCCAGGTTCCTTTCCTCTCCAGCATGCCATTCCCCAGTTTGTACATCCAGGATTGCCCCATCCCAGGTACAAAATGTGGCACTTGCACTTCTTGAATTTCATATGGTTGGTGATTGCTCAGGCTTCTAATTTTTCTAGGTCAAAGTTTTGTTCATATTACTTTTCATTAAAGAAATGAGACACTAAAGAAGATTTCTAGTAGCAAAAACAAGCAAACAAACAAACAAACAAACAGCTTTTGGTATTACCAATAATTTGGTGGACAGGTAAATTTCAATACTGTTACCTGTAGTATGGCTTACTACAGGTTAATAAAAGTTTTATTTATTGTACCTCACATTTTGCTATTCTTCTCATTTTGAAGTTTTGCTGGACATAACAGGGAAGTACTCCTTAAGGATGCCTAGGGTGTTGAGGCTGGGTTCAGAACGCTTTACATTATGTTTAAGTCCTGCCATTGACCAAAAGCATATGGAATATGAATAAATGATCCACTTTTCTTTATAGAAAGGGAAATCTGTTTCTTTACCTATGAGCGGTAGCCAGCTATGTTTCCTATAAAAGCTGTAAACTTGGTAATGAGACTGGTTCAGTGGCAGAAATGTTCAAAAGTAGGAGGCACGGTCACATGAGGGTAATAATTAGAAAACAGACATTAAATGAATTAGTGTAATGGCTTTCCAAAAGTGTAAACCCTGTATGATTAGTATTAACAAAATGAAACCACCATATGATTACCATTGCTTTAGTTGTAAGCAGAGGACCAACTTTCAAATTTGAACTAACTTTTAAATTTATTATTCTTACACAACATGCATAAGTTTTCCGTAGGATATTTTATTATTAAACTCCTCTCATTTTACAATTTCTTGCAAGTGGCCCTTCAGTTTTAGCGCCTTAGCTTTTATTTCTATAAATGGCTTGTCATTTAAAAGTATAAATTCCTTTAAGTTTTTCCCACATTTTTATAGAAAATTAGTTATATTTCTTTCTCTGTTGAACTTTTTAAAGTAAGATACATTTGCTAGTGCTAGTCAGAGTGCATCTCTTATTCACGTGTTTTAAAAATATTTCAATTATCTTTGACCACTTCATTTTCTTCTTGGTCCTGAATATTTTCTGGACATTATTATGAAGAACTCAGTCACTTTCAAAAGGAATTGAATCTTATGTGTGCATATAATTTATGTAAAACATGAGAAGGGGTTTATAATGGTTGAGAAAGGATACACATTGGGATGTACCTAAATTACTCCAATGATTCCTAGAAGTCTTCTGTAGGTTTCTCAGACTTGGAAATTGCCATATGTATCAAAAAGTCCTCAAGGCTATTCTGTTTTCATTGTAGTTTGAAGGAATATGAAGTGTCTCCTATTCCAGGGAAGGGACTGTGTCTCTCTCCTTAAAGCTCAGTAATATTTATTGTGCAGCATAGCTCAGATAATTTCTGCATATTCTTCAGTTCTAAATTAACATTTAATTCTGATTAAAATTCCGATTTCCCTTCAAAATCTGAAAGCTTTCTACAATATGGAATAAATTTCAGGTGCTGCTAAGAGACCATCTTCTGTTACACTGAGTCCCTATCCAGAATGGGGCAAAAGAGACAGATGACATAAAACATTCAAGCTGGATCAGAGAAGAACCAGTTCAGCAGACTGGAAGAGATGAAGCTGTCGATGTAGTGTGTCCTTTTAGCATACTGAAAACTGAAAGGAAAGTAAGAGAAACAGTATTAAATGAGGTAGGTAAAAGCTCTGGTTGGAAGGTAGATATGCTGACAATACATAAAACCTGTTCTTTTTCTTGACACTTTAAGCTTTACTATTAATAATAAAAACACTACCAAAAAAACCCTGCCAAATACTGGAAGTGTTGCTTAACAGCCAGGTAAATTATCTTGTGCTGGTGATTTAAATTGATTTTATTTCCAGTAAATTAAGTGATTTAAAATCTTTGTGGAAAGACAAGGATAAGCATATGAGTTCTCTTCATAGATCTTACCCTGAAAATTACTGTCAGTTTTGAAACCAAAAAAGAAACTGATTTAGCTGGCCCATAATTTCACTACTGTTGTCATAGCCTTGAACCATGTAGGCATGAACAACATATGTTTTTACTGCTAGAAAATATCAAGGTTTAGCTGCTTGGGAGACAGTGCATGTCTCTGTTTGTCATGTCATTATTTTAAGATGTGAACCAAATGTATATCAAAAACAATGCAAGGAAGAAATTAGAGCCCAGCAATGCCTGCTTTTTCTGTCCTTCATATGTAAACATAGTTGAAGAACTTAACTGTGCATAGGTAATTACACCTGATTTCACTGTAACCTAAACTAAGAAACTTCACAACCAGAAATCAAAGGAACAAAGATTCCAGGCAAAATTCTGTCCTAAACTGTGCACAATCATATACTGATTGTTTTTCTATGCCTTAAGTCTCCAGTGGACTTCATCAACTAAGAGATAACAATAATATGATCTAGACTGACCCACCAGGAATAAATTGAATCTAAAAGTGTCTCCAGTCTCAAACATTGCAGAGTTTTGTTTAATAAAAGTCACACTCAGCTATTTGTGGTGGCCAGAGGGTCGAAATAGAAAATATTACAGAAATGTGGTGGCTTTTAGTTGACCTTTGCCTCTTGTACAAGATAACTCTTCAGCTCTGTTGTACTCCACACAGAAATAATTCTTACTCTGCCAGGTTTCCAAAATACCGGAACAGTTTCTACAAGATATCTGGAGTCAAGCCATGCCCAAATCCATTCTCTTCATCACAGTGTTCCTACTGCAGGAGTTATATAACCACAGCTTGTGGATAGAAGCTCATTCACTAACAATGTGCGTATAGTCAGAGAAACTGATAGAGATGGCATCATTATTTGCATCTAATGGAATAAACATCACATTGTAGGACCTTTAAATATGTCTTTTCTTCTCAGAAACATTTTTAACATTAAGTCCATTCACTCAAATATTAAATTATCTTGCTGAAGTGGTGCTGTGTTAAAAGATACGCTTAATGCGTTAGTTCCTCAGAAATCTAGTTACCCGTGTCAATGCTAAGAAGAATAGGTCACAAAAAAGAAGACGCAAATTATGTAGTAGTAAGAGTCATCTTAATTAGTCATCTCATTACACATGATGAATCTTGCACTCAGGTACAGACTTCTTAAAAGAATACTGAATGTATTAATCTGCTTTTATACAAAGGAAAGGTTAAGACTCGAAAGGCTCAAAGCCAAAAGAGCTCTGTAATAAAATTTGTACCTTCAAAACTTTCAAGAAAAGAAAAGGACTCTAACATCACATTTTTGGGATAAAATAATGAACAAATCCACCATTCAACAGCTCTTTGTCTCCACTTCATAAGCTTCAAAGATGCAATAAAGATGTTTTAATACCATTATTACAGAAATTAGGGTCCTAAATGGCATGTACAAGTAGAAATCTCAACTTTTCCTAGTAGAACTAGAAGCATGGATTAGTGTCCCCAGACGTGATATGATTTTCAAGTTGAGGTCTACTGTTGGAAACTAACTTTTTTGTCTAAAGTCTTTGGTTTTCTACCACCTGTTGCAAAAGCGGTTACTCTTTCTAGAACTTTTGCTGTCAGAAACTTTTGGAAATATTTGATCTTACAAAAGTGTTTTTCACAGCCTTACAAAGAAATATAGACTTTCCTCTTTTAATTCAAATATTTTTAAATAATTGGTCTAACCTGAATTGTATGTTAACCCTAATTGGGTTTATTTTGTTCTTGAATGAAGACAGAAAACAGGGAAAGCAAAAAATACTTATGGTATGCTCAGGAAGGTTTCCTCCTTTTTTTCTTGTTTTGTTTTTGGTCTTTTTTTTCACCTGAATTGTTCCTCTGCAAGTTACTTAACTATGATAAAAATTGACAATTCACATTGAAATATTCTTTCAGAAAGTGATGATTTGTTGGTAGCAAGAGGTTTCACAGAAATCAGTTGCCTTTGATGAAAAAAATTGTTTCCAGAAAAAAAATTAAAATCTTCATTAAGTTTTATTTCTTTAGAACAGAACATTCCTATTTTGAAATATCTTTGAATTCATCTTAATGTCAGAAGTGCATCATTTGAATAAAGTGGTATTTTTTTTTTCTTCAAAAGACAACAAACATATTAACCTGAAACTATTTTTTTTTTTGAACCTCTGTCTGTAGTAAATTTTGAGGGCTAAATATTTTGTCCATTCTGAAACAGATGATGCTCTGACAACTTTAAAAAAGCTTAAAAAAATAGGAGCCTTGGTTCCTGCACAACTATGGGATTTTGCAGTCACTTCTTTTGAGGGAGTAGATCATGTTGAAGAAAGGAGATCAAAAAGATTCATTCAATTATATAGTGTCTTCTGACCACTTCATGAAGAACAGGCTAAAACTGCATTTGAAATCTCTGCTATGATTCACATCACCTGCAGGAGTTTTTTTTCACTGTTCTCCACAATACAAATTCTTTTTAATGTCATTCAAGACCTGTATTTTACCTATTCTCTGTGTGGATGTTTATAACTTCACCATTTGGTAAGATGCTGAATGATTATTATTAAAGAGTTACATCTGCCTGGTAAAGAACATCTAACAAAAGAAAACTCTTTTAATATGCTTAAAATTATTTATTTTTTCTAAGTAAATGTGTTGGAGTTATTTATACCAGATTTTAAAGAAATTAAGTATTGTTATTAGAAAGAAAAACAGCTAAAGTTGACAAGGATAAATGATTAACAAGGAACTCAGATGAAATTGCTCTTAGATACTAATTCTCATGTTAGTTATGTAAGTTCATTTTATCACCTAAATTCTTCTCAGGAAGGAGAGAGATCCAAGACTGTATATGTTAAATACAGATTACTAAGATGAGCACTGAATTAAGAGCAACAGAAAAACCTTAGTCTGAACTGCTTCTTGAAATCACGGGAGGAAAAAAGCAATTTATTTTAGCAAAGATATTGACATTTATTTTCATATAAAACCACACATCCATGAGTTACTTTCTTATATCCATTTTGTAAAGAATAGGAAAGACAAATAAATATCTTGGTTTCTCTAGCTTGTTTTGTCCTGCTGAAACAGCAAGTACGTGATACTTTTGTTTTCATACACATTACAATTGGTATGTGAAAACGGCCCTGAGACACAGGAGGAAGTACAAACTATAGTCAGAGTGGAAAAGTATTCATCCACATTATATATTCTGTATAATCGTCAGACAGAAAAAGCTGTGCAAACTGCATCAAACTAATTTTATTTTTGTTACTGCATTAGGCACCATGAGCCAGGCATCCAGGACTGTTATTTTCAGTTGAATAAATTGTGAAGACACAACTATTTAGAAAGAATAGAAAAAGAGAAAATGTGCATTACAGAATGCTCCTTGCTGTTTTTTAAACATTCAGTTTAAAGGTACTATCAAATTTACTCTCTTTCATAATGCTTCATTTGCCAGTCAAAGATTCTTTATATTTTGTAAAGGGTTGCTAACAGATAAATAAGGTTTTAAATAAATACAATGAAATTAGACAATAGCTGAGACTAATATTAATAAAATGTTAACGTTGTTAAAAACATATGGCTGAGTGGGAATAAGTATACTTCACAGCATTTAATACACTGAATTTATTATAGAATCAGGGAATGCATTTCTGTAAACAAAATGGGTATGTAAAGTTTTGGAAAAGTAAAATATTGTAGAATTCCTGAGCAGTTCTGTGGCTAAAATTTAACTCCAGTTTTCTTTTGCTTATATGGTACTGTCCCAGTATTTCCACTAGCTTTTCACACTCTGAGTAAATTGATTTATTGTCCCAGTTCACTGGAAGCCTGAGCTTTCTTTGTTATAGTCAAAGAGACTTATCATTGACATCAGCCTTAAGGAAAAAAGAATTGAGCCCTTTAGGTTCTCTGATGTGACTTATTTGTACAAATATGCACTATACATTAAGGTATTGTGAAGTAGTAGGATAATACATTGGCCTTTGGGGCAAAAACATTGACATTTTAGCTACATACTGCTTTAATTAGTAGTTGAAAAAATGCCACCAAAACACTTTTGTTACCCTAGCTTTACAAATCTTTTCTCCAGAACCTGTTTTTTCTCCCCTCAAAATACCTAACTTCTGTCTCTTCGGTATCTAACAGTTTCCCTTTATACCCAGGCTTTAATTTCTCTATTCCTTTACAAATATAGCTTACAGTCCCTTTAATATATCCTACCAAATAAATTGAATACAGCAACAGGTCCTGAGATGTGTTTCTTTTTTCAAATATTTTTCTGGTGAAGTGGGCATTTACAAAAATAAAACATATGTTTTACTTCTTTAGATGAAAGGTGAGGGTTCCAGTGGAGTGTAGGAATAGAGGAGTCAGAGTTCACTCTGAACATGCGACATCACTTAATATCCGTGTAATGATCACTAATGTTCAGTTTCTTGCTAGGAAAAACTTAGAAGGAAAAACAATTTTCATTTTAGGTTTCACGGAGTAACTGTTTTATAATGATCAAAAAGTCTAAAATCAAACTTAAACAATTTTGTTAAACAGACTGGACCTATATAAATCAACTCTGAATTTGGGTTGCCTAGCACAGAACTGGATTCAGCTATTCTTGCAAGCATTTAACTGCTGTGAGAAATCTATTTAACTTTGCTTTGTTCTGCCTCTAAAGTTGCAGTATTTATCCTTCCTAAGGAAGAGAATTTTTTCAATGAATCCTTACAGGGAATGCAGATAATTTTTCAGACTTAGGTGAGCTGTGGTCCTGGAAATTTATTCTGTACATCTTAATTCCTCATTTTTTCCACTTTCTTCTTTGCAGCCCGGTGATCAGGAGTATTATTTTTAATCATACATACTCTCCAGAGTACAAAATCTAGGTATACATGTCTTGCATAGTTTTCTCAACTATTTACTCTTTTTTGTGGGCTTCTTTGCCCTATGAATTTGGCCCATGACTGACTAGTATATAAGACTTCTGTAATTTGCAAAACTGCCTATTTGCAGCTGGAGCTTCTGTATGGAAGGGGATCTATTGTATGTTAATCAGCCAGCTGTGTTCCACTGGCTTCCTGACAATCCTTGCTGTGTCCAAAACTCATAGGATGCCCTGTGTTAGGACTTGAAAGCTTCTTTCTGGAAATTTCATTGCCTGAAAGGTGCCAGCCTGTGGAGACAAGGATTTAATAGTTTCCTAAATTTTCTTGCAATGCTGAGATGAAGCACAATCTTATCTACTGTGAGTGCATGTCACTGGCTATATTAGTACTCTACTTGATAAATAATTGTAAGACCAGAAGGCTGTAGCCGCGCTGCTGTGGACGCGCTCTGCCGAGGGCTGGGGACAGGCCCGAGGGCGCACGGCGTCCTGCGCTGGCTTTCCCTGGTGGTGTGGGGGCCTGGCTGCCGAGCTGCAGCGATTCTCCCCCAAGCAGGGTTCCAGCCGTGCCCAGCTGGACAGTGCTGGCTTCTCTGCTGAGCAGGATTGCCCGTAGCCCGGTGGTCTTCGGCGGACCAGCGAGAACAAAGACCAAGGAGGGGCCTTTGTCCGGTATTTTCAGCTCTTTCTTAGGGTAGGGCAGCAGGAGAGAGTCCAGGGAAGGGTCTGGGAGCAGGAGAAGGAGCGAGGGTCCAGGCGAGCTGAAGGGTCCAGAACAAAGAACCCAGCTCACCGACTGACAGGGGTTTATATAGGGAAAGGCAGGGGGGGATACAGCCAAATAGGGGAACAGAAATTACAATACAACCAATGGGTAACTGAGGATACAAGAACTTACTGGAGCATAACCAAATACAGAACATTACATAACTGCGTAACCATAAACAGCAACCGAAAGGAATGATGGAATGGGTAATAGTGTCACCCTAACCAGAGTAGCTGCCTCAGAGGGCAGTGTGCTGAGATCTCTTCCACCACCGTCGAGGCTTGCTTGCTGTGGCTTTAGCCACGCACACTGCCACAGAAGGCACTTTAGAGCACTCTCTGGCAAGACAATTTTTTTTTTCTGTAACAATAATTTTTGTTACAGTAATTATAGTTAAAACATATAAATAAGAATTCAAATTTTATTTTTAAATTGCTGTCTCCCACATGCTAGATATTTAACACTTGTACCTGTGCTTCTAGACATCAGAGTCCACCACGTACTTTTCTTGGAAGTTTCTGTTCAGTTCTGGAGCCAGTGTCCAACATGGGTGTGGGGATTCTGAATAGTAAAAGGATATTTAGAATTCAGACTGAGCACCACAATGACTGCCTATGCTTAAACAGATGTTAACAGGGTGGAAATGCATTAATTTTGTCACCTGTAAGACATCTTGCCAGGTGTCTTCATCCTCTCATCTACTGATATGAAAGAACATTGGTTTTTTTTCTAATCTGTGCACCCACTTTTTTTTTTCTTTTACGCTCACTAGCAAGCCTGTATAAGTAGAAGGATTTTTATGTCTGTATTTTGTAGTAAGACCATGTTTGTACTCAGGCAGAACATATATATCTGTACAAAGGATGTGGGAAGAATTCACATTTCATAAAACAAGCACATAATGGGTGTCTTACTATCTATCATTGCAAAAGATATCATTGTTTAGAACTTAAATAAAATATAAGGAAACTAGTAGGATGTTCACTGCAATAAAACAAATATTCATTTTTTCATGCCAGCAACAGTGAATATAAAATAGGGGAGGGAGGCTTGGGGGAATTTCTTAATACAATTTAGTTACCTTTGGTTTTGTTATTTAATTGCACATGCTATGTAAAATTTATTCTGATTCTTCACAATTACATTGAAATATGTTTGGTTCCAATTAGAAGAAGAGCTTTATTTTTCCAGGAAAAAATCCTTTATTTTTAGAGTATATTGTTAAAAATACAGTGGAGGTGTCATTTGTCATTTAGAAATTAACCAGAGCAACCTAAGCTATTTCAGTAAAACAGTCTTCTTTACAAGCATATGACCTTAGCTACATCCTTGTATATGGGACTATTTTAAAAGACAGTGGGGAGTAAGGTAAAACCTTAATAATTTTTAATTTGACAATACAACAGTTTACAAAAACCCAGTGACTTAGTGTCTGTTGTTTTAAGAGACTGATTTACATCCCAAATAAACACTGGAACTATAGTATCCCCTTTTCTTTCATTTCTCCCCCTTTGGCTTCTCTCCACATGTATTTGATTAGGTACAAAAAGAGAAAAGTATGTTACCTAAATTGTCACAACAAAAATGTAGAATTAAAAAACGGTTTGGTTTCTTTAGTTTCTTTGGTTTCTTTGGTTTCTCTGGTTTCTTTGGTTTTCTTTCTTGAGGCTTCAGGCAGCTGCTAATCATTATGTTTGCAATTTTAAAACAAGACCCCAGGTTAGTCTGGGCTAGTTCATTTACAAGAGTCTTCAGTATTTGATTAGACTCCTATGTTTAATAAGGATTCTAGGTAGAAGCAATTGGGCCATTTATTTCTGTAATGTTAGTAACTGTCTGTTCTCTACAGGGTCATTTAGATTTTCTGGGTAAAAGTAGAAATGGGCATATACATTCTTGTGAGAGTAGTCCTAATATATATTAGGCAGTGACACTGCTAACCATCACCTCTCTCCATTAAAGGAACATTTTCAGTGGACTTTTGTTTTGTGTATATTGTAGATCTCTAGAGTCTAGCAATTGGTTTCTAATTGCAGTAAAAATAACATTTGAAATAACAAGAAATACTATAAATTTGTGAGAAAATGAACAAATAGATAATTTTTTTTCTACATTCATTTTCAAGTTCTGAAGACTCTGACTTGCTTGGCTATACATTTTCTGTTTCCAAGCAGACAAAAATAAATAAATTAGTTCTGTCGGGCTTATGCAAAGTCCAGCATCAGACAACACTGAAGTAACACACTCTGTTTAGAGTTTGGACCTCACAGGTAAAACTGATGTCCTTGTGAAATTGAAGTTGCAGAGGTCAGAAAATTTGATCTTCAGTCTTTAAGTGTTATCTTGAGTAGAGGTGTGCACTATTAGGTTTGTGCAAGGGTGCAGTGACTGGCAGAGGTTTCCTGAATAAGTTCCTGAGGCAGATGTACAGTTGTACAGGCAAAGTATGATGCTTCTATCATAGAATGGAATAAAGAAAAAAAAACACTACCAAAATGCCTCAAACCTTTTCTTCCTACTTTCCATTTCTGTGATGTATTTTTCTTTAAAACATTATGCTTAATCAGCATTAAATAGATTTTTCTTCCTGTAAGTGATTTAAGGAACAGATGGCACTGGCAGTGATACCTAATGTTAATTTGGTAATGGTCTCTATTATGGGGCACTTGACCTCATCTTAAGCTTGCCAAGCTTTAAGCATTTTGGACAGAATTTTCATGCCAGTTGCATGCCTTTGTTTAAAGGGCATAAGAGAATGGCCAAACTCCATGTGGTTATGCCATTTCAGACGTTAGTTTACTAAAATCTTTGGCATTAGCTAGCATTCAAGCTATTGAGTATAAAAGAACTGTCCTTTGAGATTATAAGAACCATTGTCCAGATTTAACAAAAGCATAATTTTCTGAAATTGCAGCTTAGACAACGTGATAAACACTTATCAGAGACTGACTGGTGGGTTCTTTTACAATGCTGATTGTCATGAACATGCTGAATTTTCACAATGCTGTCGTGGGCTGAGTGAAGCAAGCATTTTATGTACAGGAGACAAGCAAGGCCTTTTCTGTAATTTTCCCTGTAGGTTGTCAGGAGATGCTGTACAGTATAATACTGAGAATGGGGAAGCTTAAATTGGGGTTTGATCAGGGTTGCTTTGTCTGGTGACTCCTGGGCAGGGGGCTGGCTGCCTTGGTGATCAGTGAGGTACTTGCTGGGTGGAGCAAGGGAAGACAGAGTTTGTGAGGCATGATGAAAAATTATCAGATGAGGTGGCAGAGGAAGAGGATTAGGGTAGAAATCAGATTGGCAAATGAGACAGAGGGAAATCACAATGAAAGCAGCTATAAACCAAAGCACAGAAATGCACCCACTGTTTAGGCACATTTTTATGCAGAATATGGATTTAAGCTTAAGATTTGGTTGGGGTTTTTTATTCTCAAATAGTGCAATCTATCAACAAAAAGTAGCTTGTTCTCCTGTATCACAGAATCATAGAATCCAAGAATCATAGTATAGAAAGTCTTGAGTTGGAAGGACCCTTAGAGATCATCTTGTTCCAGCCCCTCTGCCATGAGCAGGGACACCTTCCGTAGACCAGGCTGCCCAAAGCCCCATCCAACCTGGCTGTTGGGCGATGGGGCACCCACAACTTCTCTGGACAACCTGTTCCAGTGCCTCATCACCCTCACAATAAAGAATCCTTTTTTAATATCTGATCTAAACCTACCTTCTTTCAGTTTGAAGCCATTCCACCTTGCCCTATAACTACATACCCTTGTAAAAAGTTCCTTTCTGTCTTTCCTGTGAGCTCCCTTCAGGTACTGGAAGGCTGGAATTAGGGCAGTCTTAAGCCTTCTCTTCTCCAGACTGAACAAACTCTGTTTTCTCAGTCTTTCTTCATAGCAGAGGTGCTCCATTCCTCTGATCACCTTGGTGACTCCTCTGGACTGACTCCAGCAGGTCCCTGTCCTTCCTGCACTGGGACCCAGAGCTGGAGGCAGCACTGCAGATGGGGTCTCACCAGAGCAGGACAGAGGAGCAGAATCCCCTCCCTCCCCTGCTGCCCACGGGGCTGTGGGTGCAGCCCAGGACACACTTGGCTTTCTGGGCTGGGAGTGCCCAGGGCTGGCTCATGTCCAGCCTCTCCCCCACAGCACCCCCAGGTCCTTCTGAGCAGGGCTGCTCTCCATCTGTTCATCCCCAGCCTCGGCTGACACCGGGGGTTGCTCCAGCCCAGGGGCTGAACCAGCACTTGGCCTTGTTAAACCTCATGGGATTCCCAGGGGCCACCTCTCCAGCTTGTTCAGGTCCCCTTGCATGGCATCCCATCCTTCAGGAGTGCCAACTGCACCACTCAGCTTGGTGTCATCTGCAAACTTGCTGAGAATGCACTTGATCTCTTCATCTATATAATCGATGAAGATATTAACATTGGTCCCACAGGACTCCTGAAGGACAGCACAGAAAAAATACGTAGGACAATTGGTCAGGACTGGCTTATCATCCCAGTGCCTGTAGTAAAAAAATGGACTGTACTGGGACAGAGATAAAAATATCTCTTTGGTGACCTATTGTCCAAAATGGGGTAGGAGTGGGTTAGACATTAGAAACGTCTATTTGTTTTCTCTCTCACACACACACACACACCCACACATATTCACCCCTTCCCAATATTTACTACTTTTTCATAGTTGCATCTTTGGATTCCTCATGTAATAAAGTTTTGTCATAAGAATAGCAATTGGATGGCTCATGAACCTGAATCCCACACAGCTTCAGCCTCACAAAATGGCCAGATAGAAGAAGCATAGCAATGCACTGTTGACAGTTTTTAAACAGCTTATGTGATAGACTGTAGACTTACTGGTAACTGGCCCAAGCATTAAGTAACAGTCCCTGAGGTTCAACAAAATGCTTTCTAAAAACCGAAAAGCAGTAACAAACAAAATAGGAAAGGAAAATTATAGGTAAAAATGAACTGTTCAAAAGATAAGGACTTCCAGAATGTCATGTGGCAGGCATTTATTACACTGTCTACAGCTTGCTTACCAATTTTTTACTTCCTTTTGCTTAACAGATAAATGAAGCCAATTGTATTGTCTGATAGCTATTCAGCACTTTTATCACATGCTAGGGTTTGTGTTTAAACACTGGGATTTATATAACTCTTGAATTCAATTGTGAAGCCTTAGCAGAATGAACCATGTTTTGTTGAGATACTGAAGCCCAGAAAAATATGGTACTGAGTCCATGTTGAAGAGATAGTGAGATACAATACACAGAAAGAAAATTCTCCTACACAGCCAGGAAGGAGAAAAAAGAAATAGAAAGACGTGAGGAAAGACAGGGAAAGAAAAATAGATAAAATTTTGTATTTATGTGAAGAACAATAGTACATTTCCTACTTACATATAGATAATATAGGTGTATGAAGGAACAGTTATAATTCATTCTATTCATGCTGATAATCTGTTTCCTGTGAAAAACAGACTCTTGGAAACTGAACATCTTTTTGACCATCTCTTGTCTAAAGTTGACAATGTAACAAGTTACTGCAAAAGTGCTCTGAACAACGAAAAAATTGAATATTTTCATATTCTTCCTCCCTCCTGTGTATATGATAAAAACTATATCAAATACATGTTTTTGTCTGTGTATAAATGTATACAGGCTTTTAACATTATATCTTGCCCTAACATCAATATAAATTATAATTAATCATCTCTTCAAACATTAGATCTTCAAGATGACAATTTATCCTAACATAGCATTTCATTATGAACCTGTCTTTCCCTCTTTTCTCTATTAGTATCACAGTGTTCCGCTGACAACAAAAGAGATATAATAGTTTAAATGACAGAAGTGAGTAGATAATCACAAAATAGTGTGCCTAAAATCCTCATAAAACAGATGATTCAGAGTGTAGCTATTTTACCAACAATTGGAGTATTGACTGCATTAGGACTGTATTTGTCAGAGTGAAAGATGATAGTTCAGGTGGTCTGTGTATGTAATGGATGATTATATAGTCATAAATGTGGCCAAAATTTGAAAAAGAATGTTTTTTGTTCACTGTTGATCTGGAAGAAAATGAATAAACTGATGTATGATGTGACATGAAAAGGAATTAAGCTTTTAAGATAAAGGGAATCAAGCAATCTTGTGGTCAAGTACATCAGCTAGTCTAATCTTGTAGCCTCTATGTTTCAGTGTCTTGCCTGCATTGCCAGGTACCAATGTGATATGATTGTACCAATGTTACGAGATGTTATAATTGTCATCTCTATGTTTTGTTCTCTGTCTGAAGAATTGGAGGGACTTACTTTTCACATATAAAGATTATATGGATCTTAGTCCAGTTCTAGTGGGTAAGAGCTTTGCTCTTTAAGGACCTTAGTTTGGGCTCATTTGGTGTGGGCTGAACTCTGTAACTCAGCTTAGAGAAGGAAATTTTCAGAGGTGGAGATGGTTTATAGAAGGCAGAGTTTGCTTGTGCTCATAAATTGAACTGATTGAGGCTTTTCTTTCTGAATGTTTTATTGCACATCCTGAGCTGTTCATTCAATGAATGACCTCACCATAGTGAAATCAAATGTCAGATATCTGCCAGATCTGGTAGGTTCTCATCTACCACAAAAGTGAGAAACTTAGTCACCTTTTTAAAAAAAAAAGTTATTTTAATATTTGTTCCCCCATTATGCAGAATTAAACTTCACTGTTATAGGCTGAGCATGTCCTTATTGTGCTGATAATCTCAGTTATAAACAATCTGTGAGAGAGGCAGATGAATCTAGTGGAGTACACCAATGTACCAGAACAAGCACTAATGTAGGAGAACCTTCTCCTGCGGACTTCATGCAGAGAGAGGTACTTCTCAAAGACAGCTCAGATCCAAGCTGGTAGTTGAATAGCATAGTGTGAGCTTAGACATCTTAGTTATGCCTGTGAAATACTGAGAATGTGTCTTGATCTTTGTGATAAATTTTCAGATGATGGTTCCCTTGACTGGAGAGCAACATGGGAAACTAGTAACTAGGGGACAAGAAGAGAGCTGTGGCCTTTACACTTACTGGATACATCTCATAAATAAAATTCTTAGACAGAGTTGTGCGTCTTACTTTTCAAAACTGAAGTCAGAGTCAGTCATGTGTTTAGAAAATGTGGCCAGGTGAAATGAGATTCTTTTCTGCTTTCATCTTTTGTACAATATTCTGTTACTTGTAGATTTCTCATACGGAATGGGGGAGGCTGATGTTCCTATCTGCTGTCCACCTGCATGGCTTCACAGCTGTAGTTCCCACTTTCAGAGCAGTATGTATCTGATGGTGATTCTCAGAAAGATAGAAAATTAGTGAGCAACAGAACAGAAGTCTTCAAAATCACAGTTGGAGTTAAATGCTGAAGATGCAAGCCAATACTTTATTGAATCTGATTGTCCATTAAAACCATTCTATGAAAGTGACATTTGTATTGCATGAAGTTGACATATTGTAATTGTTTTGGAACAAGGACTATAAGTTTTATTGTTGTACATGTTTAGAAACATAGTAAATGCTAAATAATGCAGAATCTGATGTCTGAGCACATAAAATATTTTGCATTCCTCGTTGTAAGAAAAGACAGGCTTTCCTGAAGCACTGATGACATACAGGAATTTCAAGGCGAAAATTTCAAAAGGAGGTTTCTTTTTAAATGTACAAAACCTTTTAGATCTATTTAATGTGATGGGAAATATTTGAGATGTTGTGGATTATATTTGGAAAGTCACCAGAATGGTAGTATAAAATATACATATACGTATTTGGCAAATTAGACTATAATAAAAATAAAGAACAATTAATTGATTGAATCTCTATTGAGGAGAACATTAATGTCTTGGCTACAGAACAGTTTAAATGTTTTGAATAAAAATATTACCATTCATCTTTTTTTTCTCCATTAGATATATGTAATTGCATGATAACAATAAAATAGTGATGGTGTGCTGCACATTGAACCAGCCATCCTTCTGGAATAATGAAAATAAAATCATACCACTCTGTGCCTGAAGGAGAGCTCACTGAATTTTTCTCACAGCAGAAAAATTCAGGCAGCAAAATTAAAAGTACAGCAAGCAGGAAAGGTGATCTTTAGGAAAAGAAAGAAAGGAAGAGATTGCATTTGGAAACTGATGTAGATCAGATGTTCACAACCTTTTTGTGATTTAGCCTAAACTGATTAAGCTGGATATGCTCAATAGTTCTTTAAATTTCAGAAACCCAGTGCAGATAGCCCAGAATCTATTATCTTCAGCTCAATGCTGTGCCTTACCTTCCGACTGGTTGATCACAGAGGTGATGTCTTGCTCTTTGACTGGGAACCACTGTGATCAAGCATAAAAAGTGAAGTAACAGCGGAGAAGAGAAAAAAAAATCATTTCTAAGGCTTTGTGTTGGTGGCTTGAAAGGTGTCTGTAACACACCAGTGATTTGCCTGTTGCTGAACAGACCTGGCATTGCATCAAGGCTGTCCTGCCAACACTCCCCTACTGAGTAGTAGGGTGGGCATGTATTACCGCGATGCCCCGTTATTTCGGCTTATCCCGGTAATCAGTCGAGACGCAGAAATAATGAGAGCTGGAGTCCGAAAGTTCTTGTTCAGAGCAAGGGCGGAAAGGGGGGAAACCCCTTTCGTTTAATTCTTATATACACTTTTAGAAATCACAGATCATTGGAGAAAGTTAACACTTCCGTCTCTAACTATATTGGTTAAAAGAAGTGTCTGTCAAAGGGATCTGTGTCCATGGGAAAGGAATGCAAAAAGATAATTTTTACAACAACATAGCTATGTTTACAGAAATCGTCCTTGAGACTGTCTAACAGAGAAAACTAGCTATTTTACAGTGAAAAATGGGCAACAGGCATGGGCAAGATCCTGGGAGGTGACATAGGCAGGACAGTTCACCCACACTGATGAAAGGGATATTCCATACTCTGTTCAGCAACTAAAGCCAAGGGAAAGGTGGAAAAGGTGGGCACTGGCCATCATCAGCGGATGGGAAGTAGAGAATAAAGTCTATTGTTTTCCTTTGCTTCTGCAAGTCTATTGCTTCCTTTGCTTTTACTTTATTAAACTGTCTTTATCGTGATTTTTATTTTCTCCCTCGCTGTCCTGATGAGGAGAGGTGGGATAGACTGGCTTGGTGGGCACCTGGGCTCTGGCCAAGAGCAGCTCACCATAATGACCAAAGGTAAAGAATAGAACCAAAACACAGAATGTAGAAACTTGGATACACGTGACAAGAAATCATAACAAAGATTACACAGCAATGTGCACTTTTTAGGAATGCATGCTGGGTTAAGTAGCCTAATGGCTCTACTTAGATGCTGCTAGCTATTGACTTCCACCCTTTCTTCCCTGTCTTGCGTAGTTGTATTGCACAGGCTTGGAGAAAGGATGTGAAAGATTAGGGTATTTTGCTTTAGAAATTCCATTGTGTCAAAAAGTGAGATTACGTAACATGCGTTCTTTTTTTTTTTTTTTAAAGGAAAAAAGTAACTCCTAGAATAACAAATAGACTGATGTCATTGGTACTGATGTGGGGCTCAGAGAGTGAATTAATTCTTATCACTGTTGACTGAAAGTAGGAGCACGGATTCACATTGTTTATTTTGCATGTGTATAAGTACTGCCTACAGAAATCCTGCAGTTTTTGTTTTGTTTTGTTTTTTCTTCTCTAAACTCCCAGGCTTCCTACTTACATTTTAACACAAACTGACAAATTCTTCCAAATTTCCTTATTTTGAAGTTACAACATTTCTCATCCATAACTGTTTTGACCAGCCTTACAGTAGATACCTTCATTTCTTTATATATTCAGTAAAAGGAATAAAGAAAATGTGGGTGTGTTGCTAAGTAGTCTATTTTACACTAAAATCCTTGCAAGTGGGTTGGCACATAACCACTTAACAATACATGACCAGAATTGGTGATATTTTAATCATGGGAGATCATAGCAGTACTGAATCTGTTCTGCAACTAAATCTCTGTGCTAAATCCATAGAGGATATAGTTTGTACTGGTTTTGTTCTGACTGTGTTATTCCTCAATTCAAAAAACTAAAGGATAGTTTTTACTTTATATTTTTTATTTGAAATGCAGACCTCAGACCATGGAAGTAGAAGCTTGTCTGGTATTCACTTTGTTGTTATCAGGCTCTTGGGACAAACTTACTCTGTTTAGAAAAGAGGAAGCACTGGCCAGAAACCCAAAATATCTTCCAGCATCTGTGTGAGACTTGTGCAACTTGTCTAGACTGTCTTCTGCCTCCACTGTCACTGAATTAGTATGACAGGAAACTCTTTTGCAGGCCTCTGCTTATTCATGAAATTTCTTCTGTCTTTCTTCTCAGAAAAAGCATGCATGCATGTGGTTGCAGAGGTGTGTGCAGCACTTATTTGTCACCAATAACTCACTATTGTTCTCTTGGGAAGGTATAGCAGGGACATGAACTTAGGACCCTGTTCATAGAACCATGGTAGTTTCTCAGGTTTACAAAGTGGTATGGCAATATTTTGATTAACATGAATGTTGAAAATCCAATATATTCCCATGGGAAGTTGAGAAGTATGTCAATATAAGAATGCTTTGGGAAACTGGTATCTGTGGTAATTACAATGACTTGTGGCAGGAGATTTTTCAGGTTCAATCCCTCTTTTTCTTTTTCTTTTTTTTCCCCCTTTTTCTCTTCTTTTTTTTTTCCTTTTTTTTCTTAATGCAACTACCTCTCTTTCCACATCTTGTCTTGTGCACATCCAAAACTTACCCAGCCTTGGACCAGATATTACTGCTGTGAAATAAACTAAATGATTGGTGCACTTAGATGCTGGCAGTGATTCAAAATATAATGTTCTTCAAGAATGGAACACCAGCAGCACTTCACTGCAGCCACGATAGCTTCCTTCAGGGCTTGTATTTCCCTGGGTTGTCATCATCCTCCAGTGCAAGCACAAAACATGCAGCATTTCTGTTCATTTTCCCCAGGTTCAAACCTATTTTTCTGCTCAATAAGTGAAGTGTATCTATGGAAGTCTGCATTGGCAAGACCTCTGTGAACAGGCTGGATGTTCCTTGTTATGAATATTTCTCTCTGGACCTGTATTCCTTTCACTCAGGTGCCCATTCATCTGCATCATTTTATATTTTGGTATTTGACAAAACTTCCACAGTTCAAATATCCTAATTATATTTTCTGTCTCACACCAAGAAAGTGATTTTGCTCATGAAATGCAGGAGTATGGTTTGGATTATGGTGTTAAAATGCTTCTTAAAACTGTTCCCTTTCTTCCATTAAAATGTTTTCCCCATCTTACTGGCCTCAGGAGATACAACATGTTTTCTCCATGCAGTTCCTAAGGGACAGTAAGCAATATGCTACATGTCAGTTACATCATATTAGTTTAATAACACCTGGAATAACTTAGCTGCAAATGCTCAAATTATTCTACTTGCCCACACATCTCCAATTATGAATAGGAAGCCAACGATTTAATGAAGAATTGTATAATTCTTTAATGGTGATTTTATGACAATTTAGTTGGCTGGGTTCTCACTTTAATTTGGATCCATTTGCACAGCTGGGTGCAGCTAAGAAGTCCCCCAGGCACACAGCAGTTCCCGGCTGGCATGAAAGCAATTCTAACTTGTACTTCTTCTGTCTGAAGCCGACGTCTGCACTGCGGGGTTCTGGAAATTCAGCAAAGCTGCAGAAAATGCTTTATCTCCATGTGCAATAATGGGTGGCCAGACTTGAAATCAGAGCTAGTTGTTCCTGATTTGTTGTGCAGAGCTACCTAAGACACCTTTAAATGGCCTTTTTTATAAACCAGGAGTGGTTTAGTCACACCAGCAAACCCCTTGTTTTATTCTTCTGAGATCTAGGTCTGACTTTGGCTGCAACCTTAGGCAAAGGTGGGAACAAAAGTTCAGGGAAAAGTGCTTTATATCAACTTCATGATTCGTGTTTAAAACTGAATAATAGTACCCCTAGATTTAGAGAACTAAATATGATGAAAAATCTGAAAAAAAAAATCTTAAGATAAAATTTGTACTGATCTGAAAAAAAAAGCTTAAAAATCCTCTGCTTCATCATACTCCAAAGGCTGATAGTGTCTATCACCTGTTCTTGAAATCAGTGGATCAGAGTCTCAGAATGTGCATCAAATACAGTGCTGAAAGTACTCTGATTTCTAAGAAAATAAAAGATGGAGATATAGACACTGCCTCTGCTTTGTGTTGTTGTTGTTTCAGTTTTGTTTAGAAGATTAGATTGAATAATAACATTATTGTTTTCATAAGACTCTGTTTTGGATTCATTCCCATGTTTGACTACTCAGTTCTGTAAAGAGAGATTCCAGCATCCTCATCATGCTGGGCCTTACAAGGCATATAAACCATGCAAAGCTGAGTCAGGGATCCTTCTGCCAATGTTTTCTCTTGCTTAGTTTCCTGGGAAGAATTTTGCCCCCAAAGATAAACATTTTCACTGTTGAAAGGCAGTGACAGAGCTGCAGTAGAAAACAGTGTTCAATCCATCCCATCTGTGGGTAAACACAATGTTAGATATCATTTCAAATGTAAACAACAGATGCTTTTCAGACATCATTCCTTTAGAGTCAATTTAAAATGTGAGAATTCATACAGCATATAAATGTCTGGCAGTTCAAAGCATAAAATGCTTCATCCTTGAATAATGGTCTTATAATTCAGAAGGTGATTAAAACAACACATTGACTCTTTAACATGAGTGATGATATCCTAGGGAGTGACTGTCCTATGGGACTCCCAAGCTGCCTTTTCCTCATCATCTTTCTAGAAAATGCCATAAATTAAGTAAGTAAAAAATATAACCAGAATTATATGAAGATGATGAATAAGCCCTTAGCCCAGCATAAATACATTGTGTGAAAGGTACTCTATTCACAGACTCAACTTCTGTTTAAACTTCGAGTTGACTTTCAGGAACAGAATTAAGAAGCAGCAATTGTAATAATGAAAATCTCCCAGATGTTAATGCTAGTTTTGCATCAACATCTTCTAATCAGGCATATCTTTTCCTTTTGTAAGGGAAGAAAAACACATAGTGCAGGCATGTCTGATTCATCAAGATGTGATCTCTACCCAGACACTGCTTCTGAACTGTAATGATGCCAGGTATCTGAGGAGGTAATAGTCTGGGAACTCGACAGCTGAAAATTCAGTTAGCTAAGTAAATTTCTTTTTCTTTTTGTTTTCCCACAGGACTTTTGGAGGGTGGTGTAGGTCATATGCTTGATTTCTGCAAACTTAGAGAGTGCTTTGAACTGCCACAAAGACAGAAAACCTGTTATAATTGTTGTATATGACAAAACCATTAAAAAAATTAAAAATCCATAAATATAAGCAAACTATTTGTGGATTCATTGACAAGTATTCATTGATCTTATAAAGTAAATAACTTCATTTACTTAAAAGCCTTTTTTCTATCTAATTTCAGCTGATGTTTTCAGTATCTAGATCTACTGTCATAGATTTTGCCGTCACTAAGTTTCAGGGAAATAAATTCAGTTAAAAGAAGCTGTATTTGCTGAAAGTAATAACTTAATAGTTATTATATACTTAACGTTATTCAGTCTTTTCTTCTAGAAAATATGAAGCAAAAGTGGATGTGACTTCTAAATTTTTGTCTCATTTGATTCCATGTCTTAATTTTTTTACTGTGTTCCAAATATTATAATCCCTTTATGTCTGCAGCATAGACCTTATTTTATCTTAAACCTTAGTCAAACAGCTAATTAAAATTAGTTCCAAAGAAAAAAACTTTCAAATTTCCTGAACATAATGTTGTGTAATGATCATCAAGAATGGAGTATTTAGGATCACTTTTGAGGTCCGGAAATCCTCCTATTCATATCTGGTTCATCAGTACTATAAATGGAATGAGATTAGTCTCTAATGCATGAAATTTTTGATAGTTACAGTTGAGAACAGGACAGATGCATCCCTTATCTGATGGTGGTGAGAAGGAAGAAGGGGATGAGGGAAACAGGGAGAGAGCTGTATAGACACATATTTCTCAGTTATCTGCTACAGGTCATATTACTGCTCTAGGTGTTAATAGGAGAGGTACACCCCTCTGCTTCATTGTAAATATGTGTCTAACCAAACCCAGGAGATTATTTTCATGCAATTTACAGGCCAACTAATGGGTGAAAGTCAGACTCCACTTAACTCTGTAAGTAAGCAAATACTACCTTGCTTCATCTGAGGAATACTTACTAATTTTCCAGTTCAAGAAAAGTGATATGCTCAAAGGTAAGAGTTTGCATATTGCATAGCTGCATATCAGGAAAATAGGAGAGGATCTCTGTATCTTTGGTTATAGACATTTCATTTTGGTTTGCTTCAACTCAGAGCTAGTCTAGGCGGTTGAGAAAGGCACATTAGAGACTCTTTAGTTAACAGTGAAAACAATCACATTTGAAAAGAAAGAATCATTTTGAACTGAATACCACAAACTGCAGTCTTCTGATTTCCACACTGAAGCACAGAATGTGTTTTGCCTCATTCTGCCCTCTTATCCTTAATTAGATATTTGATTTCAAACAGAGTGCTAATGAAATTAGTCAAAAGAACAATGCAAGACATACAAGTCTTGGTTTAGCTTATAACTGGAAAAGACTGTTTACAGATACTAAAAAATACAGCTTTAGTGAGAAAAGAGCTTTGCAAGTTAAATTCAGTTGAGTGTTGATTAAAATTTACCTTTGATTACAAATAATGGACAGCTGAGGTAATAAAAATATTTAATTGCAAATTCCTGCAAATGAAATATTTTCATTTTTAGAAAATAACATTTGAATTGACATAAATTATTTGAATTTCACTAATACATAAAATTATATTTTATTGTGTTTGGTAGACAAAATTTTAAATCAAATTTTGGATATGGCCACATGAAGCTTATAAAGAGGAATGCTGGTTAATTGCACATAAAGCATGAAGTATCTGTATTTAGTAGAAAATATAGGTCATATTTAAGTTTCATATCACACCTCTAAAACAAACCGAGCATCAAGCTGTTGGGGTCTTAGACAAACTCAGTTAAATAGTTTAAATTACATCTGGATTACATTTAGGCAAAGTAAATACAGTTTTCTTCCAAAATGAACTTTTTCAGCCTTTTTGTTTTCCACTATACCTACGATCAAACTCCAACATAAAGAAGCAAGAAAAACCAACCAAGCAAAAATCCAATCAACCAACCAAAAGTATTCTGCTAATTATTGAAGTAAAATCTATTTTTATAGAAAAGTTTTGGTGTAAAGAGGGTTAAATTAACATAAATCCTTAAATGCAGTGAATTAAAATTCTAATTTTAGATTCTGGCCTTACCAAATTAAGTCATGCCTTAGAAGCATGCACCTAAGGAGGCGTGCACATGGAGAACAATGAGAAAATCTACAAGTTGACCCAGTAGCTCATGGAGAGGGTTTACCATTTGTGTAACCAAGAATTAGTGGATGTGCCAATGCATATAATAGCAGAGGATGGAGACAGCAGCAACTGCACTTTTCCTGCTTGTTTTCAGAGAAAAGGCCATGTGTAAGTCCAACAAAAGTAGAACAAACAGACATCTGTAGAAGAATTGGGCAATATTAGTGGAAGAAGGATAAGATAGGAAATAGAGTTCCATAAAGAAGCATAGATTGAATATTGAATTTTAAATGCTAGGATTTTCTTGCTTTTGGAAGTCACCATCTTTACCAAACATGATGATGTAAAAGCTGAAGTCAACAGTAAATTAGAGAGAGTGTTTGTAAAAAGAGGTGGTTTCCAAAGAGGACGTGAATTTTTCATCATCCATTTTTAAAAAATGATCTTATAAACCGTATCCTCTAGGTCTTTTGAGAAAACAAGATTTTGCAGAATGTTAAATGTTTTTGCTAGCAGATGGGAACAGGTTTTCTATTGCTATTAACAATTAATTACTGTTTGCAATAATTATTTTATGTTACATTTGCAATTCAGATCAAGTTTTGTTCTACTGACACTTCCCATATATAGAAATGTCTTAGGTCTATAAATACTATCTTAACTCTTTTTTTTTCCTTTCCTTCCTGGAAAAGAAGGAAATGAAACATAGCACTAATAAGGATATTCACTGCTGTCTTCTGAAAGGAGCTTGAAAAATGTAAACACATCTCAAAAAGAAACTTGAAACCACTCTGATCCAGCTGGAGCAGAGGAAACTCCTAGAACTTATTTAAAAGTTTATGTAATAAGCTGTCCAAAGATGTGAAATTAGATTTTCATAGATACTATATTGCATAATATACTTTTGTTTACATTGAAACTCTTGAAGTTACTTAAACAATAAGTGCTGAAGTACTCTTGTTGTCTAAGTACATCTGCAAGTGGTGCTGGAATCAAAGTAATGTACACAGGAAATTTTGTAAAGGCATTATATTCCAAAATTATGAGGACTAGAATTTACAGATGATAATATTTCAACTTGTGTTCTAGATTTATGATATGCATGTGCTTTACCCACATGTGCTGCAGATGTTAGGCTACATGAATTTATCTTATAATCATTGTGATATTTAAGCAACATGCTTTTCAGGCAGGAAGGAAAAAGCATGTGAGAGAAAAATCAAGGAAGTTGTGGGAAATCTGGAAGCAGATGAGATAAATCATAACAGATTTGTGCTTTTAAAAAAAATATATATTTCAATAGTGTCAATGTTAGTAATCTGAGTAGTCACTTTCCTCTTCCGGGTGAGGTTTTATAGCTTTCTTATGAAGACCTTATGCATTTTTGATCAAGTGATCCAGACAATTATATAATAGTATGGACAGGAAATACTGGTCAGTTAAAATGGTCACTAATACAAGAAACATAATTTTTTTTTTCAAATTGCAAGTGAAAGTAAATATGTTCTTTTGCCTGGAAATGTGTCCTTCACTAAATTCAAAGTTTTAGGAAAAAAGTATACAGTGCTAATTTTTCATGCAATATACATAAAATGCTTACTGCCCTATCTGCAGACACTGCACTATTTTCATAATTTACTCAGCAAGCACACTTTACTCTTGCCAATACTATTATCATTAATTGTGTCTGGTCATATTCAAGAATTTGGCAAACTGAAATTAAATTGAACTCTAATTAGTTACAGTTATAATGGGTGCTTGGATTTTTATCTCATCAATTTGTACCAAAGTAAGACTTGTTTATTCCAAAACAGTACCCACTGAAAGAATGTCAAACACACTACTCTTGCACTACAACTGTTTAGTGGGCAAACAGTTAGGTTTTTATAACATTTTTCTAATTGTCTGACTCGTTTCTATTGTGATGACTTTCCTAAATTTCCAGGATGGAAGGAACTGTTATAAGCAAATATATATGTAGTTGAATACAAGGACCCTATGCAAATAATTTCTGAAAATAATCTTAAACATTGGCTGAAATGAAAAGCATTTTTTAGAAAAGACTTGTTCTAGACTTGAAGTTTTCAACAAACTGATAATAGAGTTAAAACATTCTGCTTTGAGTTCATGAGACAACGTGACTACTAGAAATCTGATTAGATGCAAATTGAGACAAATCAAATGGTTTTTTTTCCTTCAGAAACAAAAAAACCCCACGTTTTCTTAATCAATATTAGTACATTGGTATCAGCAAAATGCTGAACATCAGGTTTCAGTGCTTTTATTAAGAGTAAAAACTATAAACATAACGCCCCTGATTAAAGCTTTGAGCAGGGGGATGACTCATGTAGTTGATCTGTCTTTCACAAAATACAAGGCCAATGAAGTGGTTCATTTTTAACTCCTTTGATAGTCAGCAATAATGGAAGCCCTAATGGCTTAGCTGAGGTGTGTGAGTTAATGCTCTGAGGACTGTGGAACGTGGCCCAGGCACTTTGGCACAGCTGGCTCTCACAGAATAAAACATCCTCCAAGAGAGCAAATTAGGTCAAATTTATATCTATATTACATAATACAGAAATTAACTGATAGGTTCTTTCAGGTCAATTAATTATCATTAATTAATTTGGGTTTTTTGCACTTGAAGTACATATTAGACTGAATAAAGATTGTGTAGGAATATATATATTAGGCAGTCACTTATGATGTAGCTGACAGAAATGAACTTAGCTTTGTTCTATCATCAATCTCCTGCCATGTAATAGATGAAGTGAAGATGGGCAGATGAAAATAAATAAATATATTTAATGATGCCCCTCAAAATAGTATCTTCAATAGAATGTAAATTATATGAATAAAAATGGTGATTAAATAAAAATAAGGATACAATTAAAAGCATTATCCTTTTGAGTGGGCTGACCTGAAGTCCAATAAGTTGCCCAGAAGTTATGTTGGATATAGATAGACTCCCACTGAGTAGATTTTAAATCGAGTTGAAACAGAAAGACTGAAGTTTTTCAGAAGTTCAGTTATTGAAATGGAAGGCTAAAATTTAAACCAGCAGGTAACCTACTAGGAATACTCATAACACAATTGTTTTATACATTTTAGCACAACAATAGATATAATATGTATTTTCATAAAAAGTAGTTGTAATTTTTTTTAAAGAAACATAGTAATGCTCTCATTTAATGAAAAAGGCACTCTGACCTCCATTAGTTTACCTAGAAGTGTTATTTTAAGATTGCTGTAATATGCCAATCAAAAAGGATATCTTTCACAAAGTCTTTTTACTGTTCCAGTTTTACTCCAGTTTTCCTCTTAAGAAGTGACCAAAGAGTCTTGTATTTGAAAATAAAGCCATCCATGTATTCAATCCTATTTTATCTTTGTCTTCCTCACTTCACAAATGTGTCCTCAGCTTTAAGAAACTTCAAATATGCTGTTTTGAATACACCAAATTACTTGTGCCAAAAGTTTCTGATTGTGGAAAGAGATCTGCTGCATTTAACTATGTTTGACATTTCTGCTGTCAATTTAGAGCTACACAGAGATTGTGTAATGGAATTACATATAGATTTCAAGACATAATGGACATTTAACCTGTCTAGTATGACTTGTGACAGCATCCCTGGGGTTAAGGTGGAGGATTTCAGCAGAAGGGAGGGCAAAGAAGCTTCAACAATTCATTATAGTCCACTCACATTGAGACTAGTACACTTTTGAGTTGCTGCATGAGAAAGCATGGGACTATAGAAATATACCATTTTCCATGCAAAGTTTTTCTTGGATGGTTCTTAGATGGTATCTATATTTGAAGTGACCCTAGTTTGCCAAGACAAATATTGTTCTCTTCAACATTTCATTATTTCACTGCACCCTCATGGCAGACTACACAATGACATGTCAGACACACTGATGATTTGACATAAATAATGTCAAGTGACAGAGAACAGTAAGAGACCAATAGTTATAAACAATGGGTTATGAATTACAGAGAATTAACTGAATATGTACCTGAAGTTTTCCCACTTCTTTTATTTACCCTCAACACTGTCCAAAAAAAGTACAAGCACAAGTTGTGGTAGCTTGATTGTATTCTTGCTCTGTTGTATTATATTACTTCACATACAATATAGTAAGTCACTATAATTAAATTGAACCCACATGCTTTAAAATTGGTGCCATAATTTAATCTACCATGATATTCAGGATATAAGAAACTAAAAGTAACACATTTTTTTGTAAGGAAATAACTTGGGCCTCTTCTGACTCCTTTAAATGAAAAATAAATTAGAAAATATAGGAATTCCTATTTTTTTGTTTGTACACATAGTAGAATGTTTCCTGAATTCCAAGAAAGGAGTTGCTGTGGAATTTTTTTAATTCAGGCTAAGTTGTGCTCATAAGGCAAATATTCCTGAAACACAGGGTTGGTATTCTCTGTGCAATACAGCCCCAAAGGCCATGCCTGATTCTGATCATCCAAGAAACAATATGCTGGTGCCTGGTTTTCTGTTTTCCTCAAATATATTTAAGAGATATTTATGTATAACTGTCTTCATCATCTGATCCCTCAAAATTCAGAAACTAATTTATGAATATCTTCATATGACTCAAAGACACATCTTATTATAATAAGCAATAATTTCCTCACTTCTGGTGTGTAACACTGCAGCTAGCTGGATTGGTTTAAAAGATTAATCATATTTATTGGACTGGAAAATCCACAGTTAACTTGAAGGTGAGTCAGTTTTAGTTAAATTCCCCAACACCACCCCCTAACAAATAAACCTTAAACTCCATTTGAAACATAAATTAGATCTTTTCATCCAGGACAAAATCAAGTCCTTTACAAAGTTCAAAAAAATATGGCTGCATTATTTCCCCCAGCATAACCTTCAGATTCTTATGGAAACAGAATTCCTGACATCTGTGAGAAGGATTGTTCTGTTGACATTTTCAGCCCATTCAGCTGGTTCAGCTGTTGGATCAGCATCTAATTTTCTAGGGGCTGTTCTGACCCATATTTCTTAAAAGGCTGAAATTACCTACTGTTCACTCACAGAAACACTAAAATGCTTTTCTAGGTATTTAGTCTTGTTGGAAACAATCTTCTTTTTGCTGTTGTTGTTCAGTTTATTTTGGATTAGTGACAGAAAGGAAAGGATTTCATTTTATCAGTCCTGGAAACATGTGTAGGTAATGGGAAATTTGTTTAACAAAGAATTCTTGCATTTGGAATGTATTTTAATTTAATCTCTGAACACAACTTCATCCCTGAATATCAGAAGAAAGATTTAATTTTATTTATGCGACAAGGAATTGAAACATAATAGAAAGGTACATATTTTTTTCCTGAAAAACAGTGCTGATATAAGGAAATTAATTTTGTGTTCTGTATCAGTAATGAATACATGTGTTCTGAAATTTAGAAAGAAGATACAATGTCATGGTAAAAGGATCTTAGGAAATAGCTAATGGAGGATGTTTCTAAGAAATATTCAGATTCATCAAAAGGGTAGGACATGCTGAAAATTAGTTCCTTCAATTACCTTGAATGTGTGTTGGAAAATCAAAGAGCGTATGAGTCCTTGAGCTAACCATCAAAGATTTCTTAGACTAAATCTAACTTTCAATACTGTAAGATTTTCACAGTGTTCTTCTGGACTAAATATCCAGCATACAGCATGATGTGTACACAAACATGATGGGCAAACAACTGCCTGGAGGGCCAGGCACAAAGATTTGTAGTAACTGAGGTAACATTTGGCTGGTGGTCAGTTCCCAGTGGGGATCCTCAGGACTCAGTTTTTGGGCCAACTCTTCTATGTTTTTATCAATGACCTGGACACAGCAGCCAAATGAATGCTGTTTGCTGATGGTGCTAAACCATGGGGAGCCGTTGATTCCCCTCACTGTAAAGAGACCTTACAGAGAGACATGATAGATTTGAATTCTGGGAATCCTGTGATTGTACAATTCACTAGTTGCCTAGTTGCGATACTCAGAACCAACACAGTAACAGTGAAAACAATAAAAAATATTCAAAGAGTTTCTCATGTCTACAGAGACTAATTTTCAAGATACACACATCTGAAAGTTCAGATAGTAGAGACTATAACATTATTTACTTCTTTGTGTAAAAGTTGAATAAATATAAAAGCACAACCCTTATTCACTCACAGGAAAAAAAATAAAAGTAGCAATTCTTGTTAATTAAGTTCTTTTGAACTTCCTTTCTATCCTTTTTACGTGGTATGGAGAATTGCATGCAATGGGACTTGTCAGTATTCCATGTTTGATTGCATTTTTCTTATCAAATCACAGGAAAATTGTCAGAAGCAGGGAGACATTACCTTAAAAGGGTGTGTCACAGGTTACTCACTTCAGCTACTTTGCAGAAGGTGAAGATTTCACTCTTCTGAGAACTGTTCCACCTCACAGAAATTTCTCTGCAGATAGGGTATTTTTTAACCTGTTCTTGTTCTGCTGCCCATGTTCAGAACCTACTTTTATGTCCTCTGTGGTAGATAGGGTTTAGATAGCTAAGTCCAGGACTGAAGCACCACCATCTACCCAGTGCTTAAATTCACGATATATCAATATCCCCAAAAGTCCCTGCTAAAGTCAGGGTCATTTTTCAGGAGAACATATCTTGCATAATTTAACAGATTAAACCTAAAGATAAAAATGAATGGCAGTAAAGTTCTCAGAGTATAAATTGTTGTTGCCTGATTGTCCTGAAAACAGGTATTCCCAAAATAGGTATTTTTCATTACTACTGTTGATGGAGGTACTTAAGAGACATGTAGATGTGGCACTCATGGCCATGGTTTAGTGGTGGACTTGCCAGTTTTGAGTTAATGATTGAACTTGATGATCTTAAAGTTCTTTTCCACTATAAATGATTCTATGATTCTATGAAAAAGTGACTAAACTTCCTGAAGTGTGCATCAGAAAGGGCAGATGCCAATTTCTTCTCTGTCTGATACATACTGGAGCTGGCCTTGCTCTCAAGGTAAATGAATCTCTTAAAAATTGCTGTAAATGAAAAATTTTCCTGATCTTCACATGAGTTTTTATTTGTTCCTCCTTCTCTTATCTATGAACATATATAAGTTTGATAGGCATACAGAAAGAACCAATAAAATGAGATTTACTCTCTTTTTAAAAAAATATACTTCCTATATAGTAATTATATTTACTATACAACTGCACCACACAGGAGTCAGTGCTTGTTTCTTTTGTAGATGTATTGTATTTCAGTAAAATATATCAGCTGTGAACTTTCTGGCAAAATACAGAGAAGTCTTCTTACTGACACTTACAGGAAGGATAGATGATTTTTCCTATGTCTGATCTAAATCAGGGAGCATCAGGGTATGAATTAACTCTACTCAGTTCCCTACACATTTGATATCTATTTGAAATTTAAGGTTGGTAAATTCAATCATTTTAGATAAATATCAGCTAGTTAATCTGACTGAATCCAAGAAACTGCCTGAATATAGCTGTGGTTGAAGCAGCTCATTGTGTCTGCAGTTTATTCAAGCAGATTAATTTTTGTTGCTCAAAGAGTCTGTCATACCCCAGGGATGTGCTGGAATGGTTTCATTGTAATCAGAGGCTCTATGCACATGAAGGATTTGTTAAACTCATTCTGATCAGTTCATTAAAAGCTTGAATGCCATTCGAGAACCTTCTATACTGATTGGATTTCACTCAAAAATTCTAATTCACAGTGATAAATATAGAACAAAAGTTACAATGGGGAAGGAGAACAAATAATATTCATTTTCCTGCAATTTGTCTTTGAACAGTACTATCTCTCCTTAGATGTGACCCAACAATTCAAGAGCACTCAAAAAAATATATTGATTATAGTTTTCCATTTGTTTCCTCAGGTACATCTTGTATATGTATATGTATGTAAAAAATATTCACAGAGGATATTCTATCACAGGACTTTTAAAGCTAGGCTTTCTTTCCTTATTTAAAGTCTGATTTTCAATCCTTTGCTTTAGGATAAGACTTCCCAATAACAGTGAATGAACACCACTAAGGTCTATTTTATTTCAAGTGGTTTTATCTCATTAAAAGGCTGTGTCATAAAGAATGGTCTGTAAGTGATTTTATTAGTGTCTTGTATGTAAGGTGTGATGCCAATTGTTTGTGAAATGTATAGAACCATGAGGTCAGCATTTCTGATGATATATTCTGTTCTGTACTCTCACTGTTAAGAGGCAAATAACATTGCTATAAAATGAAATGAAGCAGAGGGGAAAAACATATTTACCAGAAAAAGCAAGTATCTATAACCGTTGACTCAAATGCAAAAGAAACATCTAAGCTTCCATTTCAAATTTTTATGCAAGACATTTAAGTCATTCATCTGTTTACTGAAGAATACAAATGTGTTGGTCTTACAGGGTCAGGCAAAAGGGCCATTAGCCAAACATTTTGTTAGGGTTCAAGGCCTAGAAAAGATGGTGAAAACAAGGGAAATTCACAGCAACATTTCTTCAAAATATGTCAGGTCCCACAAGGGATTTCCTGAAACAGACAAGATATCTGTTCATACATGGATGAGTAACATTCATAATGGAGCAAATAAATTACTGTCTCTAGTTTCTATAATCTTATGGAAATGGGAGATGACACCTGAACTAGTGAGTCTTGTGAGTGCTCTTTTAGCTGATGTTAGGTATCGCTGGCTCTGGGGGCCTACTCAAGGCCACTCAGTAATCCTTTGGGAGTGACACTGGTAGAGCAGGGGCTGCAGATTGCAGTGACCCCAGACACAGGGCTTCCTCCAGCATCTCTTGGGTTGCTGGCTCCTCTGGAGGCAAGAGAGCCCCAAGCCGGTGTTGCAGGTGCAGGTGAGAGTAAAGGCTCAAGAGAAGGGCCTTGGTGTGGAATTCAGCTCTTTATTCCTGACAAGAAGGAGAAAGCAGCAGGGAAGGTAGGAGAGGGTCCAGAGATCCAGGAGCAGCAGGAGAGGCAGCACAAGAGTCAGGCAGAGCTGAGGATGCCCACGGACCAAAGGGAGGGGAATGGAACGCAAAGTGATATTTATAGGGGTAGGAGCAGGGGAAAGTAACCAATGGGGGTAAAGAAATTACCATGTAGCCAATGGCTAACTAAACCAAAATGAAGTTTCCAGAACTTAACCTTTTACAGAACATGAAGTCATATACTAACTAACCAATGAAACTCTAACATGCAAGATAAAACCGAAAGGGATACTGGGGTGAACCAAAAGCTCACCCTAACCAGGGAGAGTGGCTTAGACAGTGGTAGGCTCAGGCTGATCGCCCCAGTGTTGAGTTCTTGGAGCTGTGGCTGTTGCCACACACACTGCCACAGTAACAGCAAACCTGTGCATGCATTTTCTCTCACAAGGGTTTCAGAGCATTATAGGGGTTTGGTACCTTTCTGTCATGGTCATCTTAAACTTTTCAAGTTTATGTAACAATCTCATTTGTAAATTAAAGTTTTATTTATGAGCTCATATGGTTAAAAAAATACAATGGGGAATCTATCTGCTTTGTGCAGACTAGTTTAGCATGACATCTCTAATGTAATTTAATTTTTCTCATCATCTTTGCTTCTGAGTGTCATGCTGTATATGTAAACAACATCTTGGAAGGTAGTTTCCTTTGGTAACACAATTTTGTTACTCCTACTTTTATGCTTTGTGTTATGATACCTTCATATAGCTTTAAACTTAAAAAGCCATGCTTTGATACAATGTTTTTACTTACAGTGGTCAGATAGAAAAGATTTTATTTTATTTCACAGGAACTACTTTCATGCTATCAAGCACAGTGGGTTCCAAACAGGTACAGAGAATCTTGCATTTTTTTCTGTATGACCTGAAGAAGCAATGCTTTCTTAGAGAGGGAAAGAAGGATGGAAACTGTTTCTGACTCTTGTGAGTTTGGCCTTCAGACTATGAATTAATGCTCTGCTGTTCCTGCTAGAGACTGAAACAAAGCGTTGCAGTGTCAAAACAGGGATGAACTTCATCTATCTATCTTGCTGAAACATGGACTGTGAAGCCCAGCTTTGACCAAGGACTAATCAAGTTCTGGGAACTTTTCCAGGGAGGCACATGTGTCTCAAGGCCACTGCCTTGCCGGGGAACCCAGTCACCCACTTCCCCCCTCTGGTCTTGATCAGGAGCTGCAGCAGGACCAATGCCTTTTGTACTCACTTGGTCCAGCAAAGGTTCCACGAAGGTAAAGCACAGGGCAGCTTGTGGATGCCTGCCGCACCAGGAGAAACCCAGAGACCTTTCCCCTTTCTGTTTATAGACTGAACATTTCCTCAGGAGGATAATTGGTCAGTCCTCACTCACTCAAGAAAAGACAGCAACCTTCAACCCCCCGACACATTTATTTGTTTGGAGCATTTTCTTTTGGATTTTCCATGCTGTACAATCTGAGTATGTTGCACAGTCAATCTCTTTGTTGGTTTGCTCCATTTCTGCCAGCAACCCTAGCTAATAAAAAAAGGATACACAGAGAAATTATAAAATACAGAATGTAGCAAACTTTCTGTCTGCTTAGTATTTTGTGTGGGCATTCAGTCAGATTTGGAGAAGAGAAAAATATTCACTTTGCAATATATATTTACGCATCCAAAGTTCACAATGGTAATGAGTGCTTTTAAAGGACTGCACTGTCACATACAGCAGCACATGAAACAGCTTTCTGTCATGTAAACACAGTCACAGATGACTGACAAGTCCCAGGTATAAGTCAGTTCTTCCCTTGCTTTAACCCTTTGTAGGTTTTTCTTTGTGCAGTACACGGATATCGCAATTAATGCAGGTTTGAATAATGTTTCCTTCCTTCCTTCCTTCCTTCCTTCCTTCCTTCCTTCCTTCCTTCCTTCCTTCCTTCCTCACTCACTCCTTCCCTCACTCCCTCACTCCCTCATTCACTCCCAATTCCTTCTGCATTTCCATACTTTTGCACTTCTGCACTTCCACAGTTCCTTCCTTCCTTCTGCACTTCCTCCTCTTCCTCTTCTTCCTCCTCTTTACCTTCTGCCACCTCATCTTCCTCCTTCCCCTCCGCCTTCTGTTGCAGTGGCCCAGCCCGCCTTGGGGCTGAGTGACATAAAGTGGGTAGCTTTCCCCGCCCAGGACTCCGACCCTGAAGGGCAGATCTGAGGGCGAGGACACAGCCTAGGGCTGTTCCCCACTGGATGTCACTCCTACAGCATCTCCTCCCTCTGTTCGAGAGCTTCATGCATAACCAATGAACTACATTATTAAATATCAAGAACAGAACCAATGGGGTTAAGGGAAGATAGAAGCATCTGGAACAGAGGGAGGAGATGCTGTAGGAGTGACATCCAGTGGGGAACAGCCCTAGGCTGTGTCCTCGCCCTCAGATCTGCCCTTCAGGGTCGGAGTCCTGGGCGGGGAAAGCTCACCACTTTATGT
>VZRZ01006671.1:1531378-1600364 GCA_013398175.1 Climacteris rufus
TTTTTTTTTTTTTTTTTTTTTGTTATTAAAGAAGAAAACTGATTCTTTAAAACTGTCAGGATTCTCCCCTCCCCCTAAGAAAATAACGTTAAGCTCTAATAAAAACTGTGTCTTTTAAAACATAGCACTCTTACAGATGTGTATAATAAATTATTCCTGACTACACACTATCCCTAGATTATTTAAAACATATGCCTGCACTGAACCTGATATTTTCTTTGGAGTGGACACAACTCTTACAGACAGTGGTGGTTGCAAAGTGCATGCTTGATATGATACATAATTTTGGTATTTTTCCATGTAACATACAAAGTATTTTCAAATAATGTACAGATATGGGCAATAACGTTTTAGCTCTGGTTGTAAGAATACTTCATTAAAAAAGCAGCAACAACCCTCTTCCTCTCCCCTTAGATTTCTTACATACTTGTTGTGAAGATGTCAACTGCTTAGCAAACTAAAACTTCAACTGTCTCAAATTGTTCACTGTACGAGAAGATAATTTTCGGGTTTACAATCTGTAGGATTAGTTGTCATTGCATTTGGCTTGGCAAGCCAGATCAGCAAGCATTTGTGGTAACAAAAGTAAATATGAGAGAGAATTAGTCAGGAAGTAATCGTGCAAGATTGGTGAGCGATATCTGGAGGAACTGAAGCCCAAGGGAATTAAAGGTGCTTAGCACTTTCGGTGATTGCTGTATTTCATAGGCCAAAGCAAACATTCGACACAAAGTTTACTGATGTGTTAAATTTTCATGGTTTTCTGCTGCACTCCATCCTAACCACGACAATCTATATGTCCTTTCCTTTTTGTGGGTTTTGAGGCTTTCTGTATTTCATTTTGCAAATCTCCTATTATGTTTAACTTCTGATAATCCTGCTATGTGTCCCAGGTGATCTATTAGGCTACTAGTATACCAGATTGCCAGGCATTTACTAGTTATTAATTGAAGGCTTTATGTTTATAAAAAGAAAGGAATTAATAAATTGTTTGTAAAAGGTGAAAGCAGAGTGTGAAGGATGTATTTAAATTGATATAAATGGGTAGAAAGTGTATATTGCCCTTTTCTTTGATTAGTCTTTTCTCTTGGAAGTGTTTAAAGAAACTGGTAGGTAGGCTATGTGATGTCCAGTTTATGTCAACTTTGCACATAAATTTCCATTTCAAAGTGAATTGACAGTGTTTTGTCATATCTAGTTTTTTAAATATCTATAAAATGTAGAGATAGAGATATCTTCCTACTGACTTGCAGTAGGTGTTAGGTTGTTTTAAGTTAGAATATGGCATAATACAATTCATGTATGTCAAACTACGCATACTGTCGTATCTGGGGCAGTCCAGAGAGCTCTAAATGCCATAAAGATCAGAACAGGACAGCATTTTAACAATCCAACAATTCTCCAGTGGCTAATTTTAGTCTTGACAGAGATACCATAACTAATTTTTGGGTGTGTATGTGAGTGTTTTTTACTACTTTGATGGTTAAACAGATCTGACATTCCCATAAAGTCTGTTCCATTCACTGCTCTACTCTGCTCTTTGGGAGTTAGTGGTGTACTGTTTGTGTCTCTTGCAGATGGTCATTCATTCTAGAACACTCTAGTAGATCCTAAGACTTTGAATATAAAACCTTTCTGCATGGTAGAAGTCTGCATTAATTTCCTTGTTTGTTTCTTTCTTTCTTTGTTTCTGGAATCAGACATTCTCAGCCTTCTCCTCACATCACCTTTTGAAGCTACATTCCCGCAGATTACTGTGGGATGTTTGGAAAATGCTTAACACTTGCATGTCCACTATTACCTCCTCACAAAATAGTGATAATATATTATGAGAACTTGTCAGATGTCCAAACAATATTTCTGAACAAAAATACACTTAGAAATAACCCTAAACTAGATATAGTTAAGATTGTCTCTGGGTTACCTTGCTATCCATTAGCTCACTCACTGAAACTTCACTCCATTTTTATCATTTCACTCCTATCTGCGGAAGTTAATTTTACTCTGGCAGTAGTACTGCTACTTAGAAACTGTAGGTTCTACACAAAGCTTGTGATTGTTCATCTTCTGGGAAATAAAAATGCATAAATAAAGTATGTTAGACTTACTTCCTAAGACCCTTCACTTCCCTGTTTAATAATATTTTTCCATCAGTACTCTCTCCTAGGCCAGAAATGTTTTCGAGTAAAACTAGCTTCATTATTTGGAAATCCCACTGTCTTCAGGGATATATTTGGATGCTTAAAACTCATTAAAAGTCCATATAAACACTTTAATTCCTTTGACACCAACACATTTAGATGAGGCCATTTAAAGACAACCCCATTGAAACAGCTCTCTGCCTACATTTTCTAAGCTGTATATTTGCACAGGGTTGTCATTCATGAAAGCTTTTCATATTAACTAAAGGACCATTTTATTACTCATTTCTGTGCAGCCATACTAATTCTCAGGCAGGTTCTGGCCCATATGGTCTCTAGAAGATCCATAAGATTCTTGACACATGTTTTGCAAAACAACCACAAAAAGTCATATTTGCATTGCATAGTTTATTTAGGTTTTATGGCACTTTATCTTCAGGAACAGTTGCATTTTATCTTCAGGAACAATTTCTAAAGTGAAACGTTTCTATAGTTTTGTCTTCTATTAATTATTTTTTCAGTGGTTTTAACTGTTATTTAGTACTTGTGGTGTTTTAATGAGAAGTGCAATGCAGAATTCAAAAGGAAAATATTCTGCCATGATATAAATCTCTCTAGGAACTCCATTTTTGAATGCATACATATAAAAATATCATAGTTTTTGAAATAGCTTTCAGTATTTAAAAATACTGCATCAGCTTGGAACCTATGCAGCGAATACTATACAAGTAATAATTTCAATTGAATTGCTTAACTTTGCTAAATTTTCTCCAAAATATTGACCTCCCCAGAAAGTCAGCTTCAAAGACTGTACATTAGAAGGACATATATTTTTGTCCTAATAATCCACAAAAATTACCAAGCCAAACAGTATCATAGAAGTATTTCAGTATTTCTAATATTCTCTGAAGAATCCACAGTCTTGATATAATGACCCATAGAGTTTCAAGATTTAGTTACTCCCTAGGTGAACATGTTGTATAGCAAATAAATTAATTAAAACTTCTAACAATGTTAGTACTTATGGAAGAACATTATTTTTTATGAAATAATTTGCTCCAGACTAATCCAACAAAACCTTTTTTTTTGGTTGCACAAAAATATGTATTTAACTCTGTAAATCAACCTTGTCAACCTTTTTTCTTTTTTTTTTTATTAGTGATTACACATATAAGTGTTTTGTTCTCTTGTTCTACCTCTAACTACGTGAATATAAAATTAAGATAATAAAAATATGCTAAAGAACTTCTAAGACTGTCTAATTTTGTCTGGGAGAAGGAAAGGAGTAGCAGGAATGTCTTGAGGCAAGAAAGAGAACAAGAAAAATGGCTTCTATGACACTTAGTAAGAGATAAAACGTCATGTTTCTAGATAAAAGATTTAGGTATCTCAATGAGATGAACAGAAATTAAGCTAACATAAGGGGCATATTAAACACAGTCAGTGCTCAAAGAACTTATTCAAATGCTAACAACATAAAGAGGCATGACCATGGTTGAAGCAATTTCATTTTTACCACTGCATCCCTGTAAAATGTTCTGCTGTACTTAGTCAGCTTGTCTATAATTATTACTTCATAGGAACCTAACTTCTTTGTTGCCTAAACCATTGATTATAAAGCCCCATCTGCTTTTTCATGGGGGTTGAAATCCACCACACATCCTCCTGTAATTATCTGGACCAGCTCAGTCTGGAATGTGAGGTCTATGACCAGCAGCTGGAGCAAGGTGTCAAATCCTATTGCTGGAGCAGGGCAAAAGTCCAGTTTCAGTAAGAAACCCAAACAGGCAACTTTATAGAAAGAGCAATGATAGCAAAACGTCCATTTTCATTTTCACTCTCATTTTGAACACACTAAGGGCAAAGACACTCTGGATCACACATGTCAATTGTAGTGAAACAAGACATCTTCAAAGAAACTCAAATTACCTATATAGCTGTTGTATTGGGTTTGCACAGCCAGGTTTTGGGGGTGGAATGGGGCAGCTACATGGGTGGTTTCCATGAGAAGATGCTGGAAGTTTCATCCATGTCCGACAGAGCCGATGCCAGACAGCTCCAGGACAGATCCACTGCTGGGCAAGTCTGGGATGTTCGGAGAAGGTAGTGAAGCCTCCATAACACAATTGAAAAGGAAAAAAATAAACTAATGTGCAGATGTAATTGTCCTTAGAGATAAGAATATGTGAGAGGAACAACTCTGCAGACACCAAGGTCAGTGGAGAAAAAGAGGGAGGATGTGCTCCAGGCACCAGAGCTGAGATTTCTCTGCAGCCCATGGTGCAGACCGGGGTGAGGCAACTGTGTTCCTGCAGCCCATGGAGGTTGATGGGGTGCAGAGATCCACCTGTAGCCCTGGAGGAGATCCACACCAGAGCAGGTGGATGTCCAAAAGAAGGTTGTGACCCTGTGGGGAGGCCATACCGGAAGGTCCTGGCACACACCTGCAGACCTTTGGAGAGAGGAGACCACGCTGGAGGAGGTTACCTGGTAGGACTTCTGATCCTAGGGGTAGGACTCCCCCTATTGAGGACCCAAACTGGAGCAGCCACTTCCTGAAGGACTGCACCTCGTGGAAAGGGACCCATGTTGCTGCAGTTTGTGAACTGCATCCTGTGGGAAGGACTCGTGTTGGAGACGTTTACAGAGAGCTGTATCCTGTGGGAGGGACCCCAACTTGGGCCAGGGGAGGACTCCTCTCCCTGAGCAGCAGCAGGAACAACATGTGATGCACTGACCATAGCCTCCATTCCCATCTCCTTGTGCCTCTGGAGGGGAGGACTTAGAGCTGGGAAGGAGGGACGGGTGGGGGGAAGGTGCTTTTAAGTTTTGTTTTACTTCTTATAATCCTGCTCTGATTCTGATTGGTAATAAATTCATTTCCCCAGGTCATGTCTGCTTTGCCCATGACAGCAATCAGTGAGTGATTTCTCTCTGTTCTTATCTCTACTCATGAACCTTTTACTATATTTCCTCTCCCTTGTCTTCTTGGTGAGGTGAGTGATACAGCAGCTTTGGTAGGTACCTGGCATCCAGCCAAGGTCAACCCATCACACTGATGACAGATTATAGTTAAAATTTGCAGCCACAGACTGATGACAGAAGCCAGTTTTAGCCTCTTGTGTCTTTGTCAGATCCTATGTAATGCACAGCTTTATCTAGATTAAACACAGAAGAAAGAGTAGACGATGAAAGAGTAATGAAATTCTGAAAGAGTGTAACCAGTGTGCACAAAAGGCTGTCTGCCATGTTTTTCTTTGTTTTGCAGTATTCTCACCTGTGACTGAATACCAAACCTCCTCACACAGAAGCATCTGACTGTTGTAGGAAAATCACTAAACCCACCTGTCTGTGGAAGATGAATAAAAGGCTGGTTAGCCCTGGTGCAAATGGCAGTAAACAGCCAGATAAAGAGTTTAGCCACTTAGTTTGTTGCCTTTTTATTTTTTCTCTTTGCCCCCCCTTATCCCACTGTGTATGTACTGGTACCATGTCAAACAGGGTTTTTTAGGCATTGTCTTCCTAGCATTTCAGATATTCATACCTAGTTCTTAAAAGCATCAGAGAAAAAAGAAAAAGACATTATTTCCTATGTAATTTATCCATTCAAAGAGCATAATTGATAATGATTTTTCTTATATTCAGCCTTTTGAAGGGTTAGGATGTGGGAGAATAGTCAAAGTTTATTGGTCTTCAGATTCTGTCTGAATAAAGGTTTTATTCCAGGAATTGAATTTTATTCTGAGCATCTGTTCATAAAATACACTAGTAAAAGTAATACTTCTGTGTCCGGGTTATATTTTTTCTACTATGTTTTTATGCTCAACAGATGGTATAGATTATTCACACATAAGAAGTCTGTTAAAAATAATGGTAATGGTCTAGGTTAAATGCTAAAAGGTCAAGGTGTTCTGAGTTAATCTTGGAAATCTGCATGTAACCCATTCCGTCATCTGTCTGTATAGAAGATCATGTGATCCAGAAAGTTTTTTGCTCTAGGCTGGTCCTGATCTGTCTCTGGTACCTGATCGTGCTAGTAATACAGATAATGCATCACACGCATTTCTGTGATCAATGCTGACATCCAGGAGTGGAGGCAAATATATTTTTAATTCTGATTTTCAGAATGGTGATGGATGAAAAAGACAAGGCTCAGTTTAAACTTAGAATGAATGAAAATAACCAAATATTTTCTACTTGGTTTAATATACTTTGATTAACTCAATTTTAAAAGCCCATTTGAAAGTTCCTTTATTTTTTTTCCTAAAAGAAAACAGAAATTACAAATTAAGTATGCTCATGAATTGATAAAAATACAAATCCATTTTCTCTAAAACAGTTTTGTACAAGTTTTGATAAGAAACTATATTTTTACTACAAAAATACAACTTTTGGAGAAATCAAGAATAAAAAATTTGTTTTGCACTTAATTTCATTATTTTTTACTTGAAAATGTCCATGTGCTTTCCATATCAGATGTGGATCTCGTATTCCAGGGTGCTTTAAATGAGACATTATTTTATATTTCAACACACTCAGATTTCCTTAATTTTATCCACGTTCAAGGGAGGTTTGTAATCCAATAGTTTGCAATGATTTCTTTGGAGATGTTTCAGCCATTCATGTTTGAGAGTACTTGGAGACTCTTAAATCCAAAGGCCATTTGTCTGTTGTGCATATTCACTCACTCTACACCTTAAACACTCTTGTAAAACTCTCATTGCAAAGGAAAAAGGAATGTTATGTGCAAGGGTTAGCAACAGCTCAATAATTCTAAAAGAAGAGAGAAGAAAACAGAAGCGTTCACACTGCAGAAAATATTTTTGGAGCTGCATGGCTCAGGGGATTGCAATAGGATACTCAGCTCTGTTCTGGAACTGACTAGCAATCAGGGTCATGTCTTGGGTGCAGATAAACCATGCTCATACAACACTCCTGAGTCACGTCATGTGATTTTTTGTTATCTCTTCAGTATGGGAATTCAGACTGAAGAATAAGGGTTGCTCTAGTATCTGGGCTGTATTTTTCTTTTAATATCTCTGAGGGACTATGGACCCCTACCAGCTCCAATGAGCTGTCCCTCAGCTGCTTTCTCTATGAGAGGGAATTGTCTGTATCAGGCACTGTGGTGCCAACATTTCTGGAAGAAGATACAGCCCTGGGTTTATGTTTCCTGACAACAAAAAATAAGTTCAGCAGTTGAGAAGATGAAATCTCACATATTTTTACTGATGAAATAAACAGGAGTGTAGAAATGATTGTTGATCCAGCTGTGCCATACTAAAGCCTAAACATTTTTAATGAGCAATTTATATTTGATAGACACCTCATCTTTTGGATTTTTTTCTTTTGACATATTGGAATATGTTTTTCACACTGGATGCACTGTTACAAAGAAACTTAAGCAAGTTCTGGTAAATTTTCTGTCTTTTGAGTGCTCTAGAGATAAAAGAAATAAAAATATTTGTAGTAATTCTTATATTTTATTTGGAAATTTCATTTTCATCCTTAAAGATAGCTTTTTTTTTTTGGCTTCTGATATTTGGAATTTCTTTTAAGGTATGAACTTTCTTCTGTGTTTCCTGTTTCTCTTCCTTCAGGTGCGTTTTAGAGACTTTTGTCTAACATGTAAGGATAACAGCATCAGAGTTTTGTAGGAGAGAACAGCAATAGGCCAACATTTTTTTATATGTGATAACATAAACATAGTCTTAATAATCTACAGGTAAGATTTGAGAAATTGTGAAAAAGATCTTCCATACAGCCTAAATGTTCTGGCCTCTTACATCTTTTGGAAATACAGGGACTTACAAAAGTATGCAGGAAAGTCTTGGTCTTATTTGAATCTATTGGAATGAAAACTCTTATGTAAGTATCTGGGGGCTATTTTTGGCTGTGATGTCTGTATGGACCTAAGGTCAACCCATGTGAATTTATCTTCAAAATAAAGGTCAATGCTTACATTACGTGTCTTTGCTTATTAGTGATGCATCTCACCAGGCTGAAAACAGTTACCTGGTCTGAAAACGAAGACTTTTGAATCTAAAGCTTTCTTGTATGTGTTTTATTCCTGAAAATAGATCTCCTCTAAGTAGAAAAAATTGGTCTTAACCCAAGAAATTAAAAAACACCTGGAGAAAAGATGTCGATTTGATATAATGTGCATTTTCCTGCAAAACACTATTAAAATTTTCAAAAGGTTTTTCCATGCAGGTGTGAGAATATGATTGTGTAAAAAAGATTATCTGTGGTCTTAGAACTGGCATATGAGACATGAGACACTGGGGATCTCCTGGAAAGAGCTTGCACTTTTTATTGAATTGCTGAGAAAAGGTGTATAACTGCCTTGTTACTTTTTGGGGCACATATTGGTAGCTGTTCCCATAGGGACACAATATATTAATTACATGTGCCGCTTTTCTGGAAATTTTGCTTTGCAAAATAGACGTACTGTGTGTTATAAAGTGAAGAAAAGGTGCTCTTTTCCCCTTTTTTCCCCAGCTGACTTTATCCTCCCTTGGATTTGTGCACCATTCAGCTATAATAGCAAAGTATTACATTGCAGGAAAAAAAGCATAATAAATCACAGAGTGGACTGTGTTTCATAGGTAACATGCTCTATACTTTGGCCATTTCTACAATGTATAATTCATTCAGAGAGGTTTGGAGTTTTTTTTAATGAAAAGAACTGCTAGATTTTCATCTCTCTTTTGTGCACTCACAAGTCTTTGAAAATTTGAGTCCAAATTCTGATTCTGCATTTTATGAGCTCCTTTACAAACCATGTTCTTTCTCATTTCTCCTTTTATCAAAGGTTTTTTAACACACACAACTAGAAACTAAATTTGATGTCTGACATAAAAGTTCTATTTTGCTCAATTGTAATGAATCGATGATTTGCTACAACCGAGTTACTTGTGTAAAGGTAGGCAGACATGCTGTTGAGTTCAGTGCATGCAGAATTTTCTCTTGATCATCCAGCTGGGCTGGATGTAGGTCAGAATCCTAAGGAAGTTATTTCATCTCATCCTTTGAGAGGGCCTTAATGAAAAGCAAGGAATTTCCTGCAAGGGCTCAATATTCCAACACATTTTCTGAAAAATATAAATCTGTTTCTAGTCCAGGTTCACTTAAGGGCAAGTTTTCAAAACTCATTTTCTCTTTAATTGGGTATGAATGTGTTCACTGCCATATCAGGAAGAGCTGAATTAGGAATGCCTGTAGGAAATAATCAGGAATGTTAGAAATCAGTGTAAAACTGAAACTTTTTACACCAAGTTTTTCCTATGTGTATGTGCTTTACCAGGTTAGTATAATTGTGTTTCTTACTAAGTTTTTGTGGTGACAAATAAGCCAAGTGAAAAAAAACCTTTTTCTAAGCCTCTGAACATGTCATTGATACAAACACATATCTAATTAATTTGTTCAATTCCTTTTTTAGCAAATGAAACACGCTTATTCCATGTTGATATTATCAACATCCCCTAATTCATCACTCTTGTATCACCATTGCAGACCAAAATGTTTTCTTTGAAAGAAAAAACTTAAAAATTCTTATACGAACAACTCTGTCTGGGGTGTAAGACAACATCCTTATTCCTCTATTCTACTGTTGCTATCCTAATCTCACATTGACTACACCTGTGTACTTTGTTTTATTGGTTCCTGGTGTATAATGTAATTTTATATTATCTTTATACTTCAGGGGGATTATTCAATAAGATAGGCTTGCAGTGACCAAGTTGACCTTTTAAATTTTTCAATAATACACATTCCTTTTTTTTCCTTTGTTTTGAGTTGGTTGCAAGGGTAGGGGTTTTTTTTTGTTTTGTTTTGTTTTGTTTTGTTATTGTGTTTGTTTTTGACAGGCCTGGACGACTACTTGAACTTTGTATTAACAGCTACAGGGGGAAACAAAATAAATGTGATGGCTTATAATTACCTTTCCTAAAGTAAATATTTTCTGCAGAAAAGTCAGTTCAGCAAATAAAAAGAGCAAAAGAAAACATTCAGGCACCTACCTTTCCAAGAAAAAGCAACTGTTCATCAGAGAAAAGGTGTAAAAGAAATTATACTTGAATAGTTTTTTCTTAACTACAAAAGAGAAAATAAAAACACTAATGTTTCTCTGAATTAAAAGGCAATTACTGACAAAAGAAAACATATAAACAAACAAACAACACCAAAATGCAAAAAACCCCACAACACACAGCTGATATTTTAGTTTAAATGTCCAAAGTGCATACTGGAGGAACTCCGTGGAAATAAGGTTGGAACACAACACCACTACAACAGTTGTTGAATACAACTCTGGTAATTGAAGGCAAAGCCTTCTGTTGAATGACACAAATACTTTGATCTAGAGATATTTTGTGTGATTCTGTATTTTACAGAATAAGGGTGCTTTCCCTACTCAAATCTATAAGAAGAATAATGTTTTCCTTATCTTGTTTTTTTTTTTTGTTTATTTATTTGGCAGGAAAAAATCTGCTATGACAAGCCAGTCAGTGAGTCTGGATGTCTTCAAGTCAGGAGAGAAAATAAAGTAAGATTTGGTGATCTGTTTTTCAATACTATTTTCTAGTTGTTTTTAATATTTCATGTAAGACCATTTAGATATATAGTGAGTTAGGATAAACTGCTGTACAGTATGTTCATACAGTTTTCAGAAATACGCTCATTAGTAGGAGAACAATGAATTGTACAAGGATGCTATAACACACAGTGAGAGCAGGTGGAATATGCCAGGGTTAATGCACTACAAACTCAGAGCTTTGAAAGATTTGTCCAGCTTAACTTCTTTAAATGGTTTGCTAACCTTTCAGAGGTGCAGCAGGAGAGAAGCCCTATTAAATCCTTATTAAATCCTGTAAACCTTGGGATTGATTATTCTAGCCAAAATTATTCCAAGAGACACATCTTTTCTGCTCCACTTCTTCAGATCTGATTTCATATTGATAGGTTTCAGTAGCATCCTTGAATCCCTCATATATCCTCCAGGAATAAATTACAATGGCTTGGTTGGTTCTACTTATTTGCACCATACCTTATCAGTGCAAGGCATGCTTTTAACGAGCAGGACTGGGAGCCTGTGTTTAGCTGGTGGTCAAGGAAGTATCAAAGGGATAGTAGAGATAAACCATCATCATCTCCAAAGCGTGCAAGCCTGAGTGGCTGAAGACTCAAAGCAGGGGACACCATAAGCAGGGCAGTGTCTAGAATGGCAGTGACACAGTTTTTCTGTCTGGCTTTGTTAAGCTCTTTATAGAAGGGGGATTCTAAAGTAAAAGTTTTTTCAGAAATGAGCTGAGAGTCAGTAAGCCATGCTGTTCTGGGAGACTTTTATGTCTTTTGCAGTTGATATGTTTGAAGCAAGAATCAGACACTTTCAGTGAATTTAATCAGACACTCAGTGAATTTCAGGACATGTGAACTCACATGGGAATGTAACAAGAAAATAAGACCTAAATCCCATAAGAAGTTTAATGGTCAGACTGAGCGCAGCCTTATTAACCTTTTACTTCTGTCTGTACAGATGGTCTAAAGTTCCCAAACTCTATTTTTCTTTTGTTGGTAGAAGAGCTACCCAGACTGCAGTAAGTAAAATATCTATTGGAAATGTGTCTGCCTTTGAAAATCTGGGTTTATATTTGCAGGAGATAATAAACCAAACCAAACCAAACCAAACCAAACCAAACCAAACCAAACCAAACCAACATGCATAGGACTTCCTTACCCCAAACTTGTCAGCTTGCTAGGTCCTTTTGTAGATGTCTTTTCCTTTTACAGATCTTGTGGTCACTTCTGAATTCATGATGCAGTGAAAATGGGGGAGACCAGGTACCCAGTGTACCCACATCACCAATCAGGTACTCACATCAACATTCAGAACTGTTGCTCTGCATTTATCATGCATTTACATGTAACAGCAAAGACAAAACATCACGAACCAAAACCACTCCCTTCCTGCACTGATGACAGTACAGCATCACTTCCCAAAACCTAGGAAACCAAAATGTAGGCAATTCGTGTATTTACTCCACTGTAAATTAAAAAAAAAAAAAGCACCAATCCGGAGTTCTCGGTAAAAGTAACATCACAGTATTGTTGATTAATTTGAGCTGGAGAGCACCTCTGGACCTGGAATGATAGATACACTGCTGAAGAAAAATCTGATAGTCCAATAACCTAGTTGTCAGTGAGCGAATCCTTTTCGTTTCTTCTCCAATGGCTGACAGTCCAGCCCATCGTTACTCAGCTGTCATGCTCACAATTGCTTCAGGAAAAGAACAGGCCAGGTGATCTGCAAGACTATCTTCTTCTAGGCAAAACAGGGTGAGCTCTGAAATTAAAGAGACTGTCTGTCTGTGAAACAGAATAGAAATCTGATTGCAATTTCTGAGATATCATGCTGGGAAAATGGCATTTTCTGGGGAAACAAGGAACCAAACCATTTGACCTTTTAAAGGTCACTTTTAATGTCAGTAAGAAATCAGTTGGAAGGCAGGACAGCCATGAAGGACTGGTGTTATATCTTCCCACAAAAGCACTTCAAAGTAAGCAGACAATTTTTTTTTCACTAATGTAACTCCTTGGAAGATGTGTAACTCTTCCTCAAATGTACTGACAGTGATGGGGGAAAAAAATAAACAAAATGCTTCTCACTTCCCTTTGTAGACATCTCTTCCTATTACAAATCCCAGGATCACTTCCAGGGTCATGATACAGTGAAGATGAGCACAAGCAGGTTTGATACCCATAAATAATAAGTAGCTAAAGAAAATATTTAAAATATTTTGTTTGCAAATAGAAGAAACTCAGAAAATTTCTACTCAGTACAAAATATTCTTGATTGTGGAGCTTAGAATTTAAGCTCTATGAGTGAATACTGATAGCCCTTTTTATTTCTCCCTCTTGCTTCCTCTGCTAGTTGAAAACCCAAGGGGAGAACACTTGGAAGTACAGCCATCTGCTCCTCTAAACACATCAAGTTTAATCGCATATTTTAGCAAATTATGACAACACATTTCATTTTTAAGGGAAAATTCTATGGTTCATTGTCCTTTGTCAGGAACTTAACAAACGGCAAAACACATTTGGCTTTCTCTTTACAGGTTTTTCAAAATTGACCCTTTTGCTCTTTCTGATGGTCAATTCCTTGCTGTCTGTCTGTCAGCTCCTCACAAACACTCCTTTCTTTTCAAATTTCACTTTTTTTTCCCCCCAAAAGAGTAAGGTGCTTTCATTTTTTTCCCTCAAACTCAGTTGCAAAGACTAAGCTCCAAGTTCACAACTGTACCTTTTCAAACAATTCAAAGGATCAGTTGAGGAATAGGTGAGAAATGTTTGCCCTGATTCTAACCATAAAAACATATAAACTTCTCTGTTTTCCTTTGCTTTCTGTTATTTGTTTTAATGCTCCTTGAAGCTTGACTTGTGTTTTTGTGCAAGAGAAATAGAAAAGCAATGCAGAAGGCATAGTTGCCAATGGAGTGGAACTCCAGTCCATCCCAGTCCTACCAGTTTAATACAAGACCAGAGAGAGATGCCCAGAGCCTGGAGAGGGATTGTAGGTCCACAGGACAGCACTTGAAGGGCAGCACAAAGGAATATCAGCCGGTCTGGATAGTAAGTTGGCTTAATCGGGATGCCAACTTAGCTGGCTCCATGCAAACATAAGTGACATGGGGACGTAAGCAGAAGGAGTCAGAGATGTGGACACAGCTGCAGGACTAGGATCTAGAAGCATCATAAGGAAGTGGTGGAACACCTCCTATACTTCTCCACTCCTAGAGTGGAGAGTTGGAATGGAAGGATACAGGCTCTTTAGAAGGACAGGCAGGGGGGAGATGAAGAGTCACTGTCACTCTATATGTCAGTGACCAGCTGGAGTGCACAGAGCTCTGCCTGGGGATGGAGGAGGAGCTGACTGAAAGCTTACAGATCAAAATTAAAGGGAGGGCAGGGACAGGTGACATTACAGTAGGTGTTTGCTACAAGCCGCCTTGTAGCAAACAAGGAAGGTCAAACAGATCAGTCCCTTACAGACAGAGAGAACCAGTTTCACATTCACAAGCCCTGGGGGCCTTCAATCTCCCCAATGTCTGTTGGAGGGACAATACAGCAGGGCACAGGCAATCCAGGCAGTTCCTGTAATGCATTGAGGATAACTTTCTTCTCCAAGGGACAGAGGATCCAACAAGGACAGGTGTTATGCTGGTTCTTGTCTCACCAAGAAGACAGAGAGAGCTGGGGAAAAAAATGGAGCTCAGGGGAAGCCTGGGCTGCAGTGACCATGAATCAGTGGAATTTGAGATCCTTAGGGTAGCAAGAAGGGTCCACAGCAAGCTTACTATCTTGGAATTTACGAGAACAGACTTGGCCTCTTCAGGGATCTACTTTATAGAATACCATGGGATAAAGCCCTGGAGGTAAGATAGGCCCAGGAAAGCTGGTTAGTATTCAAGTGTCACTTCCTCCAAACTCAGGACTTTTGGCATCCCAGCAAAGAGGAAGTCAGACAGAAACATCAGTAGGCCTATGTGGACAAACTCAACTGCAAAAAGAAGACTGCAGAGCATGGAAGCAAGAACAGGTAGCCTGGGAAGGATGCAGAGAGGTTGTCCCAGCAGCCAGGGATTAGATTATGAAAGGTTAAAGACTGATAGAATTAAATTTCACCAGGGATGTCAAGGGGAGCAAGGAAAGCTTCTATAAGAATGCTGATGGTAAAAGGCTAAGGAAAATGTAGTTCATCTCCTGAAGGTAACGGAAGACATGGTTACCAAGCACATGGAGAAGGCTGAGATACACAAATACTTTTTTTCCTGAGTCTTTACCAGCAGATGCTTCAGCCTGCCTGCCCAAGGTACAAAAGGAAAAGCAATGAAGGGACAGGTAGACTATAGAACCACCACTTCAGGAGAAGATCAGATTCAAGAGCATCTAAGGAAACTGAAGGTGCACAAGTCCACGGAATCTGATGAGAAGCATCTTCATGTCCTGAGGGAACTGGTGGATGAAGTAACTGTCGTGGAGGCTTATAAAATTGAGACAGATAACATATTCAAGAGAGATTTACTTTATAAACACTGTTAAACCAAATAAACCAATTAAATCAATTAAACCAATTAAAGCTCTGTAAACGTTTCAATAAAGATTTGTGATGTCAAATGGATTAGTCACTACATAACTAACATAAGAATTCTTAAGGTTTTAGGAGGGTAGCCTGGAATATGCAATCACAAAGACACTGAAAATTGACTAGCTTTTTGGTGTAATTGCTGCTCAAATTTCTTCATACCACCACCTTCCATCTTTATTCTATGTTGTTATTTTCCTTTCTTTGTTTTGTTTTGAATTTCTGTGGTAGAATTTAGGATTAAGCAAAGGTTTAACTGTTCTTCAGACAAAAATATGTTATGGTGGAATGTGCTATCTCATCTTGGTTTACGTTATGAGCCTGTGTTTGCACAATGTGAAGACAAAAGATGCATGACTTATGTCTAAGTTAATGTATAAAGCTTTTTTTAATATATAAATGCTTTGTTTCACATATCATGTCCCTGAAGCTGGGATACAGACAGTCTGCTCTTTAATTAATCTGTTTTCATGATTTTTTTTTTCTTTTGTGCACAGGCAATTTTTGACACACTAACTTTCTTAATTTTCAGAGAAACAGAAAGCATAGAATCTAAAATTAGTAATTGATCTGCAACTGCACAGGCTACTGCTTTAAAATGACAGTGCATCTTTTAGAATTAAACATTCAGTCACAGCATGTTGCAGTAAACTCACTGAAACTTAATATCTTCTGAGAGACTTTTCAAAGTGAGCTTTTAACTGAAGTCATGTAATGACACTTAACTGGATATTTTTTTTTCTCGTTTCAGTCAATTGAAGTCATTATTACTGTGGAGCACAAATGGAGCTGAATTTCAAGAGGTGCTCACTGAAACTGTCTTCTCACAATGCCAATAGAACATAGTGCAATCACTGTAACTCCTGTGGTTGCTAATCTTCTGGATCTGAGTAATTGTAAAACCTGATAAGGAGTGTCTATTTTCAGGTCAGTGTGGCCCTGATCCATTGCTCACAGTTGACTGAAAAACGCATTCCCCAAACCTGAGATAAACACAAACTAAATGAGTGTCAGCCTTGACAGAAACAACAGAATGTTGACTAGTTAAGGGTAAGATATGGATTTCATAGAAATAGGATACACAGAAGTCTCTCCAAGTGTAATTCAGTAAGAAAAAACAGTCACTGTTGCTTTAAAAGCTTTCTTTATAAAGCCATTGCCAGCACATTTTGCTACTAATTGTACTTGTTTTCATTTATCTAAATCCTTCTCATCCTAGTGTATTTTCCATCACATTTATCCATGACTACACTTTCATAACAGCCACTTTGCCTGCAGGTGGGATGGTGGGACATTAGGTACCATTGCACTAGAGCTGGTTCTTTGACAAGTGACAGGTGGCTTGTTTCTGTCCCTGAGGGGTGGGATAATTTATCTCACCAATGAGTTCAGCCTCTGGCAGCCTGGAAACTAAGGGCCTTGAATGTTAACTCAAATTGTGTCTGGGGATGCATAACAAGACTATCTCTGGAACCAGCACACTGACCAGGAGGATATCCAGCCTGCAGAACAAAATGCCTCCATATACACTCAACTGCTACCTACTGATACCACTAGAATAAAACATGCTGATCCTTGTGGCATATGAATTACATGACATGATTCTCTTGTCATACCATAAATAATTGCAATTGTAGATGTAGCATTTATTAGCAGGAACTATGTGAGACTTAAATTAAAGTGCAGTATGTGTACCAGAAATAGAAAAGTAATAATAATAATAATAATAATAATAATAATAATAATAATAGTGAACTTATCAGTAACATTTAATTAAGGGAATGTGTAGAAATCTTTTTTACAAATGTAGACATCTTACAGTGGAGGATTCAGGATTCAGGGAAAATTACTACTAGACCTATGCTCTGCAGTACACATGCAGTCACAGCGTACAATTTTGGATAAGGTTAAAATTACTACAAAGTGTCCGATTTGTGAACCTTTCACTTTCACCTGTATTTTACAGAAGGTTGTATGGATGTTTTCATATTTCTGGCTGAGTTGGTGGTGGGAGGAAAAGATATCTTAAATATTGCCTATTAACAGTAAAGCTTTCCTGAGGTATAATTAAAATAACCATGAAGTCTTTTCAGTCTGCTGCTAAAAGGAAATTGATCACTAAAAGTAAATAAACATAGTCATTCCCTCACTAAAAACAGTTTTCTTAAAGAAAATAAAAAAAGAAGATTTATTAGCTTTAACTTTATGCAAATTATATTGCCCATATTATTTTCTTGCTTGGACTGCCCAGGAGGAAGACAAGAACGATTATTTCTTGGAGATACAGAAACTAGAAGATTTATTAGTAAATTCTTAGAAAATTCATCCTGTATGCAAAGGAAACTCCACAGTGCATATCTCCAGAGTAAATCATGCTATTTATATGTCACAAAGTATTGACTCTCTTGTAGGATAAAACAAAACTCATTATGGGTCTGTGGTCAGATCCTCTGTATTTCAGAAACATTTAAGGTATTGATGAAAACTCATTTTATGAGTTTATATTGTATTCTTGCAAGTAACCATAATACAAGCAATAGAAATATTACCACAAAGCACTGGGGCAGTTAGGGAGCAGAAATAAGGTGCAGATTATAAACAGCTACAGCTATTAACTGCTAGAGCTCTTATGGAAGCACTATGGATACTCTTAAATCAAAAGTCATTTTGCTGTAGCTCAGGCTGGGTCTAACAGAGACTTTACCAGATGAGATTGAGATACACTGGGGACAAAACAGCCAACTGTGGTGGTTCTTTCTGACCTTAAAATGCATGAAAGTGGGAAAACCATATACTAACTGATGGTCATATGACAATTCATACTGAAATACAATCAAGCAACACTTTCAGGCAGGAAATAATAAAAAAATCCCAACACATTGCTTTTGTTTTAACTGAAGGTTGTCTTTGAACACAGACCATTAGAAAGAAACCCTCTCCTGGGGAGAGGAGCTGTGAACACTCAGTGAAACAAAGAGGACATGGAGCCTTCTAATCGGGGACATGTGTATGTGTGTGTATGCACGTGTGTGTGAGCTAGTGTTATTTCCACCCCCAATTAGGGACAAAATTATTAAACATTTTACAAACAATTTTTACATTTGGCGTTATTTTTGAAAGTATAAAAATTGCAGCCCTATTTACCCTTACACTAGTAGATTATTATCCCTTAAATATCTCTTAATTATTTAAACTGTTACTTTGCATGAATTATTGAAACTGGTTTCAATAACTGAGGATGCTGAGGATTTTAATGGAATGCACTACTTTAATACTAAGAGCTAAATCTCCTCTAAAATAAATGCAAACTAAAATTAATTAAAAAAAAATCACTAATAATGTTTTGTTCTTTGAAATAATTATTGAAAATTCTTCCAATTTTCTCATTCTTCACTCAAAAAAAAAGGACTTGGGTTTTTTGTTTCTTTGTTTGTTTGCTGTATTGTATATGAAAAGCAAGAATGGTGAATTCTCTACATGCTAGAAAAAAGTAATGAGTATATTTAGCCATAGAGTAATAAATCTAGAGTTTAATAGATAGAATAAAAGCTTTCCTAGCACATGCAAGCAAGATGCTTTCATACGAATCTTGGCAGCCAAGAAAGGAAAGAGCAAATAAAATTTATTATATGATCTGTGGCTACATGAGTGCAGATGTGCACAAATATTTTCCAAAGAGAAAGCTTCCTCCTCTTTGCTTTCATTAATAAATACATTTTGAAGAAGTCATCATGTAGCTATTAGTACGTGTGCTAATAAATACCAAATAATTCAGCCCATAGTTGGTGTTTAGGTGTTCCACTTCATTTTCAGTCTGGATATCATGAATTCATTTAGCCCCTCCTTTCCCCTGAACAAGGGAGGATATGGTTTCTTCCCCTACCTAACATTTGATTATGAATAAACACCTTTAGACCTGAGCTGTTAAAAGGTCTTTTTTTTTTTTTTCCTTTTTTGGAGCAAAGGATTGATTCTTCGACAAAGAACAAAATGTAAGTGGGTTGTCTGAGTGGATTTTAAATATTTATTACAGTTCAGACTGTATCATTTTTACACTTATGATACCTGAGTGTTCTCTTTGCTTTATTCCTCTTTAAAGATTCTTGAGTGCCGATTTAAAATTCATTGTCCCTTTTCTTAAGGAAAAAAATCAATTATTGAACTTATAACTTGCTTACAGATAGCTAAGAAGGTAATGAGTCAGCATTATTGTAGTTACAGTATTTCACAGCATCACAGAATCATAGTATATCTTCTCTGGACACACTCATAGTGTGATGTCCTTATGTTGCAATAATAGTTGCATTGTTTCTTGAACAGGTTCAAAGCAGGAATCTACTAGAAGTAAAACAGATCCAAGAAGGATTTTTTTACCAAAACATTGTAGGAGATGGAAAATTTCTCAACTCATCATGCATAAAACTAATGAAGGGACTAGCTGATTGCCACTCAACCAGTTCTGAACAAAATTTAATTATTTTATATCTATGAGTAAAGGCGGACTGCTATGCCATGTAATATTAATTCCTCTGCAAATATCCCTTTCCAATTTCTATATGATATGGTAGGAATTATTTTTTGGTCTAAAAAAAACCCCAACAACCAAAAAAAACTTACCAGAGAAAATTGTGTTTACCCAGTGTCAAAGATCAAGCCACCTCAGCTGGAAAATTTGAATATGCTGAATTGAAGGTTAAACTCCTAATTCAATGTGGATTATCTCAGATCTCCAGATTCAGCCAAACCTTTTATTATCCTGAGATTGGTTCACCACAGGAATCTCATTTTCTCTGCTTATATCCTGCAAAGGCTTTCCTTTTCTCCACAATACTCATAATGAATGGTGACATTTAAAAAACTTTTTAATCTTCTTAATGGCAAAGGTAGATATTAGGTATTCCACACAGTTTTAGCCTCAGAATCCATATTTTACAAATTCATTCATGGAGTGAAATTAAGTGCCATGAACGTTAAGATTCTCCTAGTTTGGACCATAAAGTATTAACTTTTTCACTTATTAACAAAATAGCAGGGTCAATTTTTGTGTGTGTATGATCCAACAATGTAAAAGGAGTAACTATTGTCCAGAGGTGCTTTGGTGCATAAGGAAAGACAGAGTAAGCAATTACACTAAAGCAGACCTTCAGTTCTTGAGGATCAATACAGGTCCAATGATTTCAATCCAACTATAACATTTTACAGCAGTTAGAAATCCCATCTACTTGTGCTTTTCATGTGAGAAATCAAATGCATATGGGCCAAGATATTACAGCATTAAAATTCCCATGGGAGCACTAAAATGATCATAGTACACTTACGGTATGTGGTATTCTAGATTACTGACCATGCTGAGAGATGTTTTCATGCAGATTGTACAGTATGAGTATTACACCAGAATTAGCCTTTGCATGGAAATATTAACATTTTCATTTCCTGGCTGTTTATATTTTAAATTCATAGCAGCTTGTGTATTAATATTATGTGCTTATCTTCATGAAATTTGTAAGAAGAAAAGGAGTTGAAAGACAACTCTAAAAAAGAGGAAAATAAAAACAATTAGATACAAGCTTCATTTCAAAACCATGAGCAAATAAAGCTCCATTATGACTCCATTTATATATGACTAAATACACATACAGATGACAACATTATCTTAGGTGATCTGCTCAGTATCTTTATCATTTGTTCAACATTTACGTGGTAAATTCTGTTTGTAATCCTAACATCGTTTCTGCAAAAGATATTGTAAGGAACTTCCGTTGTAGTATTGCTAATAAAAAACATTCATCTCCATCATCTAATTGTCAGAGACTAACACCTGACAGGATGCCCTTGTGGAACAGAAGGAGCTGGTTCTCCTGACTATCAGCATCTGCTTTGTTGTTGGCACCAGCTAAAGCCCGAAGGGCTTCTTCACTTACTAGCTGCTTCTGCTTTGTGGACCACCTAATCTTTGCAAGGAATGCAAAAGAAAGGTAAAAATAAAGTCTGCAGTCATACTTCAGAAAATAAGAAGAAAAACAGAGAGAACATTAGGGCAGGGAAGAAGAGAAGTTTAGTTTGGTTTGGTTTGGCTTCGTTTTCCTGCAGAAATCATAATAAATTAAGCCTCTGGTCCATCCTTTGTCCAATAATTGTCAGATGACTGTCAAAAAGAGTAAACAAGTAAACACTGAAGGTATTAATCAAAATGTGTTTTCTCATTTAAGGTCTTTCTACCCTCTAAGTTTTTTTTCTGCATTTGGCCACTTTGTGAGTCCAGGACTTAGAAAGGTGAATACCATAAACTGTGATGTTTGTCTAGTCGTGGTGATGGAAACTTGCACAGAGATTGTTTCAACTATCATTTTCTTGATCTTAAGACATATAAATCATTGCAGCACTTGAGACTGTATCTGTACAGAGAGGACATGGCATTTCTTGTCTATAACAACTTCTGGATCATTGTGTTGCATCTGGCTGGATCATGCTATTTGTTACTTACACAATGATCTCTTAATTGAATCAAAACCTATATTCAGGTAATCAAAACCTTTTCCTTCTTTTCAAATTACTCTCAATTGCTCTCCATTTCATTGTACTTATCCCTGAAGATAATACAGATATTTTGTTTTCTGTGGCTTTTTGTTGTTTATTTTTTGTTTGTTTTTCCTTGAAAGCTTACATTTAATAGTAACACTTTTTAAAAGTGCAAACTCTTTATTAACATAGAACACGCTTTCTAACTGTAGCCACAGTAGTTGCATTCAGGTGATTCTTCCCTCCATTAGCTTCTATGTTTCCCAATATAATCAGTTTGTGACTAATGAGTTGAAAACTTTTTTCAAGTAGGAGAGAAAAAATGACAAGTATTCAAATAAGCCAAAACAATCTGTATATCAGCTTCAGCCATACTCAGCTCCCTCTGTGGGCATTATTGGTTGTGTTGGTATTTTAGGTTTTATACTGTGCTATATTTGTAACATTCGGGGGAGGATAATGCAGAAAAGATGATGGATTAAGAAATTGTATAGACTTTCTTTTCTAGCTTAGGAAATTCCCTCATCATAAACATTATGCCACCTCTATTCTTTGTCTCTTGCTTGGCATCAATGCCATTTATGTTAGTCATAGGCAGGGTACTACATCATGGTAGGTAGTGACTGTTATCTAAACACTGTGGACAGGTGGCCTTTAAAACAGCATGCTGCAGGGAATTTAAGAGCTCTTTCTGAGGAAATCTGGAAATCCTCACAGTTGAGAGCAAACAATGCAGCAGTTGTGAATATCAACGTTTCCAATTTGGAAACTGTCAAGAGCTGACTGGTTTTAGATGTAGGAAATAGACAAAATCTGAGGAAAGACAGCAAAACAATTCAAAACAACTCAAAATATAATGCAATGCCACCCACAAACCTTTACAGAATAATTGCACTTCCCTGTGCCTGAAGGTAATGTTGCTTACCTTTGGGACAGCATGCTGTGAGCAGTGTGCTCTTCACCAGCTCTGCAGGGAAGTGAGTTATTTCCAAAGAGGTCTGACATGATTTGAAACTGCTTGTCTCCATTCTTGATGGAAGCTGCTTTGTCTTGTGGAAATGAGAAAGTACTTAGGTAGATGAGTGACTGATTGGAGTTACGTCCCCAAGAGTTCTGGAAGGACTGAGAGCACTCCTAGAGTGCTATTGAGTGTGGCTGAAGGGGATTCTGTGAGTTCATTTCATTCTCTTTACCATTCATCATTGGGGTGAACAGAAGCTTCTGCAGATGGCCTCTGACAGTGCATGGTCTACAAATTTGGGCATCTGAGAAAGGTTTGAGCTCATTTTGAGGAGATGTTTGAAGACTCCTCTGCTTACGGTCATTTGTATACCTCCATCTCCCTGAGAACTTCGTGTGACTTTTAGGAAAATAATTGCTCTGGTGTTTTGAAGGTAATTTAAAAATATATAAGTATGGGGGGATTATTTATTTGTTTGTTTGCTTTTATTAATATTTCCTTATAAAAACGACAGGTTTGTCTGTCTAAATGTCAATGACCTGAACCAGGAGTTCAGCCTCTCAAAATGCAGCTTTTTAAGTCCAAAGCCATTTATATCAACCTAAATTTGTGCATGTTTCTTCTAATTGCCTGTTACTTTGTCTCAAATGGATGTTTCAAAATACCAACTCACATTCACATTACACATTTCATTATATCAACACCACATCTAAGCCAGGGATTGCTTTAAATTGCCTACCTTTCAGTTTCCATCTACATAGTTAGTGCGTTTGCATGCTATTTCATAAATTAACACCAGTTTCTAACCTGCTGATTCATTTGCTAGGGTGAAAGGGGAATGTTCAATGACTTCCACCGCAGTTAACATAAACATTGACCTGATCGACTGCACTGCTCCCTCTGTGCCATAACATAGCCACAGATTTATCTTTCCTGCCTCTGCTTTGCTCCAGGCGCCTGATTAAAAAGCCCAGACCAATGTCTGCTTTTATCTGCTTACTTTGATTTTCACTTTGGAGCACTTTTCCAGGACTGCACTCATGCCTCCCTGCTGCTCACATGCTTTGTGGCATTTATTGTCTGAGTTTTCCTGTCAGTGTGGCACCACAGTCTAACAGTATAATATACCTTCTGAATGTAAGGATAATCCGCATCCTCCTCGTCACTCTACTGTACCAGGCATGATTCTTATAATGTTGTGGGTATAATAGGAAAAAAAGCAATCACAGAAGGCCCTGGGATTTTCAAGTTGCCTCGGAAGGCTAATAAAATTCACCATATGTTTTTTCTATCTGCTATGAACCAGGCTTCACTTCTTAAATCCATGCAAGAAGCTGAAGGTTTAGTGTGATGATGTCATCTAGATCAATGGCTTACTAGAGTTATTGCTGTTAGTCATAGCTTTCTATTGGTCTGTTTAAAGCCACATGGGGCATAACACTAGTACAAAAATGTTTATTAGGAAAAATGACTTTGCAGAAGTAAAGACTTATGGACCTTGCACATGACTTGGAAAAGAAAAAAAAAGATTAAACTACTCAGTATTGCTTAAACTTCAAGCCCTTTCAAATACAACAGGGTTTAATGTTAATCTCATTATCCATACAAAAATTCGAAGAATAGGAGTAGGCATTTCAATGTCTAAAAATGATGGCATTTATTGAAAAAGTGTTGCATGAGAATATTTATTTTCAAGCTTTACACATGTTTTTCCAGTCTGTGCAATTTCATGCTTTTCGGTATTACCACCAAAATTCCATTATCTATCAATGCCTGTCTTTAGTTTTGAAGAATTTGACAAGACATTAATAACAGAATAGAAACTTCCAGGTCTGATACAATTTCCTTTGCTGGAGCAAAGCCAGTTCTGTAAAATATGATACAACAAAAATATGGAATAATTTTAAATATTTGGTTTTAGTAGTAGAAACTATCTCATTCTAAGGCCTGGAAGCAATATTAAATAACATTACTTCCTTTCCTGAATATGAAAAGTCTGTAAGTGCATTCAGCAGTATTATGAGTTAAGAGGAAAGAACATTATCCATAAACAAAAAGAGACTAAAATAATTGTAACCAGCTAACTGCCCTCATTTTTCAATGACTATGGTAAGCTGATAAACATCAATGATCAGACTTTTCTCCACATATGGCAGTGATATTTTTGATTCATCATAAATCTTCAAACCTTCCTGTGAAATGGTCAACTTTCATATATGACATGGAGATCGAACCGGAGGTGATCTCTGCATTTGAAGGTGTTTTCAAAGACAGTCAACATTGCCTTCTCAGGTTCATAGAAACAACACGATTTTAGCATTCCAAAAATGTTGGCAGAGTCATGTCATCTTTTAATGATTTTGAAATTTAAATTTTTAAATTTGAAAATGCCTGTAAATACAAAATATGTAGTTACCTTTTTTTTTATTCCATGATCAGCTGACATTAGAGTTGAAGAGAAATAAAGGTAAAAAAAAAAATCATTTTTCCTGACATTAACCCTTAATTTAGAATGTATCTTTATTGTGTTAAACACTCAGTTCAAACTGATAAACTAACATACTTTTTAAATTTGACTCTCTATGGAAAAAATGAAAAAAAACAGGAAAAAAACCTCCTACCCATGAGTTTTTACTTGCCATTACCTGAATAGCCGAAGTGATGATGTGTGATGTATGAGCTCTATTTTTGTATGCAAAGATATGTAATATGCATCTATGACCAAATATTGATATTAGTTGAAAATAAAAGAGCAATTGATCTGTTAGACTACAGATGAACTCTCTTACAGTCAGAGGTTTAAATAATGAGTAAATGTCTTACTTAGTTATATGGTGCTATTCTACCAATTTCATGCTGGAATCTGTGGATACTGAGGATGATCCAAGAAGTTTATAATGGTTGCAACAGTATAATGACCCAGTCTGGTCTTTATTAAACATATCTAGCTGAAACAAGTGATTTGTATTTAAGTATTTCAGTTATTCCAGTATGATTTCATGACAGCAAATATCGACTCAAGTATTTTTCTTGCACGGTTGGAACAGGTTCTTAGACTGCAGAGATCAGGAAGGCCTCCCTGACTGCAGCACCCTCAGGGCATAATCTTTTCCTGTCCAGATGATTGGAGTCTCTTTTTGGTCCTAAACAGCAGCCCAGGTGTGAGTAGAGTCTTGCAGTAGTAATAGAATAATGGCTGTAGAAGCCAACGCTATTGTCGTTCTCCTGCCACCTCTCCCTCTTCTCCTTCTCCCAGGAAACATTGTATTCTACAAAACTGAATTATCTTTGACAGAATTCTGTTTTCCAGGACATACTTTGAGCCACCACAACATAACTGAAAATTAGGAACCATTCTGCCTGTTAAATATATACTTCTTAAAAAAAAAAAAAAAGAGTAAATTGTGAATTAATATTTTCAATTGTTGCCTTTTGCAACGTTTCTTTTAACATGTACTAGTATCTTATGTCCAAGAAAACTTTATTTATTTCTCCTTTTTCTTCCTTTCTTCTTTCATAGTCAACGGAAAAAAATAGTGCATTTTATGGGAAAGGAACTCATTCATGAAGGAGAAAAACAGAGGAATATTCAAGCATGTGAGTCCTTCACCAAACCAATGAACCTCTGCCCATACTCACTAACACAAATGGTGTATGCATTTTAGGAAGGCAGATTATATCATACCATTTTCCAGGTATACCATCAGGGCTTTAGAGGGGATTTAAAACAAAATCCCTTTTAAATTTCATCAGTCAGTTTCGAAATTTTCCTTCTTGAAAGTGGCAACATATTGCCTCACCTTGTCTGTACAGCCCAGGCTGCACTAGCAGCAGATTGATGGTAGTCTTGGTGCTCTAATACTCGATGTATTCACAGCATGGCAGAGGGACAAACTATGTCTGGGAGAGGGAAGGAAGCCTGTCATACCGAAGGAGCAAAAAAAAAAAAAAGGTTTCACGTCCCTGGCAGATGTCAGACAAGCCTTAGAGACTTCCCTATCACTAACACTATTGTGACAGTATAGCTGGGTGAAAAGACCATGGTGAAAATGCCAACTAATTTTCATACCAAGTAAGACCTGAACTGCGAAGCTCTGAAACTGCACAACACTTAACAGATGGGAACAGGCTGAGCTTTACACTTCTCACCCTATTGAGCTCAGCAGAAGAGATATAATTACTATTGTCTGGAAGGGAGCAGTGCTCTTCAAGTTAAGTGGTCAAATCACCAAGTCTCCATCTCTAAAGTGCTCAGTTTCAGAGCAGTTGTTACATCTAATCAGCCAGACACACGAGTAGCATGGGATAGCCTCCTCTGATTACAATGGTTCTGCTAAGTGTGGCTCTATCAGCATTTTAAAAAAAGGTGTCAAGAGAGTCAAAACAAGTTGTTTTGATCTCCCCGGTTTCATGCTTTTCCTAATTGCTGAAGAAAACATAGAAATGCAAACATCTCTTATACTTACTTTATGTTGTGTATGAAGTGGAGTAGGTGTTAAATATCCACACAATTACAAGCTGTTATTTAACTAAAATCTTCTACTATTCCGTGGGAGTGAATGTTACTTGGGGAAAAAAAAAAAAACCAAACAAAAAAACAAGGGAAAGGAAAAGAAAAAGGGAGGGGAGGGCATTGAGTACCATAAGCATGAGCATAAGATACTATTTATCCCTTCTTTGTCACAAAGTCAGAACTTTTACTGAATAGAAGAAAAATGTTAATGAAAGAAATGTGGGTTTCTCTTTGTTTGTTTCCTTGAGGTGTTCTTTTGTTTGTTTGTTTTAACAAGGACTATTGTGGTAGTATTATATTTGTTTGCTTTCTTTTCTCTCCCTATGAATATAAAGAAATTGAGACATATTTTACAACATACAGACGGTATCACAAACCTAATATCTGTTCAGTGGATTCCTAAATGGATCTCATTTCTCAGTAGCATACCAAAGTTTTTCTGGGTATTAATCAGTAACGTAAAATATTCTGACTTAAAAGGCAAACTTTTAATATCAGTTGAAAATGTCAAAACAACTCACCTTGACATTTTAGAAAACAATTCTTTTTGTCTGAACATCTTTATTTTGTGGATATTTTCAGTATCATACATTTCAATACTCTTATGAGATGACAACAAAAGTCAAAATATTAAAGTGGAGATTCCATTATTTGAAAATTTCTACTGAACTTGATAACAGCAACAGGCAATTTCAATTTTATCTCCCCAACAGAATTGTCAGTATTCTTGGTGTCAGTAAAAGAACAAATATTTTCAAATCTGTGTACATATGTCATTCTCAGATATTGATCAGTTACTCAAAACCTGTGCACACTTTCATTTAGAATTAAATATTGAAGGATAATGGTCTACAGCACGGGTTTGTGGGTTTTTTTGCTTTGTTTGTTTAGTTTTTTTTTAATTATTTTTTTAATGTGGGGTTTTTGACATATTGTTTACAGGGCCTTTAGCATAGTTACAAAAATTATTTTGTTTCACAGCAAGTAAACTTTACTGATTTACTGGCCTTTCATGCAAGGAGAAAGTTTTAAAATCCTGATCCTATCAATAAGTACTGAAACTATGCCAAATGTATGCTTAAAACAAGAAAAACCTCAGAAATTAGTTTATGCTTAAAAGCTGAAAACTAATCATAGTTAGAGGGGTATGAGAATGGCTAATTTATGTACTTATGAAGAAGTTACTTTATGTTTAAGGTTAGAATATGTTGTCTGAAAAATTCATCCTTTTTCTTTTCCACTTTTTCTTTAATGAAGATAAGTTTACTTGATAAGAAGAAAAGAAAAATCTATGACAATTTTTATGATTAGTGTTGGAAGTCCAAGAAAATTCCTTGCCCATTGCTAGTGGAAGTTGGGTTATTCATGATCTCTAATAACTATATGGGGACAATATATTAGAAAATTTGCTCTGCTTTTTCTGCCCAGTAGTGTAAGTTAGGTCAGGTGGGAGAAACTATTGTGGAGAATGAAGCACTGAATTTGGCAAATTATTTGGCACAGATTCTGTGTTAGGGGAAATCTCAATACTCATTGCAAGACCAGTAAGTTTGCAGTGGAGTCACCTTTGCCTGCTTGGCAGCTGGGTCAAAGAGCTCAAGACATGCTACTTCTAGTGGAGTTACACACTTCCCTCTCTTAGTCAGCCACACAGCCTGTTAAAATGTGATCTACAGTTTTACGAAATAATTAAGAAAACTGTATTAGTAGTACCAATTAACTGGTATGATCCCCATGATATTTCATAGCAGATCATATAGCCAATCCATAGAGTCAAATCTATTGCCTGGGGTCTCCTCTAAAGCTTGTCCTGTGCATCCATGCATCTGCAGTAAGATTCTCACTACATTTCTCTCATTCTACTCTGTTTTATTGTTTTAACCTACTAAAAACTCATTTGTGTCATAACCATGCCCAATCCACTTACCTTATGTTCGAACTGACACAATAATTTTCCTGTGACCACAGCATAAAAGAAATACCAAATCTTATGTCAAGTTATCTATATCAATCTCCAGATAACGAAAACTACTTCTCAGTCTTAGAAGGCATCAGCCCTTCAGGAAAGTCAGCATAAAAACTTAGAACCCTGAGGAAACATTGTGAGGATTTAAAGACAGTCACTGTAACTTCAGCCCTGACAGAATATCAGAGGCAATAAGCAGACTGTAACAACAACAACAAAGAAATAAAAAATTGAAAATAGTTTCTTTTCCTAGGGAGTGGAATAATGTTTGCAGAACTAACTAGCTGTAAACATCCCTAAGGGGTAGAAAGACAGCAGCATGGTACCTGCAAGCATTCAAACACGATGAGCAGACCAGAAGTAAACAACAGTTAAGGGAAAAAGTCAGGGACACAGCTATATTAATTAGGCACAACAACAACAACAACAACAACAACAACAACAAACTCCACTTTGGAGTATTTTTGAGCATTTGTATAAGAGATTTCATAGAGAACAAATGTATCTGTTAATAAACAGAAAGAATAATTTTATTTTAATTTAGGAGGTAACAGCTATGCAATGAAAAATGCACAAAGAAATGACATGAAATTTGACAGTAATTCCTCTACAAGACATTTTTTCACCTTTCTTCTAGAAATAAGATGGATGAAAAATACTTTTCACATTTTACATATTATCACAGAACACTGAATGTGCTCTGAGAACAACATGACATAAAGATTTAAGGTCTGCTTCAGCAGATTTTGTCAGCCTAAAAGGACAGACTGAGAGTCTAAGGAGTAAAAGAAACAGAATAGAATTGCTCTAAGTACAGCAAGAACTAGAGCATATTTTGTAGAAACAGGATTTGAAAGTTATTATAGTTTCACTGACATTTTCTTTACAAATTTCTATTTCCAGTACTTCATAACTCAGTAATAGGCATTTGCTCTAGGCTAAAAATATAGAAGAGGTCTCAATCTGGGAGAAACTTGTTTTGGTGTGTGTGAGTATATTTATGCAAAATAAAAAAAAAAAAAAGAAAAGAAAGAAAGAAAAATTCCAACAAATTCCAACAATACGAAGAGATCTGGGAAATTTCTTGTTTAGGAACATATCTTTCTTAATTAAATGATCACACTTATTATCTAAAAAAGTAGATTGAATGTCTTTCTATACTCATTATGATGATTATAGTTTATTTATGTTATAGGGATTAAAGGATTCAGACAAGATGAGGTTTGTGACAATAGATAGTGATGCAATATATCTGGGTATACCTGCATCTCTAGCTTTCTAATATTTTGACTTCTGGACTCAAAGTTTTTTGCATTGTAGTGCAGATCCTCCTAACAACCTATTACATTATAGATAAACTTGCTTAATTTACTATTCTTTCTCAGATCCAAAGGAGTGTAAGTCCCAGATGTCGACAAACTGCAAGCATGTGGCAGTGTGCGGGGCTAGGGCCACAGTCAGCAGGCCTCGGCAATGGTGGAAAAGAGCCCAGCACACTGCCCTCTGAGACAGCAATTCTGGTTAGGGTGACACTGTTACCCATTCCATGGTTCCTTTCGGTTTCTGTTTGCATACATTGTTTCCATTGGTTCAGTATCCAGTTATGTAATGTTCCTTATATGGTTATGTTCTAGCAAGTTCTTGTTACCTCGGTTGCTCATTGGTTATATTGTAATTTCTGTTCCCCCATTGGTTGTACCCTCCCTGCCTTACCCTATAAAAAACCCTGCCTTGGGGAGAGTGAGGTTCTTTGTCCCAGGACCTTCAGCTCGCCCGGACCCTCTTTCCTGCTCCTGCTCCCGGACCCTTCCCTGGACCCTCTCCTGGACCCCAGCCACAAATAAAGAGCTGAAATCACTGGACAAAGGCCTCTCCTTGGTCTTTGCTCCCGCCGTTACGCCGAAGACCACCGGGCTACGGGCAGCCCGCTCCACAGAGGAGCCGGCACGATCCAGCGAGGCACGGCTGGAACCCTGCTTGGGGGAAAGGCGCTGCAGCTCGGCAGCCAGCCCCCGTGCCATCAGGGCTAGCCAGCACGGGACGCCGTGCGCCCTCGGGCCTGTCCGCAGCCCTCCGCTGAGCGCGTCCAGCAGCGCGGCTACACAAGCACAATTTGGATTATTGGCGTCTGTCCCTAGGGCTACCACTAGAACAAGTAAGATATAAACCTTGCTAAGTATTCTGTCTTTTCTCATTTTTAATGTTCAAATGAAGTGGATGAAATTCAGATTCCATTAAAGCCAGTAACACTGTCAAGCAATGAGCAGATTTGTCCAGCCTCTGTGATTTTGGATTGAGCTGCAGACGCACAGCAAGTCTTAGTGACATACACCAGACTTACCACGTGCTTCCAGGGTCAAACACATCTGTGCCAAAACTGTCCAAAAAGTCACATTCTCTGCATTTTTGGTGTTGCACAATGAGCTACTGAGCCAACAGTTGTATGGATAAACAACTCTGAAAAATAAAAAAGAAATGTCCAAGAAAGCGTTCTAATTATAGCTAAAGTTATCACATGAAAAGCTTACATTGCCATAGGAGTAGGACTATGTGTTCATCCTCTAATCTCTTTACATCAGTTTTGTCTCCTATACCTGTTCAGATGGAAGCAAAACACACTTTGTAAGACAACAAATTAAAGTCAACTATTATAAATAGAAATATAATTCATAAACTAAACTAGTGTAATTACGTGGCTTAATAATAGGTGCATATACAGAGCAAACACTGATAGTGCAGTCAGTGGCACAACAACAACATGGTGTAACATCCTTTGCAGGACAAGTATTTTTCTGAGTAAATAATCAATGTCTTACCCTGAATGTTTTTTGACCATGCACAGAGTATTCACCAGATCCTGAGTTTTAAAGGAACTTAAAGACTGTGAATACTTAAGAGAGCAATGGTAGTTTTACACATGGTCAATAATTCTGTGTCATTTCATGTGAAACAGCTGTTGGTAATGGAGTTTGCCAACAGACTAAGAGCATTCTAAACCTTAACAATGTTTTGGGGGTCACAGGAGGAGGGAAATACTTCTATTTTTTCTCTATTTTTCTGGATAGTGGGAAGAATATGGGGAAGCTTTACAGGGAGAGTTTACAGAAGTCTTTTAAAATTATTCAGTTTATACAATTTTGAAAGAAGGTGAGTTGCAGAACCAAAGCACTCTCCTTGACCTTGGACTCTAACAAGAGTCGCACGTGTAAGGCAGAATAGTGCAGAAACAAAAGTAAGACTAAATGGCCAGTAACAATTTTGTTTCTAAATTGATAAATTTCAAGCATGAGTGTTGTGTACAGGCTGTGGACATATATATATGCCATATATTTCTGCAAAGGAGTCTAATGTTTTTTTGCCCTGCTTTGAACTGAGCTGGGTAAGGAGGAAGGAGGTCTAGTCCGCTCAGCTCTGAAAATCTTCACTCTCTCACCAGCATTTAGTGTTTGTCTCTCATTGCAATGGGAGTCAGAGTTTCAGGTTTGTCAGGTTACACCAATTATTTTTTTTCCTTCTCTGTCTGTCCCTTGGCTATCTGATCAAAGTGCTCCTACCAGCTGCAGTTCTGACAGCAGCTTAAACAGCAGCCTGACCTGGGAAGTGACAGAGGCAGTTTCTCTCAGGTTTGTAGTGCCCAAGTCATCCCACTGTTATTAACAGCTGTAACAGAACTACCTTACACAGCCCAGTAGCATTCTGGGCAAGGGGCAACTGTTTTTTGGGCTGACTGCAGCTCAATGGTAGAGAAGAGAGAAGAGAGAAAGACAGACATACAGAAAGAGAGAAAGACAAGAAGGAAAAGAGGGCAAGGGAGGGGGAGAGAAGAAGAAAGGGACAAGAGAAGAAAAAGTGGGAAAAGAAGGAGAGTTCAGCAAAAGACAAAAAGAAGGAACTCAGGAAGGTGAAAAAGGGGAAAAGATGGAAGAAACAAAGGACAATTATACTTACAGAATCCCTTCCCTTCCCCCCGCCCACCCCCCATATTACAGTTTTGTGATTTTTTTCTTTTTTTGGTGGTGGGAGTATGGATGGAGGAGGTTCCTTCCCTCCTTGTTGCTCTCTTGAATCACATTTTCTCTATTTTTTCAGTTTCTCTCCTAAATGAACTCCTAGTCCATGTACATACAAGTCCTGAATCACAAAATAAAGGTTCTTGCTCTATGTGATATCAAAAGCAGTTAGCTGAATCCAACCTTAGATGGATCAAGCTTTTTACGTAGAAAACCTGTGCTGTCCTATTTTTGGTCAAGATGGAAGTATATCTGGCTTTTCCATTTGAATTTTCTCACTGAACATGTGCTGCAGAAGACTGAATAGGTGAGAAAAGCAGCAGATAGCTCCGTGCTGTACTGTTCAAGGGGAAGATACGATGCAGCCATAATCAAAGTATGTGGAAAATATTAGCTTGAAGTAATATCCCGTAGCTGGTGCACCTGTCATGCAAGGCAGCATATTACCAGCCATTTAATCAATATTTTTACAGAAACGGAATTTTTATAGGCCATTACATAGAAATTTGCAGCAAGAAAGTACTGGCTGTGATGACTTTGCTAAAATGTTTTAAATTCTGATGGAAACCTACAGGCAGCCTAGATTGCAGCTTTTTGGACTTAAAGGTTTAGATACAGGGAATGAAACCACTTCATGAAAGTCACACTAAACATCTCCAATCAGCCATGGCTTGTAATTAGGTAAACAACTAATCATGTAAGTATCTTTGTGCTGTTTCTCTCCATTGGCCTCTAAGCCTCAGTGGAAGCTTTTTGTATTTATTGGGTAGTAAATCAACATTATTGTGCTTCAAGCAACAACATGTTTTTTAATTCTGTATTACAATTTCAAAGCAACAACTTTTTCAGGTAACACAATTCCCTGTTACTCTCCTATGCCATTAGCACTGACTTGCAAACTGAATGCTAAAAGCAAAAAAAAAAAAAGCTCTGTGACAGGCATGAAGGTCCCTTTTATTTTCTTTTTTTTTATTATTTCTTCCTACTAGTTTAAAGTAACAAGTGTTTCAAAAGTGAATGGTCGGTGTTTTGTCAATAGCCAAAATATATAGAATTCCTATAAGGAATCTATGATGGCTAAATGATTATGAAAGCTGACATTACAGGTTTTGAGAGTTATCAGAAAGGATACTAATATGTTTGAGGAAGTTCAGAGTAAAGCTGTGTGCATGATTAAAGGATTGGAAGACATCTCTTCTAATGAAAGAGTCCAATAGGTCCATTTACTTAGTTTATCAAAGAGGACATCAAAGGGTAACTTGATCACAGTCCCTGAGAGGGTGCTCATGAGAAGAACTACTTTTTGAAATGGACTCTTCAGTTTAGCAACCAACAAGAGCCAGTGACTGAAAGCCAACAAGTTGAAACTAATTATGAAACAGGTTTTGCTTTGATGCATTTTGGTAGAATGAACTCAGGAAAGCTAGCTAAATAGCTCCATTTCTACAGTAAACAAGCTTGGCTGAAATAAGGCAGAATTAGATAATAATGAATGTAGCTAACTGTTGGAGCAAAAATAGTGCTTTGTTTGTCCTGGGACAGAAGCCCTTTGATCTTAGAGTATAAACATTATTTCAAACCAAAATATTCTATGGAGAGTCTTATGGCACTGTACTTTGAAGTACAGTGAAATTCAGATTGATTGACCACAGCACTCCTTTTTGGCCTTACTGTGGAGCTGTGAATTTAACTGTGTCATCTTATTATCCTTTTTCCTTATTTCTTACTCTTTGGTAATACTACTTCTCTTGCATCAGATTAGCTCCTGAATTTGACAGCTGTAAGCTTGTGAACATCTGATTTAACTGGGCTCAACTTTTCAGTGAAGGACTAGATGTATCCTCTTTAAGAGTGGAACAATATTTTCCTAAGTTTCTGCAGCATCTGCTACACTGAAGTCTGTCCTCAGTGGGCCACTTGGGTACTGCCTCAGTACAAATTGATGAAGAATGATAAGTATTTGAAAAAAACCAAAACATTTATACTGGGTAGTTTAGAATTAACTTTTGCCTTTCAAACTACCTTTAGCAAAAGTCTCAAATTTAGAATGTAGTAAGAGTTTTCTATCATAATAAAAGAAGACAGGCTAAAAAAAAATCCCAAATAGATACTCAAAGTCCTGTTTTGTTAAAAATAACAGAGTTATTATAAATCAATTTTTAAATGAACATTTTAATAAGCAATTAATAAACAACAGGGAAATTGAAATGAGGAAGGGCAGAAAGGCTGCACTAGAGATATTATTATATGTCTATTCTTAGTAAAAAAACCCTGACCCAGTATCCTAGAAAACTAACTAGATTAAAAAAAAAGGTATGGTTGGGGAAAAGCTTCTACACTCACAGCAGTAGGCTTGTGTCATAATTTAGATACCTCTATTAGTGATTGAAAACCAAAACTACACCTGTATATTTAGTCTAAGACCACAGGGAAAAATAACACTCATCAGTCCTTTTCAAAGCTGGAGGGAGGAACAAAACAAACCAATAAACAGAAACTTTTTTTTTTTATCATTAGACACAAGAATCAGAAGTAGACTTAGAGATACGAACAAACTGAAATAACAGAAATGAAAAAAAAGGGACCAACCCTAAAAGAAAGCAAATTCATCAATAAAGACTGAAAAGATTAAGACTAACAATAAGAAAAACCTAACAATACCACAAATTATTTATGATTGTTGCAGAGAACAGTTTGGACCACCAAAGAAAATGCTCCCTTTCTCCATAAGGCAAGATTTTTCTCTAAAAGGATGCCTTTTGTACCAATATATACTTTAGAGATATCCATGCAAAGCCTGTTAGTTACACCATTTTTTCCTTTCAGAAATATATTTCTAATAGGTGTTAAGCATGGCCTTTGTGACACTTTCATGAAGTTAGTACTTATAGCTCTCTCCCCAGGTATAAAAAACCTGACCCAATTTGAAAGATCTATTGTCCTCATATGCCTGTCCTACTGTTCACTAAGCCTAAAAGATAAAAAAGAGTGATGATGGTTGTGAAATAGCTACAAGACAGAACATGAACCCATTTTTGAAGCCCCCCTTGTCCCTGGTGGAGCAGACAAACATGTAATGGCAGTTTCTCAGTGTAGGCTTTCCCTGGTGTTGTGTCTTGAAGGCGTTGAAGCAGCAGGAGTGTGATTTGCCATGTGTCACAATGGTTATTCCAAAACCACTATTGTGAGAGAAGTGAGGGCAGAAGTTCTGCTTGTACACAAGAGATAAACAGTGTCTGCAAGAGTGTAAGGAAACATCAGGAAAGTGTCATGTCTGTCAGGAGTGGAATAATGCAGATCTTGAAGATGGAGGAGTAAGTGTAGCAGTTTGATAACAGAGTTTTCTACTGCTGGTTCAGGAACCAGCTCTAATTTCTGCTGGATTGAATAGGTGTCAGTGCAGACCTGACCTGGTTTGGCTGAAAACATCACTCTCAACCATCATAAATGTTGGAGCAGTCCCAAGAGCCATCTGACCTTTCACCAGCTCTAGGATTTACTAGCAAGTACATGTACTTTGAGTAGCAGGGATGAATATCAGAAATATGTGCACCACCAATACTGGAAATCTTGTTTTCTGATTTTTTTTTTTTCTGAGGAGAAGATTTTCTCATGAAGTATTGTGCATATTGTGCATTTTTTTTGTTGAGCATATACCCTCTTAAATTAGTCTCACAATTTGGCATTATGCAAGGGAATAACTTTTTTTTTTTTTTGGGTAATGATGATATATTTTTTAAAAAATTACTGGAACTTTTTGCTCCATAATCATTACTTTTCTCAGCTTATGAATAATTCAGAAAGAGAAAAAAAACCAAAGCAGCAAACTAACTTTGCATTTTGCTAACACTTTACTCTGGTAAAGAAAATCTTGATTTCTTCTCTTTGGGTAAGCCAAGTAATTTTGATCTTATTCAGAGATTTTTCAGTTTATTGTTATTCAGAAATTCTGAAGGACACTACTGAAGAGGATCAATGCTTTTTAATGTTTTTGCTTACCTTGTTTCAAACTTTTACTCCTGCTATATTATCTTAAATATAGACATGGCTTGGAATAAAGTAATGCATCACTGGATAGGATCTGATTTTCCATGCTTCATTTTTCTAATTGCTTTAAAAAATAATACATTGCATCTTAAAATCAAAGTATTTTGTACCTCTTTGTGTAATAAGCTGCTTTAAACACCTATTTTCATACATGGAAAAGTTGTCTGTTTCTGTTACATTGATGTAAATATCGTCCATATAAACAATAGACTACTGTTTTTAAAGAATCCTCTTTATTTAAAATCTCTCAGCAGCAAAGTAATGAGTGACACAACAGCAACATAAAACACTCTCAGGAACATGGGGTTGTCACCTCGCCCAAAGTATTTTACATACAGTTTCTAAACACTAGCTGAACTGAAGAGGTGTGTCTTGGCCTGGAAAATGAAGTTTTGTGTGACAGGCAGATTAAGGCTTATTCGTTGTTTTTTTTTTTTTAATTCTCCAAGCCACCTACACCACAGCTGCTCAATAAGCTACAAAACACGAGTCAGCACATCTTATCACCTACCAAAACTAAGTGCAGTATTAGTACCTTGTCTCCTACCAATTCAGTAAACTGCGGGTGTGCCCCAAATATACCCAACTTTAAATGTTCTCTAAGGGTGGTTGGACTCTCTTCTGAAGAGTTCTGGGAACATGCATAGCAAACCACATGCTCAAAGTAATGTAAGCATTTGTGAGACATTACTACCACCTCGATTTTGTGTGAGAAAATGTGGAATTTGTACATGCACAATTTTAGTCACATTAGTTTTTAGAAAGTTGCATTCTTAAGGGACTAGTTTATATACTTAAAACTCCTGAGTATAAAGCTTATAGGAAAGGGTTACACTTGTCTTGTACTTGGTACTGGTACAAAGAGACAAATAACTTAATATTCTTAAACCAAAATATTTCCATGATAAGAAATCCTAAAGCAAATATTTCACTGATATCTGCTGAACAGATGATAATATGAGTGCTAGGCTTGTGCTTTCCATTACTAGAAGTCTTATGCTTTTGATAGAGTGAGTTGCAAAGAAGCTTTTGCTTGGCTTCCAAAATATGAGAAAGAGGAATAGGCAGGCTGAAGGACAAAATAGTGGGTTTTAGTGTTTGTAGTTTGGACTCTGCTGTTGATTAAGCAAGATGTAAAGCTCCTGTGCTTGTTAACATGCAGCTTACAATTTACCTTGTTCCAGCATTAGTATTAGATGCTTTTTGGACAGGTTGAAAACTACCTGTGCTAGTTAAGAAAAAAAGGCTAAACTAAGCTTTGTTGTTCTAAAGGAATAAGAGTATTCTAGAGAAGAGATGCTTAGAAAAATAAGAACTAAATACACTGACACTTTGGTTCTGTGCAGAAAAGATACTGATTTCAAAATGAAGCTATGGCAATACAAGCTGTTCTCTTCTGGGTGTAGTAATGTTGAGCAATGATAAAGTCATACAAACATGTAATGAATAAAATCTAAGGAAATAGTTAGCTAAATAACTTGTGCTACATGGGTATATGAAATACGCCTTTTAAAACTCAGAGCAACCAAAGGGAATATCAATGAGAAATAACCTAGAGCAGGAAAGTATCAGTTTGATGAATTGGGTTATATTAAAGTTCTTTTTTTTTTCCCTCAGCAAGAGAAGAGATAGACCTTTCATGTTAAGATAATAATATTTTTATCCTCAGAAAAAAGAAAAATTAGAATCTATTCCTTGAGGAGGATACTTTGCATTAAAACCTACTGGTTTCTTTGGAGGCATTTTCAACACGAAATTTTTCAAACTTAGCTAAAGGAAGAAAATGGAAAAAATCAATATTGGAGAGAAGACAACACGCACCTTGATATTTCCATCTTTTCAAAAAATGGTTTTGAGTGGGTTTACCCATTCTTGTCAAATGACATGTTGAGTAATTACATATGTTATAGGTCATATACAAATGTAGCTTGTTTGCTTTTTTTAAGTTTCATGTGGAGATCAGTCAAATTTAGCATCTGCAGTTGCTTCTCAGCTGTGTTAGAAATCACATATATTTAATCCCAAAGAACAAGAGATAACAAGATACCCATAATCCAAAGTCTTGAACCTGTCTCATCAAAGTGAATAGTGTATTACAGAGGTACTCTGACAGCTTCAGGACTTGTCCTTCTGATAATAATGACCTGCCATTAACATGAGACTGAATAAATGTTCACAGTGATGGAAGCTGTTGTCGATCAACTTATTCTAGCTTATATTACTCTGCACCAAAGAAAAACCTAAAATACAACCTGATCAGAAATACGGATGATTCTTGTCTTATTACTGAGCTTTTTCACTTGGGATGTCTTTGAAACAATCTCTTAAAAGAATTGTCTTAACATCTTTGCTTTACTGGCCAAATATTTAGTTCATTAGAGTCTACCTACATATTAATATAAATATGTATAAATGCATATATTTACACAGATCTTTATTCAGTATTCACTACCTATATGTGCACAAAGCATACGTGTACATACACATACTTGAAAATGCAATGAGAAATATAAAAGATTATTAATGCAGTTATCCAATTATCCTATATGTACATGAATGAAAGATGCACTTCTATTGAGACATGAGTATGAATATTTAAATAAACACAAGGAAACACAAAAGAATAGCAATTTTTTTGTGAGATCAAGTGAACTTCTAAAATTTTATGCAGAATTGTAGCTGTGAGTATGTCTTCAGCTTCACATGACAATACATGATTGTGTGCATACATATGTTCAAGATGCATGGCACATTTTTGAGAGAATATTTGTGTGTCACCCTAAATAGGGCTGGAGAGAAAATTGATTTCACTGTTCTCACTGCAGCCTCCAGGCCCTATTTGAAGCAGGTGTGCAAATAAGGATTTAAATATAAGGTAATTTAAAACTGAACTCAGAAAAGAGTTAATTTGTAGGAAGGTGAAGTTCTCTGTCAGTTCTTATTTTACATCATCCCGTTCTATTATTTTGTAATTATGTTGCATCATGTTGTTATGCTATTTGTTCAAATTACCCTTAAATTACAATCAAATATTATTACTGGCACTTAGTACACTGCATGATGTATTTAATTGCCACTGTGTCAAACAAAATGATGTTGAATGACTACTGTAGTGAATATTTGTAGAACATTACTTTTAGAATTTAATTTCCTGTTGTAGAGTTAGGTTTTTAAATTTTTTTCTTCAGTTTGGAGAAGTGTATTGGCACAGACTGTAAACTAGCAGCATACATAATCTATCTTAAAGATATAATACATTTTGACTTACAGAAATAACAATTTCTGAAAAATTCAAGTCTAGTAATTCAAGTTTTTCAGGCAAGAATTTGTGACTCTTACAGCTGTCAGTTCAAAGTACCTGATTTTCATGAGATTTTCATAGTGTACATAGTCACCACATACAGGCATCCCCTTGAGAAAGAATTGGGGACAATGTGGGCAAGAGAAACTACAGTTCAAGTCTTGATTATTTTTCATTACACTTTGTTCTAAGCACCATATCTCCACAAAGCCTCTGTTATAAAAATATGCAAGTCGCTTTCTGAAATAATAACTTTTAGTTTGTATTTAGTTATAAAACTCTGTGACTCTGAAAAGTCAAAAGTCCTCTTGTTTTCCTTCAGTTAACACAACCTGCAAGTTTGCAGGCAGTGTAAGATGTGATTCTGCAGAAGTCAGCATTTCATGTATTTGTATCAATTGTGGATTCCTGTCTCTGCTTTACCTGTCAGTAACAAAAGCTTGCCTAATTTATATTGGTTTAGCCTGCATCTTTATCTTACTTTTGTTTTGTTTGCTTTTCTCCTTTTTCATTCTTTTTATCCAGAACATTTTTTTTACCCTTATCTTTTCAATTTATTTCAAATAGTCAGAATACCAGACTACAGTGTATTTTCTCTTTAAAATAGATGTTTTATCCGTCTTCTTGGTAGATCTGCATTCTGTAAGTGGAGTTTGAATGAATACAAATTCTCCAGCTGTGTTAATTACTTCGTAGTAGTTGTCAGCTACCATAACGTCTGATTGGTTTCATATAAAGATAAAATTATGGTTTGTAAAATGTACAAATATACTTGCTATATTTTTTCTTTATCAGTTGAGTTTTCACTAAAATTTTGGGAAAATATCATCCTTTCACTCAAGTACTTTCTTCATAAAATGCATTCAAGCAAATAAACAAACAAAAAAAAGATGCTTAAAGAACAGAAGATTGTTCATATTTTGTAACACTATAAATCAGGAGAGTAAAATAAAAATGAAAATGAAGGTTATAACCATGACTTACTGCTTGCTGTCAGATTAGACACATCATCAGGAATAAAAAATGGTTCAATTTTCTTCCCAGACTTATTTTGTTTATTTATTCCATAGCTCATCTAAAATCTTCTAGGCATAGTTCAATTTCATATTCCTACAATGAAAACGTTGTGAAGACTCTTTACTTGTCTGAGTTCGTGATCTTATTTTTGTGTTCTTTTTGTAATATTTTGATTTCTAGTCCCCTCTGTCATTCCTCTGTCTTTTTTACATTCCCAGGTAGTCTCAGTCTGAACTAGCTGCAGCCACTCTCATTACTGGCTTGCAAAGTGATTCCTCAGACTTGGTGATAAGGACAACATCAGCAGCATACCTGATATTACAGCATTTGCCTCCTCTAATTTGGATTCCTCTATTGTAACCCTCAAGATAAATGTGCATTACCATTCCAGTATAAAGTCTGAACAGATGCAATGGCATAAAGCAGGCCTGCTGAACTCCTTCCCAGATGTTAAACCTATCTGCTGTCCCTTTTGTTGTTGGAACTGCTGCTTTCTGCTCACATTAAAGTTAGGATAGTGAAAGACCACATTTAAAAAATATTAATTGAATAGAAATTTGTCTAGAAATTAAGTGGCAAAGTATACAGAATATGTCATGTAGTGCATTGTTGTTTCTTTGCTGCATCCTTTTCCCTCTTCTTATTACCAATTAAATCTATAATCTTTTATCATTTTTATGCAAATGTATCAATTTAAAACATTTAATGGAATTATGGAATTATGGAATTAAGATTGTATATTGCACAGTGCCTCTTACTAGGACCTGTTACTTATCTCCGCTTCTTATTAACAAAATTCCCAGTTATATCTCTGAATATTTCAGTGACAAGATATTTGTGCCATCAGAAATGGATTTGTGGAGGTAAAAGCTGACAGAGAAAAGCCAAACGTTATGTTATTCAAAGATATGGTCACAACAGTTGTCCCTGACTCTGTGTACTGACCTCTTCCCAACTTGAGCAGTCCTCCAAGTAATATTTGAAAACATGATATAGCAGAGAGATTCCGTCCCAACCTGTATCTCTACCACAAAGTACACACATCTTCACTAAGCAAGACATCAGTATAAACAATTTCAGCATTTTTGCTACCGATTTTTCCTTCTTTAAATACACTGTTGTCCAGATGAAATTAGAAATTTGGACTCAGCATGTTTCACTGTAGATGGTCCAGTCAGGCTGCTTTAGAGGAAAGAGATGAAATGCGGAAGTCCATGATCAGAAAGTTCTGTTCTGTTTTGGTACCTACCTCTGCTTCCATACGGAGCAAACTTTTAATTTTTTTTCTGAAGGTCATTCAAAATAGATCTAAGAGATATATCAAATCTCATTTTAGAAATGTTAAATGAATTTATCATTTATTTCTTAAAGTTTTTTTGAATATGTAGAGGACCTTAATAGTTAGATATTGCATTACATTTTGAAGCTTCTCTAGAGAAGATTTCTCTAGTTTCCCTTCCAGCAATGTAAAGTTATTTTGTGCTTTAAACAGGAAAGTCTTAAAAAGCACCAAAGTTCTAAATTTCTTTTTTTCATGTGTAAGTACTTTAAGGGGAATATTGATGAGGCTTCCCTTTAATACCTCACATGGGTCGGAGTTTTAAAAATGCATTATTTTTCTAGTACGTGGATCTGTTCCACTATCTTTTCATTATACTTTCTGAAATTACCATAAACCTGAAGAGACAACTCTGGCTAAGTAGCATCTCTCCATTTTAATATTAGTTTCTCCTTATTCAAATAACCATTTTTATATAACCAAAACTGTGTTGTTCTTTGTCACCGGGCAATAATAGACAACACTAAAGAACTTTTAGTTGTTCATCAATGTCTTCAAGTTAATGAAACTGTGCTGTTGCACAAGCTACTTTCATTCTGCACAATACTACAAATATAAGTTAAAAAAAGGTTATTTGCATTTAGCTGAATTATAAAAATAGATTCAGACCAAAAAGGCATCTCTCTATCTAGAAAATGACCAGATTACATTGCTGGCAGGTTTCTAAATACAGTCAGTTGACTCTGAATTAACTTTGAAGCTTCTTTCCTAGTTTCTTATAAAGCAAGATTTTAAAATCCTAATCTCATGCTAAATGCCATGAAGAAATGTAGATATACAATAATAATGGAATAGCTCATATTTGTGTCATTTACAACCTAGTCAAGAGAAATACAACCAATCGTTTTGACAAGACCCTTTTTCCTGGAAACCATGCTGTTATCATTATTTTACCCTTTGGAGGTTTTTTCAGTTTTTAGTCATGAAGTGATGCTTCCATTATTTTGTGTCTGATCAGAACCAGGCTGAAGGGCTTACAGTTCCCTGAGGAGACAGCTTTTAGATATAGGAACAAAATTTGAAATGCACCACTTTTTTGGAATATATGATTGAGTAATTTTGATTATCTTTTTTTACAAACCTTTTATTTGGGAATTGAATATGACTGATAATTTTTACAATATGTCTGACTGACTCAGTTTTCCATATGCATACGATCACTCTAGCTTGTCTTCACTAAACTTTCCCCCAGGCTTCTTTCCCTTTGTGTCTTACCCTCACATCTTCCTAGTTTAGTTGATCTAGGTAAGCCAGTAGGTGCAGTATTTTTGGATTTCAGCAAAGCTTTTGATACTATCTCTCCAGGAACCCTTTTGACAAATTGTCCAGCCCACAGCTGGATAAACACATCATGGAATGGGTGAGCATGGCTCACGGGTCAGGCACAAAGTGTTGCAGTGACTGAGGTAACGTCAGGCTGGTGACCTGTCACAGGTGGGGTTTCACAAGACTCTAACCTCAGCCCTGTGCTCATCAATGTCTTCATAAATTATTTGGACACAGGACTCAAAGGAATACTAAGCAAGTTCGCTTATTACACTAATTTGGGAGAAGCTATCAACTCCCTCAAGCCCAGAGAGGCCCTGCATAGAGACCTCAACACAGTCTACAACTTCCTTGTGAGGGGAAAAGGAGGGGAAGGCACTGATCTCTCTGGTGACCAGTGACAGGACTTGAAGGAGTGATCTGAAGTCAGGGGAGGTAGAGGCTGGACACCAAGAAAAGGTTCTTTACTCACAGGGTGGTTGGGCACTGGATCAGGCTTCCCAGGGAAGTGATCACAGGACCAAGCCTGATAGAATTCGAGGTGCATTTGGTCAGTGCTCACAGTCACATAGTGTGACCCCTGGAGAGAGTGCTATGCAGGGCCAGGAGTCAGACTTGATGGTCCTGATGGGTCCCTTCCAACTCAGGAGATTCTACTATTCTCTAATTCTCTGATCATAAAAATTAGAAATATTTGCATAGTTGGGGGGATTTTTTTTTATAATTTTGATTCAATTTTTTATTCAAATTGTCAGGACTATTACTACCAAGAAATGTTTCTATTTCATGGTTTATTTTTCACTCTCTCTTGGTGGTGAAGATGCTAAAAAGGCTTCAGCAAACATTTTTGTTAGAATTAATGACATCACAACTTGAATAAATACACAGAGAAATTTTTTCTGATAGGAAAGGTATTTTCCTCCTTCAGAATACTTTAGTCATACAGGCACATTTTAAAACATATTTAAAAATCGACTACATTGGCTGGAGACACCTCAAGTGTCTGTAGCAGCAGAAGAGAGTGCAGTTAAGAGCACAAATCTTTGGGATATACCAAGCCTTAGAATTTATGTGTTACTTTATTCACACTATAACAAATTGTGCCAATTTATACCCAACTGACTCATTATTTCTGAAGATTATCCTGTAGTTTCTGGAGGTGATGTTTGCCTGATTATTGATGGAGCAGGTCTATCATTTTTATCCATCTTGAATCCAGACAATACTATGATATCAACAGTGAAGGCATTGACTACCGACGTAGAGACATGCTGATTTTCTGAGAGAGTAAAGTGGTTTTCTTCAGGTCTAGATCAGTGATCTGGCCACTATAAGGGACATTTTTCCTTACACCATTAATAACCTTACAAAAAGAATCTGATATTTTTATACCAGATATTTTGAAACTAAAAATATTTTTTGTACCTGTGGATTTACAGATTAGAAGAAAGGTAATGTTATTACATGCTACTGGTGACGTTCAGTGAAAACGTTCAGGTGAAGTGAAAATAGAGGGAAAACTGTGATGTCTAGAAGAGAGACATAGAGAAAATACACACAAAACCAGACTCTATTCTAGTATGTCAGAAGATTAATTAGAGAATACAGACCTGATGCTTGTCAAATATGCAGTACAGACAATAACTTACAATTAGTTCCATTCATCTTACATAATTGGTTTCTATTTCTTCTTTTTTTTTAATATACATATGTAATTGCGTACTTTTGAGTGATAGAATCTGTATTTAACTGCATATTTAATATTATTTCTGTAGATTTTTATCTCATACATATAGCATCAAGTACATGTTTATGTTTACACATACATATGTATGTAATTATATTGGAAAATGTTGGTATTTTTCATTCTGTGCTGTTCTCATGATTGCTTAGCTTAATGAAACAGGTCACATTTAGATACATGTCAACAAGCAGTCAGTTTTGAAAAATAAGCTTTAAAGATGTTCTACAGATGACAACAGTAAAGGAACTGATATTGCAGGGGGTTTTGTTTTGTTTTGTTTTGTTTGTTTTGTTTGTTTTGTTTTGGGGTTTTTTTGGGTTTTTTTTTTTTTGGTCTGTTTCTGCTTGCACAACAGTGTGCTACTTCCTTTCGAGATATGCAATATTTGATCTGCAAACACGCTTGTGAACAAAATACCACAGATGTTAGGGAGGGTACATATCTGGTGTTGTGCACTGGGCACCTTTTCTAGTAGTATCTTTCTTTACTTATATGTTCTGGGTAAAAAAACATTCCATGACAACTGAAGAGATCATCAATACAGGTCTGAGCCTTTCTGAAGCTTTCACTCTCAAGAGCAAGACCAGTAAAATGGAAGGTCAAGGACCTTCTCTAAGTTATTGTTGGACCACTACATGATTGACTGCATTTCACAATGATCTCTAGTACTCCTGAGGTTTGGAACTCCACTGTCAGGGAAACATGTGTTTCCAGTTTTGTGCGATGTTCTTGCCAAACTACATAAGCAAAATATGGAATTCAAATCAGGATTGCTATTAATAGCAAGCAATTAATCACTAACTTGACTGAAATGTATGAACCATTCTCTAAAAGCTTAGCCACCTAACGTTTTCAAAAGGAAATGTTCAGTTATATTTATGGTCTTAAAGTGATAGGATACTATTAATGTTTAAACAAATGGTTGCATTGAAATTCCAGTTGAATGGTTAATACCAGAATATCAAATAATTTCCAATCTGAAGCTACTCTACGTCTGGAATGCTAATGGAAAATATGTTTCTAAGTAATTGGTGGTGACCAAAGGGTAGACAACATTTTTTTCCCTCTGCAGAACTTTGCAGGAAACATTCCAGTATGATTCACACCAGTGACTTCAATAAAAAAAAGCTGGTAATTGTGACCAGAAGCCAGCTTGATCCACACAGCTGCATAAATATGAACTAATTAACACACAATGCAAAGCTTGAGACTTCAAACTGTCTTCTCCTTTGAGAGATAATAAGTTGTATATTGACTGTGTGCTCTGGGATAGAGGGCATACTGTCAACAAAACATTGAGTTCTAAGAGCACTGTTCCAGAAGTACAGCATTTCCCCTGAAAATGGTAGGGGGATTTTTATTTTGGATCAGATTTGTGTCATGTCAAAGTCAGTAATCTTTGTAATGGCTAAATAATTCTTCAAGAGACTGGATATCCACTGTGTAAGAGAAAATATTTTAGAGTCCGTGTCTTGACACCAGAGGAAAGTATTTCCACTTGTTACAGAACACCTTATGAGTGAAGATTTTATATTTCTATCTGTTACTATTTTGTCTCTTATTTGCAGTTTGTTTTCACTTGTGAGTGTTATTATTTAGGATATTGATGTCCTAGATCTACTTCTATGATCACAATCATAGATCCATAGTTTCACTTGCACATATAACTTACTTGATAATAAGTAGATACTTTACAACAGATGAAATTAATGTCTTTCAGAAAATTTTAAACTGGAAAATAGGTCAATGAGTTCTCTAGGCATTTTTTTGTAAGACATTGTTTTAAATAGTAGAAATTAATCCAGATTTAATATGAAAGAAAATTCTGTCCAAGTTTTAACAAAATTAAGTTGGTGAGTAAGAAATTTGCTTTAGGATAGGCAAACTGTTTTTTAAGTGCACTATTTTTTTTTTTCTTCTCCCCCATCCTTCTCCAAAACCTCAGTTGGGGTATTCGGAAAATGGTTTGAAAACATTCTATGACTGATGTCAAATTAGATAACTTTTGAAAGTTATTTTGAAATAAATGTGAACATGAAAGTTCAAGTCACTTGAGCATCTCTCTTTTTGGCTCTGTCACAGAGGACTTTATTATACTCCATTTGGCTATGCTATGTACTTATGAAAGGATTAAATCTACAAAACTTGACTAAAATATTTTAATTGTCTCAGCAATCTTTAGACCAGGCCCTACTTCTTTAGACTGAAATCTTCAAATTAAAATAAGAACAAAATTACATTTTGTAATTGTATTGACCTGGCACATTGTGGGTTTTACTTAAAAAAAAAAAAAAAAAAAAAAAAAAAAAAAAAAAGGGTTTTCAGAAAACTCAAACTCAATTTCTTCCAAAAAGAAATCAGTTTTTTATGCTTGTGGTTGGACCGGCAAAACATTCTTCCAGAAACAGGTAATAAAACAAATAAAGCTTTAGGTGTTGTGAAATAATGCATCTTTCATAGCACACTGGTAACTGCTACTTTCTATTAGGGAGTCTTCCATAGGATCAGTGACTTTCCTGTCCTCTACTGAGTTTCTAATGCCATGAAAAAGGTACTAATGTGATAAAAGTCATATAGAATTAGTGATTTTCTATCATGTTGGTGAAGTGAATTTTTATTGTATTAACAAAAACCAGAATTCCAATTGCCATAGCAACCAGCAAAAATGACAAAAATATCTCATAAAAATCGAGAACTCTGTATGGATAGAGAATTGAGTATGACTCCACTTTCTCTGCATCTATTTTTTTGTTATTGTTGTTTCTGAAGCACTCATTCTTATCTTGTGTTACAGCAGTCAGTGCCCTTTAGAATGATATCTGAACATGATTTTTTTTGTGTCAATAAATTGTATCTCTTTAGGGAGTGTTAATCACTGACTGGTATATTAATGAAGAAGTCACTTCCAGTTGAAAAAGAAACTCAAAAGAAAAAAAAAAGGTTTTGTGAACGAGTTGGCTGTATAATGTTATCAGCTGTTTTTACAAACCTTTGGTTCAAAGCTTGTGTGGTGGGGAAGCTCTTGTGGCAAGCACAACAGCCTGATATGGGATTTTGTTTAGGTTGTAAACAACACACTGGTTGTTTATGTGAGAAATAATGACAATGTTTACTCTGTTACAAAATATAACAAATATTGAAGAAAATACACAAAGTCCAAAATGTCATGTGTTCTTTGTAGCATAATTAATTAGTATCTATTCATCTGTAATTGATGTGTAACATTGCCATTTATATAAGGATCACATAATCGAAAAAATGCAGTCATCTAATAGAAGAAAGCTTTGCTCAAGACTTTTCTTGCTGCAGGAGATCATCACAGAGCGCTGTAGAAGTTCATGCTGATCCTCTGTATTCTGAACTTTATTTTGAAATGGAGCATAACTCAGAAGGTGGGTATGTTCAGTGAAGGTTGTTGTATCACAGAATATTCTATTTTTATTACAAAATATTTTTTCATTTATCTAGATTAACTTAATATTGACTCAGTGCCTGTGTGCAGATGTATCTTTGTGTATGCAAACATATGGGTAATGCATGCTGTACTAATATACTTTCCTCCAAACTTTGGCTTCTTTCTATTCTTCCTGTTTTGGCTGAGAATCTAGTTCTATCAACTACCAGCTGTAAGCCTTCTGTTGTTCAGAAAGTTCCAAATTCCTGCTCATATTCACTCAAACCAGCTTGGAAGTGTGAGGAAACAATACCTCCTGGGTTGTCAGAAATGAGTTTCCAGTTAAAATAAAAACATTGCAAAATCAATTGTCATTGTTTTATCAAACATTCTGATATCATAGCACCACTCTAAAAAAATCTGAAGTTTGCTGTGTTGAAAAAGAAACATTATCCAGGTCATTGTACAACATTTATTGATTGAATTTTATGAATTGAAAGGGGAAACCCATCACTGTTATAAGCTCACACACTTTGTACTCTCAATTCTACATAGCTTTCCTTGGGCAGCCCCGCTGTTTTTTGCTGAGGTGTTACTGGCTCCACATCAAGGGTCATCAAGAGTCCAGCTTTCAAAAGTCCTTTGCTTGGCAGTTTCTCATTCTCAGCCACAATGAAGTTTTCCACCAACAGATCTTTTTCCAGTTTATTACCACTCTCTCGCATGCATTTTCACACTTGCATGTTCCTCACTCCTCCTGTCACCATAACCATTAACTTCTTGCTTTGTATGCCCCTTCTTCAGCTTTCTGTCCTTGACACATTTTGTCAGACTCTTGCAAGTTCTGCTATCCTAACAGCCTTGCAAAGATTGACTTGCATTCTCCAGCAACACTCACGATCCAGCTCTTTAGCTTGTTGAACACTGAGTCGGTTTTCTGCAAGAAGGAGCTGTGGCAAGTTCCTTTAAGACATGTCCCTTCACACTTATCAGTTCTCCAAAACATGGTTCCAAAAGAAGTTAGAATTTAACAGCTGTAGTACCCATATATTGATTTCTACAATGTGATTTTTCTGTGTCTTCAGACACTATGTATAAATCTTATCTTATGCATAAAAGATTTTAACAGGCAAGTCATATTTGCTACATTGAAATGCAAGTTAGCCAGTGTTATAAGTCTGTGCTCATTTATCTTGAATCTGAAATTGTGTATCTTCACAGAAATGACTAGGTGGTGCTTTTTTCTTTAAACCAGCAAGAGTGTATAAGTTCTACCCTCATTATACATATATCTACATCTTTCTGAGAAGGTTTTTTAGAACTAGTGTAATGCAAAATGATAGTTTTGCTATCAGGTATTCAATAGCACAGAAACTATTACAGAAACAAATTATTGACACTCACAATGCCTTTATGTCTCCCCTCTCCTAAACCTTCAGCTTGTGAATCAAAATTTGAAGACTAATATTAAAGCAATGTAAGCCTTTATGTCCACACTGTATCTTAGCAATGTTTAGAATGTGAAAAAGTATTTGTGGTGCTGAAAGTGGAAACTTTTATTTAACATGTAGTGATGTAATGGCTGATAGCCATAGATCTGTAGAAGAGGGAGTAATAGATCCTCTGTCAGAATGCAAGCAAGCATAAGCTATGGACACTTCAGTACCTAACAATCCTATACTAGTTTTTGAGAAACAAAAGTGATTTTAATACGTTCAGAAAACTCTGAGCCTAGAAACTTGAAGGTATTATATCCTCAGTACACTGTCACCTTGTAGGAAATATTGCTTTGGTGTTTTAATGACAATGGAAAAGACATATGTAGGAGGACAATAAGAGATGTAGGAGTGAATTATTGTAATCTTTAATGTACATGAGATGTAGTGCATTTTGTCAGTATAACCCAGCAACGACAGTGCCATGAATTTGTAAGCAAGTTCATGATATAAACTCTATAAACTGATCAAGAAATAAGGACATTATCCAGCAATTTTCTTCTAGATCTGCAAAATTCCATTTCTGCTCCCAACAGAATAGAAAATGTAGAAGGAAAGTGTCAGATTAAATCTGAGGAAATGATCAAATAATACAGTCCTCTTTTGAATTTTTGAAAGTAGTTCCTCAACAGCAAAACATACCTTGATCATCTGTTTGTGAGTTCTCTTATCTTATATCTTACAGTTTTTGGTAAAAATAGGTAGTAAATTCTGCCATAAGTGCACAGTGAAGACAGAACTCTGAAAGAAATGAAGAGAACATTGCAACTGATGAATCAGTCTGGAGACAAATGTATACCTACCTTGTGGGAATAGACCCAGGAACAGACAAAACAGACCATCTCTTGTATCAGGTGAAGCATTCTGCAAACATGACGTTTTCAGGCATGAATAAAGTCATTAGTCCCTCCACACTTTTAATATCTGCTGGCCACAGAATATAAATGCACTGATAATGCCAGAGTTCCTGCACTGTTTGTGTAATTTTTTCAGTGGCTCCCTCAAGTTTAATTATAACCACTGGTGCTTTCAGGCTTTGCCTATAAATCAGAATATGTCCTTTTGCCTGAGTCTGAGGGTAGGACAGGCCATGTGTGTATGAGATCTGATGTTTTTAAACTGGTAACATACATATACTTTCTGGAAAAAACAGGTAACTTGTCACTAGTTGCATACCTTTGTTGGGGAAAAAAATCCTCAAATGAAACTGATAAAATATTAACAAAACCCCTTTGACTTGCCAAGTGCTCCCATACATTTCCTGATGCATTATTTTCTTGATATAAAGTGAAGGGCCTGACTTGGTCCAGCAGTGGGTTATCAGGTTTAATTTGTTTTCATACATTAGTCTCTCTGGCAACATACCAGCTTCTTACAGTTGCCATCTGAATTAAGAAGGTAACGAGTCATATTTTTGGTTCTGTAGTTGGTTTGTATCACTTCAGAGTGGAGTTTTAGCCTGGACAGTACAAAAGGTCAGTCACTGTGGAGGCCTTAAGAAGAAAGATGACAAACGAGAGCCAACACGAGTGTGCTGCAGCTTTGCAGAGCAGCACCATGTTCTTCATGACCAGAACAGTGCTCTTGGATGTCCAAGAGAGGAGGGGCTCCTCTGCTGCCTACCACCCCATCACCTCCCACCAAATAGGATTGCCACAGGCAACAAATAAGCTCACCACCCAGGGAAAAAGAAAATACATTTATTGCCAGTGGCTGCTAAAAAATGCCATCCTGGTTTACTCCTACAACATCTTCCCCATGCACTTTTTATGAGAAGTGAATTTCCAGATTTCAGATGCTTTTCTAAGTTCAACTCCCTGCCCTATCAGACATATCCCAAGCATTGCACAAAACCTGTATCTTTATGGATATTAAAGGGGTAAATACCACACCTTCTCAACTGGGAGAAAAGAGGAAAAAAAGAAAATAGAAAAGTGCATTTTTGCAAGACAAATACAGACAAAAATGAGGAATATAAGAATATTTCCTACATTTATTATAGCTTCCATGATCTACTGAAGTTTTAGATGTATGTGATGGGTTTGTAATATTTGCAGTAACTCCTGTGTTATATTTCTTTCACCTTAAAGAGTTGCATTTTATTTTATAAATCAACACTCTGGGAAATAAATGCAAATATGTTTATAGGAATGTGGTGCTTGAAGACCACTGACAGGTCTGCAGTCTGTGTTGACTGCATATAATTTAGGGGTATAAAGTTCCCACAAATCATGCTTACAGACTGCACAACAAAATCTGTCATGTAAGCTCCTGTCATGATAGAAAGGCATGAAAAAACACTGTCATAGTCAAATTGCTCTAATGAGTGGGAAGTATTTATCCATTTTCATAATTCATAAGCATACCATTATCCCAAGGAACAAAAATGCAATAACTAAGAGCTGTAGGCACCATTACTTCTAAGTCATATTTTATGCTGAAATTCCCAACAAGATGCAATTTGACATTTCAATTAGGGAGACTGTTTGATACCATTCTATTACTAAGTTCTCAACATTATATCCTTTAAGTTATTTTGAACTTGAGGAGTTGAAAACTATGCTGAACATAACCTCTTAAATATAGGTGGATATCTTACTTTTGCAATGAGTTGGGATGTTTCTGCATTAACCTCTGCAACTTGCTCTGGTAATTTTTTCCCACCAGCACATCAGTGTGGGTAGGCAGAGAATGTCTGAGTATCTACAGGGAGCTAAGTTGCACGTTGGATCAGAAATTGACATTTTCATGGATTATATTCATAGTATAAGTAATATGCCCTTTTTATAGGAGAGTTGCAATTTAAAAACCTGCATTTAATATTAGAGGCAAACTTCATTATGAAATTATTATTATTTTATTTTTTAAAATTCTTCATTTTGGGAACCATTGCTTTTCAAAAGTGGGATATGAGCTTTTGTATTGTCACCTTGATTGTCCTTAAAAAGTGTAGGATTTCAGCCATGTTGTTAACTGTTAACTACTTTTGTTCAGAATAAATACCTACTAACTACTGTCAGGAAACAACAACGAGAAAATACAAGATAATCTCTTCAGTATGTTTTATATCTAAGCAAACTGATTTCATCCTAGTAAAGTATGGCCTACACACTTATTTTGTGGAGAAATACTGAGAGAAAATTCTTCCCAAGAAACGCCCACCTTGGCAATGGTTCACCAGAAAAGTCTGTCTACACACCTTAGGAACCCTGAGAAGCCTTGGTGTCTGTTCTAAGAGAGATATTAAACAAAGGAAGGAAAGGCACAGAAGTGTTGTGGTTAGACTCTGTTTAAATAATGCAACTAAAAGGAACTAAGTCAAAGAAATGGCCCAGCCTGTGACCAAATCTGAACTTTTTTCATTAACTCAAAAATACGCATTAGTTTTTATATACCTTCATATACTGAGGAAATAAAACTTGTGCATTCTTTACATTTCAGACCAAAGTCATGCAAAATTCCATCCAATAATGAACTGACATCGACTGAAACTGTATCTTTTCCCCTCCCTTAAAGAAGAGTCACTTCAGAGAAAGAGGACAGAGAAGACTCCACTTTTGCATGTTGATATGGTTGATGTGCTATACCCCATACACAAGACACCTACTGAGACAGCTTTATACCACAGTATATACTTTATTCCACTATTGATTATACTTCCTGATATCAGTGCATTTATCAATGACAATTTCTGAAGTTGATTTCAACAGATTAATCAATAAATCACACAATTTGTGAATGTGAAATCTTATGAATGTGCCCAGACTTGCAGTATAATCCATGTTATTTGTGCTTCTGGCATCACAATTGTGATCAGACTTAGAGGGTAACCACATTGTTTGTGTGCCTGGCTCTAAACAGACTCATTGTGCCTAACTGGTTAAAATATTAAAATATTATCTGTGAAGGACTCCTGGGGACATGGACAGACAGATAATACAGCAAATAAGAAGAGGAAGGCCTAGAGATAATACACCAAGAAGAGGAAGGCCTGTAGGCCCCTGGGTCTGCTGTATTTGCAGATAACCTGGAAAACAAGGGGTTCTCCCTTTCCTAAATTATTACGTGGCAGTAGTTGTCACCCAACATTCTGTCAGTGATAAATAGTTTAGATAAAGAGTCAAGTTTAATTGGATTTTGATTTTCATTTATGTTAAAACAGTTAAATCACCTTGCTGCTGAATCAATAACTGTCAATTGTTGATGTCACTTCCCTTGAAAAAGCCTCAAATTAAAATTCCATGTGTAATAGACATGTTGGGTAAACAGTGTTAACCACTTCACAGACCCATTATGTTAATATATTGCTCTTTCTGCCTTATCAGACAGAATGAAGTGAACTGAGAAGTTTTTCATATATTAACTGTAAATTACACTTAGCTCAGCTAATAAAATTTTATTGTCACAGAACTGTTTTCCACTTCACATGCATTTGGGAGATTGAAATGTAAATTATTGTAAGCTACCTCTGTCTAGTTATAAATGTCTGAACAAATGAAATTTACATGATTGAAAAAAATGAAAGTATTCTCTGTGGATACCAGAAGCTATCACTTTTCCCACCATAATAATGGAATTTCAGAAGTAGAAAAAGAGAGAGAAAAGCAGCCCTTAATCTTCTTTACAGGCTGTGCAATTCCAGTTCAATTTATGAAGGTTTCTCAGCAATTAATATTCCTCTGATTTGTTTCCATGTTGGATAGGGAAGTTCATCAATACTGTGCCCTTCTATAAAGTCATAATAATAGTGTTGAAAAGGTAGTTAAGAAGATGGTACTGCTGTTCTGTATAATAGGTAATGGGTTAAGATAAATTTGCATTTGTTCTTCCTCTGTTTTAGTTGAGGCGTGGTGCAGATGAAGTCAGCATAAGCCTGTATCAGTGTGAGTCTTTCTTTTGAAAGGAGTGGAGATTGTTTTGTAGAGAACACTTTAGAAAGAGTCCCACACACATTAGTACATTTCTTGTAACTGCATAGTAATTATGGTAGTGAATTTAAGTATGATCTTTTGGCAAACAGTATCACACAAAATGGATGACATATTTTAGAAACAGTAAAGAAAAAACTCCACTGTAATGAACAAATCTTTCTTAGTTATAAAGATCTTATGATACTCATACATGCAGCTGCCTTGTTCCTATCTCTATTGACACAGTTTCTTCATGACAAGTATTCCATATCACTCTTTTCAAATACAAAGTGATTGGGGTATTTCTTTACCAGTGATACCACAATAATGAGAATATTGCACCCCCTCAACCCATTTCTTACATGTAAACTGGATGTTTTTTTCTAATAATGAGAACGTTGGGCCAGTCAGCAGCAATTTGTATAAACTTCCTTTTGCAGTAAAGCATAATACTTGGACTCTGAAACCCTGTATGTCACAGCTTCCAGTAGTTCTGGCCTGAGACTTCAGGATGCAATTCCAAACCCTGTGAAAGGTGCATAGGTTGTGCATGTAGGACAACTAGAACAACTAGGCAATCAAGAGGAAACAACTAACTGAGGCAAAGCTTGCCAGAAACTAACTGGCTCAGGTTAAAACTAGTTACAACAAAATAAAGAGGTAATGCTGAGGATGAAAAATGCCTTAAATCTTTTTCTAGTGCAGGGTAGTACCCATCTGTGCAACGCCATTACATTTTCTTTTGAAAATAATTAGAAAATTTAATCTCCAAAAAGAAAACACCACATGTTCTGAGCTCAGTTTATTTATCCAACTATAAAGCAAAGAGTCTGAATCAGCAGTCTAGTGATCCAAACAAACAGTCAGCAGAGAATAGGCCTAAATTTGGGACTTGTTTATTAATATTATCAAAAGGAAAATTTATGTAATACTCAGAAATAGTATAGTGGAGAGATGTCTTCCAACACTGAACCATTACAAGAACTCAAGGTTTCAGTGGAAAACAATATCTGTGTGAGATATAGGAAACCCCCAAAGGCTGAGTTTCTGAAGTGTTCTAGGTAAATACTGCTCAGTGAACATTAATAAGAAACAAATGAGTTCTAGCAGCCCAAAAGTTAGCTGTCTCAAAAATGTTTTTGATGAGTCACAGTTTTGCATTTATATGCTCCACAGACAGTGTCAATTCTGCTGCCTTGGTCTTTGTTGGGTCTCGTCATGAAAATATTGACAATAAGTTTGATATGTACAACATAAACCAAAATTTCTTATATGAATGGAAAATCTCTGAGAAAATATAACAAGATAATTTCCAGACTACTTGGTGCTGCTGCTGAAAAAGGGGAAGGGCTATACGACCTTCATGATTTTCCTAAAATGTGCTTAGTATTTCAAGTAATTAAAAAAATTCTTTATTGTTACATTTTGGCACACAGCTGGCATGCAGACAAGTGTTTGAACTTTATATTTGTTGACTAAATATATTTACCACCTGACATTCTTTCTGTATCCTGTTTGGCTTAAAGACTAAGGAGCCAGTTCATCTACTCAGATTGAAATAAAAATAGAATATTGTTGTATTTCCAATGAAAGATAAACCTGAAATTTCCCTTCCTGATATATTTGTAAATGAATTTCTCCTATGAATCTCTGTTTCTAGCCAGTTTCAGGGATATTAATGAGGAATAACTAGCTGAATGCAGAGTAGGGTACAATATTTTTATGCCTGAAAGTTAACTAGACTGTATTGCAAATACACCTTAAAAACATGCCAAAGTGAGCAGATTTAGCACTAAATAGTGCAGATCCCTAATTCACAATCTGTTGAATGCATAATTTTTTGCAGTGGATTTCATCATACACTGAAATTTGATTATGGCATTCCAGTTTTTATGGTAATGTTATAATTTTTTCAATATACTGAGGGGTTTTTTATGAATTTCCATGAAACTTCATCTTTCAATGCATGTCTATGGAGAAATCTGATAATCTGTTTTGTGTCTCTGTTCTGTGCCAGAGGACACAAATAGAAAAAACTCACTACTTTCTTTTTATTTGTAACAAATATAATAATTATAAATACATCATGACTCTCTGAATCTTGTCAAAGTACTTTGAAAAGTTAAGGATTGCACTACTGATCACAAAATATATGACTGTCTTGCAAAATACATATTGTCCCAAACAAGCATCAAATTATAAACCACTGTTAGCTTTGAGCAGAGACTTCCTTAAAGAATCACTGCTTTTCCTGTTCTGAGGGAGTAAAGGTAAAAAAACTATTGACTCCTGTGCTTGTGAACCTGACTTCACATTTAGGTGTAATGCAGAAGTTCACACCAAGACTCTGTATTGGTATTACAATCTGGAGCCAGTGATGACATTTTAATGTTTGGTCCCATCTTCACAGTCCTCGTATCCCTTCGCTTTTGTTGGTTCCTGTCCTGAACTACATTCCCTGACAAAGAACTGCTATCCTGTGTTTTTCATCATGTATTTGCATGATTTTTCATGCAAAAAATGTATTTTTCATCAAATATTTTGTGAAAGGTTACATAACTTTCAGGGAAGCTTTTATATGTGTAATAAAAAAAAAATCCTATAGGCACTTTAAAATTAAACTTAAAAAAATTCAAATATCTGGAAAAGATTAGCAAATCGTGATAGTAAAAATAAGACATTTGCTTTCTAAAATGCTGTATTAATTACAAAATACACTTGGAGTAATCTCTGACTCAAGTGGTATAAAAAGTCTATATGTTCTTCAATTTGTTTTAAGTAGAGTAACTCTATTCATACAGAAAACAATGTCTCATGACAGTGCTCAGAAGATCCTTGAACCTTGTACATATTTTATAAATTTATTAACTTTTTAAGGCAAAATTATTTTGGTACTTCAAAAATTATTTTTCCACCTTCCTTTCTCCCTTTTTTTTTCTTTTCTCTAGTTAAACACTTAATGCGCTGTTTGAGACTATACCCTTCACTGTAATACACCACCCTCTAAAATCTGCTCAAAATCACATTATGTTTCGATAAAAAAATTGCTATCAAAAGACTGCACTATTTCTACAAAGAAAATATTTATATTCTAGAACAGCTGAAGACAGATATTTTCACAATTCGTTTGGCTCAGCTGCTATTGGTCTGCCTTTAAAAACAGTTGTGATTTTGACTTTACACCCATCTAAATTTTCATTGTCTGACCTGGTTCATGTTGACAGCATGCAGAGCAAGACAATGTTTTAGGGGCATTTGAAGGTCCTTTCTAACCACAGTGAAAGATGGACAAAAGATCTATCTTTACACAAAATATTTGTATTAAAACATGAATAGCTGATAAACCCTGAGAGCATATAGAGACATCAATAGACATTGCTGTGGGCTCACCGTCAAATTTTGCACCTAATTTTGTAAGATAGAAAAATTGTAAGCTTGTAGTAGGGCATCTTGCCCCCCAGATAGCTTATCTGTTTTTTGTTGGCTGGTGAAATAACTCAAACAGGACAAGGTGTTTCGTAGTGAGTTATTTTGGTGCCATGGGGTCAACACTGGTCTGGCATCTCCCAAATGACAAAAGCATCCTACTTTTACAGGGAGATTTCACAAGACAAGCTGAATTTCTGACTGACGACCTTTCATTTAACAACTGTAAAAGTCACAAGAACCTGCCACAAAGTAGAAATCTTCTATACATGTTTCCAGAAATGTGTGGAGTTTTCCTGTGATTAGGGATGCCTGTGTCACAGTTACTCCCAGTGGTTAAGTGAAGGAAGCTGTGTACATTATTGTCGTTTTGGTGGTGAGTTACATTTGACTCCTAATCAAGACTATTTATTTTGCTAGTTTTACTATAAGTACCTTGATATCACTCTTTTATGTTATGCGGTAATCTTCTAGTAGTTCTTTTTAGTTTTGTACTGTGTAGTGAACAACTCTGATTAAGATCTTTCATCTATTACATTTTTTCTGTTTCATAAATAATTAATTTTTATAAATCTGTCTGATTTGCCTTCATTAGAACTTGTGGAACAAAATGATTTAATTTTACCTCTATAACTTCCTTAAATTTAAACAGTTGCCAAATTCTGAGGCTAAGGAAGGATTTATCTTCATTTAAACCCCTTTCTATGAAAGAGTTTAAATACACAAAGGAGCCCTTTCTGCCCCTCAGACTCAGTGGCAGGGCTTCTCTAATAAACTTTCTCTGAAAATCCCACTTTCTTTGCACAAAGCTTGAATTTCCACCCTATTATGCTTCGTAAAATTACCTATTCTTTGTAAAGTGAACTCAACATAGTTATTAAATGTTTCCAAAGCAGACTGATAATGTGTCTGCCATCGAATTAATTAATTTCACACCACTTTAATGGATATAAGCATGATGCCAAAAATAACAAGCCATCAGACTTCATGTTTTAATATGGGGAAACCCTCACATAAATTCCATAGGATGAAAACCTCTTCTGTGGGAGTTAGAAAGTTATTTAAACCTTCAGCCTACTCACCAGAAGAACCTTTCCAAATGCTATTTGATCCTAAAGATGACTAACATTGCATGGAAGGGAGAAACCTGTCCTTGTCCTGAAAAAAACCTGATAAACATAACCACAGAAACCAATTTTATGGTATGAATAAAGTATAAATTGGGCACCTTTTGCACACACAAAAAAGGAAAAACATTCAACAGCTTACTTTGGAAAATATTTAAACAGAAAGTTACTCTAAGATCTGCCTCAGAACCATAAAAGTCCACTTGAAGAGATGCAATAAGAAAAAGAGAGGATTGTGTCATTATGAGGTGATCTATTTCAACAGCAGCACAAAAGTGGACCTTGCCATTCTATGTACTAACAGAACATCAGGGCATCAGAGGTGATAAGGGGTTTGGCCTGGGACAAGCAACAACCCCTTTGGCCTGGGACAAGCAACAAGTGCTCTTCCTTTTCTGCAGTGTCCTATTGCTTCTGTGAGACAGTCCCGTGAATAAGAAGTGCAGTTCCTGCAGAGTAGTCTTCTTCTGCCTGCACAAACCCTCCTGGTGTGTTTTTTGTACTTACTGTGATATCTAGATGAGGCAGAATCCTTAGTAAGGATGTGATTAAGCCTGTTTCTTGGTCCTCAGCTCATTCATGGACTCCCAGTGAACTCTACAAAATCCAGCAGTTACTACGTGAGGCATTTTAAAGTGGGACGTGCATTTTTAGGAAACGCTTCACAGTTCCTGGCAGTGATATATAGCTAGGATATACATAGCTGCATGAAATAAAAATGCAGATGTAAGAAAATTACACCAAAGCTATGGAAGAAACTTTAAGTGAACCTTTTTTTTTTTTCCTTTGGTTTGAGTTAGCTTAATACAATAAGCTGAAAGGAATATTTTGCTTTTTCTTTTGAGGAGTTACAAGGTTCCTCTGTGTATGTTTTAATGAAATCCCAGCAAAACTAAGCCCTAAAAAACTTAAATTTAATTTTGCAGGTTCATTATTATCTGGACAGCCATCAATGTATTTGGAAGTTTAAATAGCCTAAGTTAAAAGACTAGGTTACTATTTTTGCTCTAGTGGTTCATAAAGACTGTATTCAAACAGTAGGACCTTCTTCCTGACTCCCATTGACAAACTGATGTCTTGGTGCCTCCTTATGCTGAGAGAATATCTTGCAGCAGGTACTACCAAGTGCAGACTGTCTGCAGGACTAGTCAAGGTGTTTATGCTGGAGAACAGGGATAACAGCCCTCACTCCCCAGAGTGAAGTCCTGCCCTCACACATTAATTATACTGGGGGACAGAAAATAAATAACCTATACCGGGGGAGAGAAATTAAATAAATTAAATTGGTTTATCTATAGCTCTATCCTGTATATGGCAGAGGAAGTGTTAGCAGAGAATGAATACTCCTGTTTAACAAGATAAATTCAGTCATTTTAATGAACCCTTCTACAGAGACAAACTAAGATATGAGATAACTCCTGTTTGTTCATTATGCTAATTAAAAAAGAGCACCTCTGGCCTTGTGAAAACAAAACTGATTAAGGCAAATGCAGTAAGTCAACTTGGAGTTGTGAAGTACAAATTGTACAGAGCACACAATGGACATTAAGTCAAAGCTGAATGGTCTTTTTAGCAAAAAGTGAATTTGGCTTTGGTCTTGCTTGTGACTTTTCCTGACTCTTATGTATTAAATACATATGGGATATGGAAATTCAAGAAGTGGGAATTCACTGAACAAGCACAAAAAGGATCACTGCTTAATTAAAGTAAGCAGAGTAGGAAACCTTGCTCCACAAGAAAAGTATTTTAACTGATTTGTTCTTCTTGCAGGTATTTTTTTCCAATTCAACTATTATGAAAGAGTCCACTTTGATGGGAAAGGCGAAAGCAAGCATTATTCAAATTATCTGAGTATGACTAGCTTTAAGGAGACCAGTTTTTGCAGAGTTTTGTCTGTTCCATGGCATTATTGTGAATTTCTGGGAATTTTCTTTTCTCTTATTTAACATTTACATTACTTCTGAAGATGCAAGTTTATTTGTGGAACAAAATTAAAGCAGTCTAGTGGACTTCTGATATGAAATTTCAAATATGCTTAAGAAAGAAGTGGTGGATACTGAACATTTTTTAGTTTTGCTAGTTAGTGGAGCTAATTGTCTACAGCTGGAATTATTTCGCAATACCTGTGAATTTTACATTCTGCCTCTAAAATACTGAATTTTTATTGGATGGACTACAATGTCCATGAAAATGGACTACAATTGCATGAAAATACACCCACATGTGTATTAGTTTGTTCATATAAACTAAAGAATCACTTTTGTCATTTTATGACAGATGATAAAAATGCAGAAAGACATAGAAGGCCAGGAACATAGACCCATGTGTTGAACAACAAAATTGTGGCTGTAATTGCAGCTATATCAATATCAGCTGTTTTACAGTGACTTTGGTCATCACCAGGCAGTGTTGGAATAAGTCCATTTACATCTTGATTCAGTTTGAGGATAGAGCTTAGCTCAAGAAAATAACATTACATTTATATCCCCATCTGGCTGTGGACATGAGTAAAGAAATCACACTGATTTGATCAGCTTTGCCAACAGTATTTTATTCTGTTGACTATAGAGTTTTGTTGAACTTCCTGTAGTACCTTGCAGGGATAAAGCAAGTTTTCTTTTTCCCTTCTGAAATGCATAAGACTGACAATTAAGGTCCCAGATCAACAACTCTATGCAAAAATTTGCAGGGTACAGGATTTCTTCTATTTAGGAATCCCAGAATATATAGATATGTAAAAAATAATAAAGGTCTCACACTGTCTTTAATCCTTAACCAGAACTGGGCAAAATTAAGTGGAAGCAGACATCTAGTCATTCAACAAGACAGTAATTTTCAGCACTGAGCTATATCTAAGTTAAGAACAAAGATATTAATGGTACTGGCACTACATATTCATGTCCACCCTGTGTATTTCCACTTTCAGAATCCTGGTCATACAAACAGATCTCAGACGCATTCCATTCAGTACCATGCTTTTCCATTGGTTATTCCTTAACTTTGTGATTTCTAGGCAATTTTAATTTATTCATGAACAGCAACAAAACCTACAAACAAACAAACAAAACCTAGTTTCACATAGGCAGTAAATTACCCTACCTTTGGTGATTATCACATCTGCAGCTTCAATGCAATAAAATGGAAAAGGAGAAGGTTTATTTTGACTCTGCGTCTAGAAATCCCAAGGAAGAAAAGCAAACTGCTCTGTCAATACATTAGGTTGGCATAGAGAGAGAACCTCAAAAGTTCTTTTCAAGATAATAGATAAGAGCTGGTGTTATGGACTGATGAGTTAACATGGAAGTAATGAGAAGTTACATCTCTTAGGACTGAATCCTTTGTATGACATCTAGTACTTATATTTAATTTTTAATTTCTTTAAAATATTTTTAAAGTAATGTTGAGGAATCACTCATGGGAAACTGAAGACTGGTTTTCACATTTCCTTTTTTAAGTAACAGGAAACCTAGAGGGATCTATTCAAAAGATGATTATTTTAAGTAAAATTCAATTAATTTGATTACTCGTTGTAAAATTGTTTCCATATTTTCATTGTTAAATCAATGCTGTTTTAACCTGTGGACATTTGCCAGTTACAAGTATGTACAAATATATATAGCTGGCATTTCCCAATACAAAGAATTGATACCATTTTAAAACATTCAAGAACATTTCTGAAAAAAAATTCTGTTAAAATCAAAGTTTGATTTGGTATATACATAAATTCCAGAAATAGTCTGAGAACAATGTGTTTTTTTATTATTTGACCTACCTGATTTAAGTAACACTTGTGAAGAACAGTGAGTAGATGAAGACAGCAAAATCAACCCAGTACTGTTAAAGAAGTGCCATGTACTTCCACAGCTTTTCCTGTGTAAGAAAGGTGTTGAAAATTCCAATGATGTTATGAGTATGAGAGAGTTTGAATGGATTTTAATTCTCTTGGAGTGGCTTGCACTCCAAAACCACGTGTTCTCTCTGGTTCTTTAGTTATAATTGATCAGGATTATTACAACATGGATTGATTTATTGTAATAGTCACAAGAAAACACATATAAGACCAGATATTAAGTGGAATTACTTGCTACACAGCATAAACAAAATATTACTAGTAAATAAATATATAGTGCACTGTAAAAAGGTACCTATAGCAAAGAAATAGTAAGGTTAGGAATTAATATAACTTACTAATTCCTTTCTCTCAACTTCTAGAAGAGAAGCAGGCAAAACTACTGACATCTCGGTCCTTTCGGAGAGAACCATTTGTGCACTCCAAAGAATATACAAACAGCAGTCTGACTTTTGGACCTTACAGTGCTCTTTTACATCGTAAAATCCTTGTGTCACTCAGTCACTTATTTTGTATATTCTGCCTTCCCAGCAAAGAGCTTATAGCTGATGTCAAGAACTTTAGGGGAAGACGGTCCTCTAATCGCATCAGCAGATAAGATTTGACAGCGAAGGGAGGGGAGGGAGGAGGAGGGGAGGTGGGTGGAATCCATCCTGCCACAAATGGGACATGACACATAATTTTTTTCTGTTTTGGTTTTATCCCCCCACCTGCCTCAAAAATAAAACAACCAAAAACCAGAAAACACACCCATTATAAGATACATTTGAATTACAGAAATTCTCATGAAATTTTAACTTCAGATCCCGAGAGCAGTTATAGACTTAAGTGCTTATGAAAAGTGAAGAACTACCATCAGTTTGAATAGGACATTTTGCATAAACAAATTCTCCAAAGTTTTGTTGCATTCTAGAATATTGATATACCTGACATATATAAATGTACCCTTTTTCTAGGTCTATCATAAACGAATTTTTTTAAACAGCTTATTGTTTTGTGACAGATGACAACCATTTCTATTTTTCTGTGGTATTCGCCAGTAGATCTACGAAAAAATTAATGAACAGTGAATTTCATTAAAAAAAATAACTTTGGGAGTTAAAGATCTGTAAATATTTTGGACAAAATGAAAAGCAGACAATTTTAAACTCTGAGATATATAATTTGAATGTTTTTAAATTTAGTGCTTTCCATTTTGGAAATGTTGATATATTTCTTCTTGAAATTTTAAAGCAAAGCTTTTAGTTTTACACATTTTCATTACATTTCATTACTTGTATAAACAACATAAATTAAAGGAAACAGTGTTAAAAATTTGGAAAGCCATGTATACGAAAAGAAATACATTAAGATCATTTGAAACAGCATGTCTTTCTCTTCAATTTAAACCCAGACATTGGATAGATTACGTTTTCCTTGTGTTGAGTCCATTTCTCCTCTGTTCTTTATATTTGAATAAGAAAATGTTGCCCACTTTGAAATCCTAATCATGGACAGACTCATCATCCATTGCACTGCAGAAACTACGAATAAAAACAATGTCACTGACCATGCAATAAGTAAAAAATAGAGGGGGCAATCAGAGTAAAGAACTGAATTCATGACTGGAGCCTTTTTTTATTAGATTATGAGTAATGTATAAGTTGGAATTCATAAGGACCTGTCATCAAAAGAACTAGAAAAATGTTGTGCAGAAAGACTCTAAGGGAACCCAGCAACTTCCGTAGGACAAGGTGGAGAAAAATTGACCTACTACGTCTCTTCTGGTAATATGTTCTCAAAAATTTCATTTGTTGTCAGATTTTTTTTAAGTTGTATTTTTTTTAACAGCAGTAAAGGAAATGCCATCACAGTGCAGTGCAGAAAGAGCTACAGCTGAAGCCTACATCAGAGTGTTTTGAACAAGTGTCAGTAGGGTGATGGTTAGGGGAGTCCATGAAGACCCTGAAGACCACGTGTGTGTGCTGTGGATAGGCCAGCCAGTGCAGAGAACAAACAAACACTGCTGGCAAGACGGGGAAAAATAGTTGTCATGAAACAGGGGGCTGAAAATGGAGCACAGAGGCAAAGCCTTGGACTATTCCAGAAAGTCATCACTTGCACAGCAATGGAAAGCAAAAGAGCTGCATAAAATCACAGAAAGACTATCTAGGAGAGGAACATACAGCAAGTATGGAACAAAATTTGTAACTCAGAAAAAAGAATAAGGAAGTAATTTTCTTTTCAGCTTTTGAAACTCTGAGAAAGCAGAATTTCCTTCATGTGACGGTCATGAGACCCATGACAGAAAAGTGACAAGCCAGGAGAAAAAAAATTTAGCCCTGAAAATATTTCTAATGAAAAATAAAGTTGCTGCTTGAAGTTTCTTTGAATCCAATTTGGAAAAGTATTGAATTACCACATGAAAAAATTTCCCGTGTGTGGAATTTGCATTCTGCTCTGCATTAGTGGTGCAGCATCCAGCTGAGAGCTGATGTCTCTTTGCCACAGTTATTTGGCTTCTGTAATTCAGGGGCATAGACAAGTATGTTAAGACAGAAGATTTGATATTTTATTTTGTTTATTCTGGGTTTTGGGAGAACAGGGTCAGTTCTGCTTGGTTTTGACTGAAGTTTTCAAAGAAAAAGGAGGGAGGAATACAAAAACTGGAAGTTTCTTAATCTATTTATTGAATGCCTTTATACTTAAAAAAAGTTGCATGCAGATACTGTCATGCTGTTAAATGGAACTTAAACCAGGTTTGCTGCTGGTGGATCTAGGTGATCTGGTCAGGCTTGGGTACATTTTTTGCTATTCACTATACATTCAGATTGCTCAGGATTTCATTTCTTTAAAAAAAAAAAAAAAAAAAAGAAAAAACCAAGGCTCTTATTGTTGTGAAATGAAACATTGTGAGATGAAATGAATGTGAACTTAATATTAGCTCAGAAATTTGCAGCTGGATTTATTCACTAAAGTGTGAGCTGCCTCCACTTCTTTGGAGTGTCAGTTGTGAAGCTGGATGACGATTTTTTGAACATTCCATTCTACTTCCTGGAAATAATGAAGAGACAAAATTACAGAAGAAAGAAGAGAACAACACTCAGAAAAGCAGTGGATATCAGAAGAAAACGAGAAGATGGAGAAAGAAACAGAAACCAAACTGTACCTACATTGAATCGTAGAATATACTGAGTTGAAAGGCATCCGAAAAACCCATTGAATCCAACTTCTGGCCCTACACAGCATCACCCCTAGAGTCACATCATGTTCCCAAAAGTATTTTCCAAAGCTTCTTGAACTCCGTCAGCCTTGGTACTGTGACGGCTTCCCTGGGGAGCTCGTTCCAGTGCCCAACCACCCTCTGTGCCAAGAACCTTTTCCTGATATCCAACCTAAATCTCTCCTGACACAACTTCAGGCCATTTACTGGTGTCACTGGTCACCACAAAGACATCAGTGCTTGCCCATTCTCTTCCCCTCATGGGGAATTTATAACTGCAATCAGGTCTCCCCTCAGTCTCCTTCAGTCTGAACAGACCAAGTGTCCTCAGCTGCTCCTCATACAGCTTCCCCTCCAGACCCTTCATCACCCTCCTGGCCCTGCTTTGAACATGCTGTAATAGTTTAATGACTTTTTTATCTTCTGGCACCCAAAACTGCCCCCAGCACTCGAGGTGAGGCTGCTCCAGTGCAGAGCAGAGAAGGACAATCACCTCCCTTGCCCAGCCGGCCATGCTGGGCTCAATGCCCCAAGGACAGGGTTGGCCCTCCTGGCTGCAGGGCACTGTGAATCTGCTCAGGAAAAAGTTATGTAATATTGAACATGTATAAAAGCCAATTTCTATAACCTCAGGTAGTATTCAGCCCTTTCCACAAAATATGCTTGAAGTTCCTGGGTACAATTAATTTGAAAGAAATTTAGAAAACTCCAGGAAGCAACTTCATCTACCCTGACTTCACTGGATTTATTCTGATGTCTTTAGTAGTACACCAAGAAGCCAGGGCCTTGGTCAACCCAATGAAAATGGTATTTTCATCTTTACTATAGTTTTCCTAGATGTAGGGCTGTAGCTTCTCTCCTGCTACATCCTTTGAAAGCTGCCCATTTGAAGAAGCCAGAGAAGCCTAGCTTCTGCACACTGTGGCTTTGAGTTTCTTTGCTTTGCCAGCACAGCAGAGGAAAAGCATCACTGTCTATCACTCTAGTCTGTTTTAGTAGACAGACAAGGTTTTCTACTGAAATGGCAAATCAGACAGAACATATTTTGAGTAGCTGCAGAAGTTTACTCTGGGTGCTGTGTGCTCTGTGTTTGTATTTGTACTGACAGTGGTAAGTGATACTTCAACTCTGTTTTGCTGAAACCAACTGACTGTTTTAATACACATCAGTATATGTGCTATCCTGCTATAGGTAAAAGAAGCTAAAGGAGGGTCTTGGTCCCTGTCTTTATGATCTGCACGTGGTGACTAGCAGTGGAGGGTCTGTCACATCCTGAGCATGACAATAAACAAGTAGTCTGTTAGCAACAGCACAAAAATATATGAAAATTCTCTCTACTCAGAATGCTCTTACCCAAATTCTGCTGCAACATCAAAGTACTCCTAGTTTAATTATTTCTATGTTAAGTTCAAAGTCGCATCAGGGTGTGTTCAGACTTGATATTAGGAAGCATTTCTATACTGCGAGGATGGTCAAACACTGGATCAGGCTTGTCACTGTTTAAGCATTTTAGCAATGTCCATAGTAACAGACTGTAACTTTTAGTTATCCTTAAAGTAGTCACGAAAGGACCATCCTTCTACCTGGAACTCCCCTCCCCTCCCCTCCCCTCCCCT